>CAUYUJ010015571.1:322464-705494 GCA_963575745.1 Prorocentrum cordatum | reverse complement strand
GAAGAAGAATAATAAGAAGAAGAATAAGAAGAAGAAGAAGAATAATAATAAGAAGAAGAAGAAGAAGAATAAGAAGAAGAAGAAGAAAAAGAAGAAGAAGAAGAAGAAGAAGAAGAATAAGAAGAATAAGAAGAAGAAGAAGAAGAAAAATAATAATAATAATAATAAGAAGAAGAAGAAGAAGAAGAAGAAACAGAAGAAGAATAAGAAGAATAATAAGAAGAATAATAAGAAGAATAAGAAGAATAAGAAGAAGAATAAGAAGAAGAAGAAGAATAATAAGAAGAAGAAGAAGAAGAATAAGAAGAAGAAGAAGAAGAAGAAGAAGAAGAAGAAGAGGAGGAGGAGGAGGAGGAGGAGGAGGAGAAGAAGGTGTAGGAAGAGGAGGAGGATGAGGGGGAGGAGGAAGATGAGGATGGAGGGGATTGGGGCGATAAACCACCTCCCTGGGCCAAGGGTCGCAGGAAAGGCAAGGGACGGAATATGGACCGAGCACCGTCTACTTTTTTTTTTGGGGGGGGGGGGGGGGGGCGGCGCAGGAGGCCCGAGGGCGGGCGTCCAAAAGAGAGCGTGTCCAAGGGTAGTGGGCGTGGCGACCGCCCCAACCCTTCCCCACACGACTCCCTCCATCGCCTCTTCCAGTTGGGGAGTGGAGGACTCAGTTTTGACGAGGCCACCCCAGGGCTTCTCGTACAGGCTTGGGCCGTCCACAAGGCCCGCCAGGAGTCCCAGGCTTTGGCGTCGCCTATCCCCCAGAAGCCTGAGAAGCAGGTCAAGAAATTCGAGGGGGAGGTTGAGACGATCCAGGACCAGATCATTGAAGCAGAAGGCGTTATCGCTGCATATTTGGAGCGGCGTTCGCAAGTGGGTAAGGCTCTGCAGGCAGCCCATGTCCAGCTCACGGGGGCGCGTTCCCAGGTGCAGTCTAAGCTTCAAGAATCCATGTGTCCAGCTATCACCCCAGCCTTGGCCACGGGGGGCACTTATGCGGGGCCCCTCAGGCAAGCAGTGGGCAATGTTGTGCATGATCCGAGTCTCAGGGGGCAGATGGAGCGGCAGTTCTTCTCGATCCTCGGCGCGCTCTCGCCCCGGCTTCCAGAGGGGGGAAGGTCCAGGAGGAGGAGCAGCAGTGCCAGAGGCAGTCTCAACAGCACCTTCCCCAGCAGCATCAGCTATTGCCGCAGATGGAGGGTATGTGGAGGACTCGGACGAGGAATTGGAGATCGATGGGGGGTGTGGCCAGGGGATCCAGGGGGCCCTCGGGAACCAAGCGGAGGAGATTGGAAAAGAGTCCCTGGCACAATTCCGAAATCTGCCTGGCCTCTGGAGTGCGGAAAAGGGGGCCCAGAAGCCCCATATCAAGAAAGAGCCTGGATTTTGGAAGGGGCCATCTGCAGCAGCGCCAGCGGCAGCATCAGGTTCCGCAGAGACAGGCCAGGCGCCCAGCCATCGCGGAGCTGATCCAGCAGGCGCTGGGGGGCTCGGCGGCGGTACCAACGGCAAAGGTGCAGGAGGAGGATGAGGAGCTGCAGGTGCAGCAGTTGCAGTGGGTGCAGGGGGCGCCGCGGCAGCATGGGTAGCATTCGGCCTCTTCTCTTCACCACCCTCAACCTGAACTCCTGGGCCACTGGTGCAAAACTGGTTCCGCAGGTTGCAGGGGGTATAGTGTACATTCAGAAGCACGAGCCATTAGAAGGTACGTATGATGCAGTGGCCTCTACACTCCTAGCTACCAAGCCAGATACAGGCTATGCCTCAGGCGGAGTCCTTATTCAGGCTAAGCGGCATCTCGATATCTGGAACTCGCCCACCACTTCGCCTATCCTGGCTTCTGCTAGGTTGGCCAGATGCTTCCTCAGAACCTGTGCCTGGGGTACGGCAGCGCTGTGCTTCATCTACATGCACGACGGCGTAGGATTGGGTCTGAAGAACATCAGGATCTCGAAGGATCTTGGGGGCGACATCCAGAGACCCAAGTTCCCTTGTATCGTAGGCGGGGGTTTCAATATGAACCCCGCGGCGCTGTGAGAGCACGTTCCTCTCCACGACTTGGACCTGGTAATCCGGGCTCCAGAGGCCCGCGCTTGCCGCTCCAAGGACGCCGGGACCATTGTCGACTTCTTCCTGGTATCGGCCCTGCTCGACAGAGCGGCGCCTATGATCGGGCTTGACATCGATGTGGCCTCTCGTCCACGCTCTGCAGTAAACCTCGCAGTGCAGCGAGCTATCAGGGACGTCTCGCTCTCGGTGCCAGTGCCGTACCAGGTGGCCCCATGTGATGCTGCAGTCGGGCCGCCCAGAGAACCGCCCGACTATCGAGACAGCCGGACCTATGAGGCCTTGTTGGCCACCTGCGCGGGCGACGCAGGGGTGGCGTAGACGGCGGGCGGGGTGCATCGGCTTCAGGGCTCGCAGATTCTGACCGACTCCTACGGGGCTTGGGCTGCCATGGCCTGGGGCGAAATTTTGGAGGCCATTCAGTCAGCTCCCAAAGGGCTCCTCCCGGCACTCCGATGCAATTCAAGACGAAGCCCTTAGTCCAGCTCCTCACCGCTAAGCACAACAGCAAGGTAGTGCCTCACAGAGCCATGACATGGGCCATCAAGAGGTGCGGCGAGCTTCGTAGTCACATCGCCAAGAGCGACGGACGGCTCTCGGCGGAGGGCTTCAATCTGGCACATCATCTATCGATGCTACCTAGGCGCGGAGGGCCCTTTTCGGCAGTTTTGGAAGGAGGTGCAGGACTTCTGGCGCACGCTCTTAGGGAACATCATAACTTTCCTCGAGACGTCCTCTCGGGAGGCCCCCTTTGACATCCTTGCTAGGCTTGCGACAGTCTGCGCTCAGATCCACGATGAAGGGCTTCCCAAAGAGTCGACCTTCAGATCCGAATTTTGGCAATCTTGGTGTTCAGAAGCTTTTGGAGACTCTGGGGGGCAGGTTTTCGCGCGTCTCAAAGGAGGCAAGAAAGGTGAAGCAAGCGTGTTTCCAATGGACCAAGTCTTCTCGTCGCCCCTCGCCGTCGAGATGGAGCATGAGTGGAAGGAGTGGAATGAAGCTTGAGAAGGTAAGAGAGAGCAGGATGGGCAATATTCTGGATTCGCCAATCAAGCCCCCGCCCCGGCACCCCTCCCCCCGACCTCGGGTATGATCCAAGGGGCTTGAGGGCGTTCGAAAAGAGGACGCGTACCCCAGATGGGTTTCGTCCACGGCACTTCGCTCTCATTCAGAATCTGGTCTGTATATATTGTGTCTGCTCTTGCATCTCTCTCAAGTGGTCAGCGCGCTGCCTCGTCAAGTTCGCGAACGCATCGTGCTTCTGGCCAGAGAGGTCACGGGGCCAGGCAGGCGACCCATTGGTCACTTTTCGGCGTTCGCCAGGTTGCAAGGGCAGTGCCTCTGCATGGGCGCCAGGGAATGGGCGGATTCGTGAGGGGGCTAGAGCGCAGAGCAGTATGAGTAAGGGGCGGAGTGCAGAAGATACTGTATTGCGAGCGGCAGTCAGAGCAGGAGGACGGGTAGCAGATCGGATGCGCGCACAAACGATGCTCTGGGACATTAAGCAGTTCTATGAGAACCTAGATCGCGACTTGCTCTATCGCGCCTCTCAGGCTTTGCAGTGCCCGTTCTATGCCGTCCGCCTAGCTCTACGCATGTATTCCATCCCTCGAAGAATCTTTTTGGACGGGGCTGTGGGTCCACGGATCTATCCTTCTAAAGGATTCGTCGCCGGGTCCAAGACGGCTGCGACAGAGGCTAAGATGTACGTTATGCGCATGCTCCCTCCCTTCCCCCCTCCCTTCCTCCCTCCCTCCCTTTTGCCGGCGCGAGCTCTCCTGAGGACGGTTATGTGCCGCCTGGGTCCTGCTTGACAAGGCCCGCAGTTAGCGGTTGCTGAGCTTTCTCGCTGTTCTGTATGCGAATGTGTCGGCAGCGTCTAGTTGCGTTGTCTTGTCGATATCCATGGGCGAGGTGTTCGCAACGACCCACGACCCGCAGCCCTCTCTCACTCCCTCCTCCGACAAAAGGGCACAGCAGGTGGCGTTGTACAGAGGCCACGTCCTCATCCATCTGGTCTAAAGCTTGGGTGCGTTTCTGCGGTGGTGGTCGTTCGCTCATTTGCTTCCTCACCCCTCCCTCCTCCCTCCTGCTCCTTCCTTCCTCTCTCCCTCCTCCCTCCGGCCTCCCCCACTCCGTCCCTCCCCTGTTCCCCCTCCTCTCCTCCGCTTCCTCGATCGTCGGCCGTGGCGCCCCCACCCTCCCCCCACTGGCAATTCCCTCCTTCCCCCTGCTTTGGAGGTACGAATGGTCGGGGCACGAGTATGCAGAGCCCAAGGTCAAGCTCAGCTTCAAGGCTCCACATGAGGAGACAATGGATGAGTAAGAGGAGGAGGAGGAGGGAGAGGATGGCAGGACACCTCAGATGATGATGAGGGGGAGCAGGAGGAGCAGGAGGAGGAGTAGCAGGAGGGCAGGATGATGGGGAGGAAGGCGCAGAGAAGGAGGAGGAAGAGGAGGACCAGTGAAGACCCAAGACGCATTAACGATGTTGTAATCCATTTCCCTCTTCACAGGCCCCGTCAACAATACATTGTCATTCTAGGAAATGGCCCATTGGAAAAGAACAGTCCGAAGAACGCGAACATTCAGACTTTACAAAGAAAGTAGGCCTCGCAAGGAGCGAGAAACGGCAATACAGCAACAGCTTCCCATTACAATTTTCTGAGGATCCAGGCGCCCCCTGGTTTCTCAAATTAGTTTGAGGATCATCGATCGTGCCACAAGAGTTTTCCTGGTTTTACGACGCCGCGGATCAACGTGGCTGCTGCGCCGTAACAGTCCTGAGTGCCCAAACCCCGTTCCTGGGATTTCAATACCGCGAATCCACGTGACTGTTGCGTCTGGAAAATCAGAATTCGTGGCAAAAGGCAGTTCCTGAAATTTCAGCCCGACGGACCCTTGAAACTGCTGCAAACTGCTTTTAAGACGAATGTGCGCGGCGCTAGTGCGGGAACCACATTTTGGAAAGGAGCCAGCATCCATCTTTGAAGCTGTTGGAAGCTTTGAGGACGAACGTGCGCGGCGATAGGGGGAGAGCTCCGTTTTACGGCCCGCCCTCCATCACCGAAGCCGTTGCACATCTTTAAGACGAGTGTGCGCGGCGCTGAGGCGAGAGCTCCATTTCGAAAACGGGCCGCCCTCCATTCTTGAAGCGGCTGCAAAGTTCAAGCTTCAGGATCATCAATGGTGAGGAAGTTTCAGGCGAAAAGCCTGGCCTGGCCTTGGACACGTCTGGGGGTGCTTCGCGACATGGAGGAGTCGTTCAAAAGGAAAGGGAATGCAGGAGAAGGGGGCAGAGGAGGATGGGGAGGAAGGGGGGGACGCTACAGAGGAGAAAGAGATGGAGGAGGCGGAGAAGGAGGAGGAGGAGGAGGAAACGGAAGATCACGAGGAGGAGGAGCAGCAGAAAGAGGAGGGGGAAGCGCGGGTGCAGTCGGACCCCGCTGGTTGCCAGTAGGAGGAGGAGGAGGAATTTGAATTGCGACCTGATTCGCCACGGACAGCGGTCAGATAGTGTCGGCACTCAGCTAGCTTCATACAAACGAGCAGTCGAGAGCATTGAAGCACGGGCGCCAAGGAGAGTACATGTTCACGGCCCAGCCACCCCTTGCTCATCCCCCCCCAACGACCACACCCACTAGGTATGACAGCTTGGCGCCGTGCGTCTCAAAACACGACCAGGCTCCGACCCCAAACGGGCGGAGTACATGTCAAGACTGCTCCAATCCCACCCACCAACTGGCCCATCCCCGACAGTATCGCTTGCCGAACAGGCTACGCCATTGACGGTGCACGAGTGTGGGGAAAGAGAGAGGGGAACATATATAAGCAGGAGCGAGAGCAGGTGAGAAGGACATCGTCTCTCAGCGAGTCCGCTGCGGGCACCATCGCGCCAGAAAGCATGGCGGGGCACGCTATTCGCACTCTCGGCCAAGCCGCCAGCGCCTGAGCACCAGCACGTGACACGCACCACAAAATGCAAAGAGACGGTCCTGACAAACACATTCCACGGTGTCCGCAAACAGTGGGCAGGCAATGCAGTGACAGCAGGAGGCAGCAACCCTTCCCTGCTACCCCAACGCTGCAATTCTCTGCCGCTCGCCGCGCGCGTGGAAGGGTGCGGAGGTGGAGGCAGAGGGAAATACATGAAGGTGATACTCCATGGTCCCGAGGGGATACACGCTCCGTCGCATTTAAGCCATCGTGAGCACCCGTATGGGCTCTACGGGTCTACCCCCTCGGGAAATAGTGCACTGATGGGCAGCTTTACATTCGCCTCTCCGCTTGTCCTCTGCAGACACCACTTCGCCAGCTCGGCGTGGCGGGGCACGCTATTCGTACTCTCGGCCCTCGGCCAGCACGTGGGTTCAAGCATGTGACATCATGAGGCAAAGCAGCCGCCCTCCCCTTCTACCCCAAGACTGCAAACCCTGCAACCCAACCCTGCTACCCCTTGACTGCCGCTCGCAACACGCATGCGAGGAAGGGAGCAGGATGAGAAGGGAAGATGAGGACGGGAGGGGCCATGGGAGTCACAACGGCCTCAAGAGGGGACACCTCGGGGCCAGCAATGCTCTCAAGGCTCGCGGGGGACGCCCGCGGAAACTCCCGCGCACCGTCGTCGACACGGGCGGACATCCACATCCATGGTACCTCCGTCGCTGCACTGACATCCGTGTATACAACCAGTCTGTGCAACTGTGAATCGTCGATCGATGCATGCTGACAAGTCCGCAACAACATTATGCAGAAGCGCATGGCAGAATGGAGACGATGCAAGACAAGACAAGGCAATTCGCACTCTTCTTTGGACTCTGAGACAACAATTTACGCAAGAGAAAGTGCCGCGGCAGGCCTGGACAGCACATCCACGAGCCTGCTGCAATCTGGAAGTGGACTTCGCGGCAAGACAGAACTGTGCGATTGAGCCTGCAGCCCTTGCGGAGGTGACGCGCGCTGGGCAAGAGCCGATCCCCACTGGCGGTGTCCACCTCCGCAGGCAAACTCACCCCTGTGAAAACAAGTCCTCCCCATGGCCGTCATGGGATCGTCTGGGGCTTCGGTCCCTCTCAACGTCTGAACTGCGGGCTGCCTCATCGCGTCCCCTTGGCATCGGGCGCTCTTCTCCGGGAACCACACGCGGCTCCACACTGCTTGACATCGGTGACGATGCCGCCCCGCTGGCCGCCATGGCTACCACGATGGTTGGCTGCCCTGGGCCTGCAATGCCCCTTGCCCTCATGGCGCGGCGCTCCTCCTCGGCGGCCTCAGCACGGCGCTCGGCAGCTGCCTTGGCGCGGGCCGATCGGGCAGCCTTCTTGGCCTCCCAGTCGTTGGAAGCCACATCGTCATCAGCATCCTCTGGCACAGGCACACCATGCCCGCCATCGACATCTGCCTGTAGTTCTGCCGCGGCACGCGCCTGGGCCTCTGTCAGGAAGGGCGCGCCCGACACCACCACGGGCGCGGCAGGGCCTGGCGATGCAACCGCCTCCGCCTCCCGCGCTGGCACTGCTGGCGCCACTGCTGCAGGCTGCTGTGCCTGGGCCGCGCCCGCTGCGAGCTGCCCCAGCGTCGCCTGCAGACCGCCCAGCACCGACGACAGCCCCGCCAACTGCTGCGCCATGTTCACCTGGCCCTGCTGGAGCTCCGCGATGGCGGCGACAGAGCTCGACGTCAGCGCATCCGCTGGGCGGCTCCCCCGCGGCGACGCGCCTGGTGGCGGTGTGGCTGTGCCGGTGTCCCCATTTGCGGCTGCCGTCGGCGACATCGTGGCATCGCTGTTCGGCTCTGGGTAATGCGTCTCCAGTTGGCGTAACAATAGCTGCGCCCTCGCCAACTCACTGGAACGCTGGGACAGGACGCCTGACTTGTGCACGAGGGTAGCCTGTGCCTCATCGACGTCGTCCTGTGCCCGTCTCGTCCTCTTCTCGGCCCGCTCCACAAAGGCACGCCGGTGCTGGAGCCTGGCCGTCGGCGATCTGCACACAATGATCATGGTCATGAGGACTGCATATTCCTGCGCCAAATCGTTGATCACACTCTCAGGGTGCCCAAGCTGCCGACTTGCACGCAGCTTCTTGGCGGAGGCGATGGCCAGGCGACGAAGATACCTCCTGTGCACCTGCACTGCTTCTTCAGTGCGAGGCGGCTCCAGCCAGGAAGGGTGCGCCCTGGCCTCCTCGGGGAGCGCAGGCAACACCCCTAGTGGCTGCATCGCCGCCGAGTCCTCCGTGTCCGTGCCCTCCTCGACCTCGCTCTCCTCGAACGTGACATCTGCCGACCTCGACCGACGAGAGGCTCGGGTCCGCCTGAGCCCAGACGTCGAGCGGCCTCTACGAGCCTCAGGCTCGGGCGCAGCCTCAGTCTCGGGCTCAGGCGTCGGCACCAGCCGCCGCGGGAGCGTGGCCTCGGCAGCGTCGGCACCAGCGTCGGCACGTTCTCCCTGCTGACTACGACCACGCCGTCGTCGTCGATCGGCACGTTCTCCCTGCTGACTGCGACCAGCCGTCCCCCCCACACGATCGGGCACGCCGATCGGACTGCGGGGTGGGCGTCTGCTGTCGCCTGCCTGCCATCTGCGGCGGTGGCCCAACATTGGCCCACGGCGCCTGGGCAGGCATTGGGAAGCACACCCTGCACAGTCTATCCTGCATCATGTTGGGCTCGCCGCACTGCTCGCACCACCATGCTGGTGGCGGCGGCGGGCGGGCACGACCTGCTTGCCCTTGCCCTTGCCCGTGCCGCCACCTTTGCCTCCTCCCCGATGTTGCCACGACATCGAACTGTGATGATCACGTAGCCGCTGCGCCGCGCCGACAACTCGTAGCAGCACGCATGCACTGGCGCGGGCCTGTCGATCACGACGGTGCCACGCTGGCTCGCCTCCATGGCCGCTGGGCCGCGCGCGAGCCCGCGGCGAGCGGGAACCCCGCGGCGTGCCGCCCGTCGCAGTCGCGGCCAAGGCCCAGGCCGCCGATCCGCGCAGCGGCGGGCGCGGGCCAGCGCGCGTAGCCGCCCGCCCCTCGTGAGAGGTTCGCTGTACCTGTTACAGCTCCCAAAACCTCTCGAGCAGGGGCGGCAGCTGGAGGAGGAGGAGGAGGAGGATGAGGAGGAGGAGGAATTCGTTTTGACAATCATCCGCCCTACATCCAAGCAGTTGTTGCATATCACTCCCCCCGCTCTGGCTCTACAAGTCTTTGACATCTCAAGCTAGCGACCGATCTTGACATTGAATCGGCCTCCGTCCTTGTAGTTCTTCCGAGATTTCACACTTCCAGCTGGACACTTGCACGAAGTCTCAGGCGAGAGCCCCCCTTTGAAAAAGGGCCCACCCCACATCCTTGTAACGATTGGACTGTTTCAAGTCAAATGCGCGCGGCACAAAAGCGAGAGCCCCTTTTTGAAAGGGCCCTCTCGATCCTTATAACCTTTGGGGGCTTTTAGGGGGAATGTGCGCGGATCTGAGTTGAGAGTCATATGTCGAAATCTTCCCACCTTCTATCCGTGCAGTTACTTGAAAATCTCAAGCACGCGAGAACTAAGCGGTGAGGAAGCCTCGTGCGAAAAGCCTGGCCTGCCCTACCGCCATGTTGTGTTAGTTGTCGTATGGATATCGTGCCGTGGATCGTTCAATCATATTTCCTATGGCTCGACGTCCACATCCGGAGAGCCATGCAGAGCACACAAACTCATGAAAAACACGGCCGTCCTCATCGTTTGGACGACGGAGGTTTGGATCCCCATAGACCCTCCTGAGGACACCCAGCACCCAATAATCGGTGAGCACTTCCTAGAGCACTTCCTAGAACACAGGGGCATTCCTGAAACCTTGTCCCCGTTTCTTCCTCCCCTCTTCTCGTCTCCTCTTATTATCATTATTCTTGATATTATTATGCTTACTCTTATTTTTGCTATTCTGAATCTGACTATTCTTCTTATTCTTCTTCTTCTTCTTCTCCGTCTTCTTTCTCTCTCTCTCTCTCTCTCTCTTAGATGAGGACGAGGGGGATGAGGAGCAGGAGGAGGAGGAGGAGGAGGAGGAGGAGGGAATGATGTTGAGGATGTGGAGGCGGATGATGATGAGCGGGAGGAGGAGGAGGCGGTGGAGAGAGCGAGGAGAAGGAGGAGGAGGAGGAGGAGGAGGAGGAGGAGGAGGAGGAGGAGGAGGAGGAGGAGGAGGAGGAGGAGGAGGAGGGAGGAGAGGGCTGCTGATGATGATGATGCTGGTGCTGATGCTGCTGAAGATGAGGCGGATGATGCTGCTTATGATTATAATGGTGATGATGATGATGCTGATGACGACGATGCTGATGCTGATTCTGTTTTTGACATGATGCTGCTGATGGTGGTGGTCGTGGGTGCTTCTTGGAGCGCGCCTTCGTGCCACGCTGTCCTCCGTGTTGCGAGGTCCTGGGGGCGACGGGCTCGTGCGCTTCAGCGACGGGGCGGCGGGCGACGGTGACGTCACGATGCCCGACAAAGGCAGGGGGCTGTTCTTTATCGGCTCGTACCGTCTTCAGCTGGACATGGACGCGCCAGGCTCGATGTTGCCGCTACCCGTCGAGGGGCACTCTGCTCTACCCGCTAACGAGCGGGGCACAGCCCCGAGAGGCGACCCCGTGGGGGAAGCGGCATTCTTCGCTGGCGATGACGACGCCGCGGAGGGCCCCTAAGGACGGCAACGTGTCGGGGGCGTACGGGCCTGATTTCGAGTGAAGCCGCGGCGGTGAGGAAGGAGACGCGCGGCGCTGCCGCGGTGATGGGCGTCGGCGATTCCCTGGCCGAGCGCGTGGCGCAGCATCGTGCGAAGGTCCTCGCCAACCCGCCCGAGGATGATCGGGGGCCGAGGCCAGGGCTGAGCCCGGCGGCCTCCGCTGGCGGAGAGCTTGACACCGACGAAAAGGACAGTGAGGGGTCGGGTTTTCGCCTGGCTCTCCCTCGGGCGGGCGAGGACCTCGTGTAATTCGCTCGTCGGCGCCCGGGGGCAGCTTCTGCAGTTGGCAATCAAGGAGATCGAGCGGTATCTGATCGTCCGAGGGAGAGCCGTGGCCGCGGGGCCGATCCCGCAGGAAGCTCGGTTCGTGACGTACCTCACGACAGTGATTCGCGCAGTCCATCCCGCCGAGCAGCTGGGGGGGCTGGGCCAGGAGGAGATGAGGGTCCTCGCCGAGGTGCTCGATGCCATGCTCCCCGGCGACCTTCCGCGGGTCGCAGACTTGTGCGTGCACGGGTTCAAGAGCTGCGAGGTGAAGGCGAAGCGGAGAAGCCAGGCGTTGGCGGCGCAGTGCGAGCTGGCGCCCAAGCGTTCGATCGGTCCTGCAGCCCCCTCGGAAGGAGATGCTCGTCCGGCAGTTGGAGCTCCAGGATTGAGGAAAAGGCGAAGCAGGGCGATGAGGCCCACGAGTCGGGGGCCTCGGGCAGGGGGCGCCCCGCTCGAGGTGACCCGTCGGACGAGCGCGGCGGCGAAGAGCGGCGAGCGGCGAGGGCTCCTCGAAGCGGTCTGCCAGCCCGAGCGGATCCCGTGCCCGTTGGGGCCGAAGCCCCACCCGCTCGCCACCGGAGCGCGCCGCCAGGGAAGAAGAGGAGCAGCATTCGAACGAAGGCGGCGGGGCGTGCGAGGCAGTTCCAGAGGCAGGCAGCGACGCCGAAATCGACGGCGCAGCCGAAGCCGAAGGCGGAGCAGACTCATCGGCGTGGCCCGACGGGCGAGGGGTGGCCGTATCGAAATCGGGGGCATCGTCTTCGCGCCGTTCCCGCCACCTCAGCCCGCGCCGAGGGCGGCGCTGCTCGCGCCGAGGGCTCGGACTTCAGCCGCAGAGGGCGTGTCGTCAGGCGGGAAGCCGGGTGCGCTGAGAGCCAGCGCGCAGCCGCCGCGGCTGCCGCGGCGCCAGTCGGCATCCTGGCGCCAGGTGCTCGACCGCGGCATCCTGGCGGATATCGAGGAGGTCCACATCCCAATGATCCACGGGGAACGCTCGGGGAACGGCGCTTGCGGTGTCGCCGAGAGCGGGGGCGCGCCCGACGGGCGCAGCCACCGGCAGCGACTGATCGCTAACGTTGCGCCGGCGAACGCTGGGCGCGCCCCCGGGATGGGGGGGCGTCGACAAGCTGCCGCTGCCGGGGGGATGCGCCCATGCTGCGCGGATGCATTGCGAGGTGGCCCTCCTTTCGGGGGGTGGCATCTCGGGGTGCTTCCACATGGGCGTGCTGCCGCCGCAGTGGTGTAGGTGGTTCACCATCTCGAAGCCTCGGTGCAACTGGGTCAGCAAGGCGAGGTTCGAGGATGTTCGCCCGCGTAAGGATCATCCTGACGGGGTGGCAATCGGCGGTCGGGGTGGTGCAGTACGCGTTACATGCGCGGGCAGATCGCGACGGATGGTCTGCGCGCCAGCGCTTGGTTGGCTGCTAGCCGAGAGCTGCGGCGAGACCGGTCTTTCCTTGTCCGTGAGGGGCCCGCTCAGGTGGTGCTGGGACACCTGCGTCGACGACTCGGAGGAGACCAAGTTCGTCAAGACCTCCGAGTGGCGAGTGGGAGGGCACGCTGTGGGCGCTCTCTGAGCACCGGAACGCGCTGCGGCGAGCGCTCGAGGCGATGTCGGTAGCCCCGCCGCCCATCGAGACGCTCCTAGAGCATGAGGCGCCCGCGGCGTGGCTCCTGGACCAGAGGGGCTCTAGTATCGCTCAGATTCAGGCGCTGTGCGGGCGCTGGGTGTCGAATTTTATTCCCGGGTGCCATGCGTTGAGTTGCCCCGATGAGGCGCGGGGGTGGATCGGCAGGGGGGTCTTCCCCTCGAGTCGGGCGGAGCTCGGCGGGCGCGTTCGAGATGAACTGGTCATTTTCATGATGAGTGCCCCGTTGCTGTCGCGGACGCGCGACGGCCGCTCGACTGCAGACCGACTGCGACGGGCGCCTCGGAGAAAGGCGTTGGCGTCTCGGCCGGGGCCAAGCTCGCAGCTGAGGTCGTCGCTGCAGCGCAGCAGCACGCGTCGTTCCCCGTCGATGCGCGCGAGCGCCGATTCGTGTTTGTTTGAATTCTTCGGCGGCGTCGGCGTCCTCAGGATGAGCGCTGACAGGCTCGGGGTGCGCGTGATTCGCGCTGGCTATGCCGAGGCCGACAAGGCTGCCCGCGGGGTGTGCCGAGAAACTGGCTTGGTGACAGCGGGGGGTCTGGCGCGTGGAACGTGGCGCGGCGCGAGCTCGTGGACCTGCGCTGCGGCGCGCCTATCCTGGCGCGGTTGCGGTCGCGGGAGTCGGTGGGCTGAACCCCGAGGGATCGAGCCTGGCCGCCCCGCGCTCGGCGCTGTTCTTCCAGGTGCCTCGGCTGTAAGCTGAGCTGAGGGTGGCGTTTCACGACGTCCTTGTTTTCGGTGTTGCAAGAGCGTCGCTTCGATGAAGGTCAGCGACGCCGTCGCGCTGTCGGAGGCGATGGCGCGCTGCCACCTGTGCGTCGATCCAGCCGGGGGTCCCGGCCGTGGCGAGGCCGCGGCTCTATTGGCCAAGTTGCCCTGTGGTCGAAACTGATGGGGTCGTGGTCACCGTGGGTGACGTCGCAGACCTCGTCGAGCTCGCTGCGTCTGAGCTCGGGCCGCGTGCGTTGTGGCTGGGCGAGGGCCGATCGTGGGGCGCGCCTGGGCCAGAGGCCCCCTCTGTCACGCGAACTATGCCGCGGGCGCAGCCTGGGTCAGACCCGAGGGGCGATGAGGGCCGCGACGCGATCACCCGTGAACACTGGAGCGAGGGCCGCCGCAGGTCTGCGCCGGGACAGTGCCGGGCGCAGTATCGCATCGGCGGCGGGTGGGTGCTCACCTGTGGCGACGGCGTCGGAGCGCGAGATCCCCGTGGGGCATTTGCCTGGGCGCACGCTTGCTGGCAAGAGGGACTCGCGCAAGCTGGAGCCCTGGGAGCGCGAGGAGCTCGAATACACGAGGTGCTCCCAGCTCGAGAACGCGCTCCACGCGGGGGTGACAGCGTGGCTCGTCGGGCAGGGCATGCGCCGCGCCGAGCTCCTGGGGCGATCCCCGACGCCGTCGGTGACCCAGGCCACCTTCTGCAAGTGCGCGGCGAGGCGTAAGACGCGCGTGCTGGACCAGCAGCGGCTGGACCGCGACGCACCAGCCACGCAGAGATTCGGTGCCGAGGCGCAGCCTCCGAGCGCACGGAGCTCGGACGAGCTCATGCACAGCTTGATGCTCGAGATGCAACGCCGTGCCCAATCATCGTGGCAGCGGTGCGAGGCTGGACATCGGGCTGCCGTGCCGGTGCAGCGCCTGGCCGCGTGTCAGTGTCGACCAGCGCCGCTAGTGCTGGAAGCGCGCAGTGGCCATGCGGTTCCATCGCTCGCGCCGCGCCGACGAGCTTGAGCTGCAGATCGCGCGCAGCGCACTGCGTTGGCGCATGTGCCATGTCAAAGCCCTCGGCGCAAGGGTCTGTCTCTTCGTGGATTCGCATGTGACTGGCGGTCGCTGCGGAAGGCCGCTCGTCGTCTCGCCGCCTCAATGCCGTGCTACGCCGCTGGAGTGGCCTCTGCCTCGTGACCTTCGACGCCCCCTCTACATCTATGCGCGCGCGGCGAACAATCCCGCCGATGAGCCAAGCAGGCCGCCATGGGTGCCAAGAGGGTGAGATCGAGTGGCGCCGAGGGCGCGAAGGGGGCAAGGAAGGCGGCGCGAGCGGCAATGGGCAGGCTGAGCGACAATGTTTTGACCAAGTGTGTGATGACGCAATGTGCTGACTTTGCTCCAGAACTCATCGGATTGGCGCATGGTCGGGCAGCTCGGCCGAGCGTCATCAGTTCTGACCTGCTGGACCAGTTGCGCGCAGAGTGCATCGAATATCTCTGGGGCGAGGGCGAGCCGAAGGGTTGGGCTGCCCACGCCCGCCTTCCGTCGGCGCGGCGCCTGGGGCTGCCTGGGATAAGCTCGAGCTGCCAGAGCGGGCTCCGTCGTTGACGTAGGCGGTGGCGCTGGCAACCGCAGGGGTGATGTTCGACGCGGGGTGCCCGTGCTCTGCGCTCGCCGCCGCAGTGGCGCCCCATTGCGCACTGCGAACGGGCGAGGTCTTGGGAATTCGGAAGCGTGACATCACGGTCGCCAAGGCAAGAACAAGTGCAGTCATCACTCTTCGTCGCACAAACTCGGGACAAACGCTTAATCCGCACGAGATTGTAAGTGTCGACGAAGCTGTCCTCGTGAAGTGGCTCTCCCGAGTTCTCCAGAAGCTCCAGCCTGTGGGCCCCTTGGTTGCCCAGCCCCCATGTGTTTCGCATGTTCTTCTATGGGGCCCTTCGGGTCCTCGGTCTGTCGGCGCATGGGTTCAATCCGCGCGGCCTAAGGATGGGCGGGGCGACGCGTCGCTACCGAGCGAAGGGGGGGGGCACCGACGGCCCCCCCCGAGAAGTCGATGGACAAGCATCAAAGCAGCCCGAATCTGTATATTTGTATATATGTATATGTGTATATATATATATATATATATACACATGTGTGTGTATGTGCGTGTAAGACTGCAGTGGCGCTTCGCGCCATGCACCTTGGTCCTTGAAGTTTGGCACGCAGGCGGAATAGCAGGAAGGTCCAGCCGACGCTTTAGCGATAACTCTTTGCTGCCTTCTCTGGCATCGCCGTTATAAACATGTTATTCGTTGTCCTTCCTCCATGCTTCTTTTTCCTCGTTTTCGCTATGCCCTTTGCATTCTCCCCGCCCTCCTCAGCTCTTTTTTGCCGAGCCTCCTCCTTGGAGAGCCACTGGGGGCCTCACAAAAGTTGTTTCAGGCTTTCTTAAGGCCTTCAGGAGGCCTCCTGGGCGTATTCCGGGGGCGTCTGGGGGCTTCCTCGGGCCACCCTGCCTCCAACAGCGGTTTCCCTGAACGACCGGGCCACGATTTGGAATGCTTCGGAGGGTGTCTTGGGGCCATCTTGGGCCGCCATGGGGCTTTCTGGGGGCCATCTTGGACCCGTGTTGTGCCGTGTTGGGGCTCTCTTGGACTGCCTAGAAGCCCTTTCGGATGGTTGTGGGGCGATTTTGGAGCCTCCCAAGCGGCTTCGGACGCCCAGAAGACCGCCGTCTTGGAACGTCGGGAAGCCGAAAAGAGGAGAACCCCCAAATTCACAAACAAAAGCAACTACAGACAATCTGTGATTTTTGCCTCTGGGTGCCTTTTGGGGAGTGCTCTTGGAAGCCTCTTTGAGGCCGTCCTGGAGGCCTCTTGGGCCATCTTGATGTCACGTCGGTCACTCTTGGGCCGCTCTTGTGCTGTCCTGGGGGTCTCTGGGGCGTCTCTGATGACCCCCCTGATCACCCTAGGTGTGCTGGGAAGGCTTGGCAAAACGCCCTGCGATGTCCGGGGGGCCGCTTCGAGGCCCGTCCGGAGGGTCCCAATACCCAAGATCCCGGGAGTCCCGTTTTTTTTGGGGGGGGGAGTTCCCCCCCCGCCGGGCTTATAAACATATAGGAAGAGGAATATATGTACACACGCACAACTGTATATATATATATATATATATATATATATATATATATATATATATATATATATATATATTTACACAGATCACCGATGCCCTACTGGAGCACCAGGAAGCCTCCTCTACGTTTAAAGAACTGGAGGCAATCCAGAAATTCATGGGTGCTGTCAAGGCGGCTAGTTCGCCATCTTGGGGCGGGGTGGAGTTTTTATTTTGGGGGGTTGCCCGACGGGCAGCCCTATGTTCTGGTAAGCCCTATGAGCACGGACCAGGTCGTAGGTGCGGGTGCCTCCAGTTCACCTTGTGCGGCTGGTTAGCCAGAACAACAAGGGAAAGGTGGAGTGTGGAGGCTGTGCCCTCAGAGACCTGATCCTATAGGGCCGCGTTGACCCCAGGGATCAGGATCGGGACTGTGCCCCCCCTGCCCTTGGCGGGAAGGCGCGCGCCCTCTACAGCCTGCCGCATGGAACCCAGGGCCCCTCACGAGCGGTCCGCAGGTCTCCAAGGGTGGAGCTGAGGGTGGGGCCCCCGGCGTAGGTTCGCCCCCCCGAGGGCCTGTGCCGTTTGGTGACTCTGGCGCTCCCCTTTCGGCGTGGCTGGCCCTTCTGGGCAGGCGTCGTTGGGGTAGAGCCCCCCCTTCGGCGTGGCAGGCCCTTCGGGGTAGCCGTCGTTGGGGTGGGGCCCCCCTTCGGCGTGACAGGCCCCTTGGGTCGCCGTCGTTGGGGTGGGCCCACGCCGATTGGGGGAGCTCTGATATTTGCGCCAGCGCACACGCAGATCGTTCTGGCGCGCGACTGCCGAAAACAAACGCCATGATGATAATGATGCTGATGAGTCTGCTGCTGATGATTGGGATGACGATGATGATGACTATGGTAATGATGGTAATGATGATGATTCTCACGGTGACGGCGGCAATTAGGATGATGACGATGACGATGACGATGCTGATGATGCTGATGATGCTGCTGCTGATGATGATGCAGGTGTCGACGACGATGATGATGATGATGATGATGATGATGATGATGATGATGATGATGATGCTGATGCTGCTGATGATGATGATGATGAGGAGGATGATGATGATGATAATGATGCTGATGATGATGATGATGAGGATGGCGACGATGTTCATGATGCTGCTGATGAGGATGGAGATGATGGTGATGTTGCCGATGATACTGCTGATGATGGTGATAATCATGGGACTGATGTGATGATGAGGATGTTGATGATGATCCACATGGTGGTGATGGTGCGGAGGATCATACGGATGCTCATACTGAAGGTGATGATGATGACGAGTATGATGGTGCTGATGCTGATGCTGATGCTGATGCTGATGCTGATGCTCATGATGATGCTGATGCTGATAGTGATGATGATGGTGGTAGTGGTGGTGGTGGTGTTGTTGTTGGTAGTGGTGGCGGTGGCAGTGATGGGATGATGCTGAAGAGGAGGAGGAAGACGAGGAGGTGGTGGAGGAGGTGGAGGTGGAGGGAGAGAGGAAAAGGGCGGGAGGGAGGGAGGAGGGAGGAGGGAAGAGGGACGAGGGAGGAAAGGAGGAGGAGGAACAGGAGGAGGAGAAGGAGGAGGAGGAGGAGGAGGAGGAACAGGAGGAGGAGGAGGAGGAGGAGGAGGAGGAGGAGGACCTGTCCGAAGAGGAGGAGGGAGGGAACAGAGCCGAGCAGAGCTGGACGGGGAGCACGCGAACGGGCCTCCACGCAGCGCGGGCGGGGTGCCCCAGGTGCCCGGCGCGGGCGCATTGCCCGCCCGGGATGTCCATTGCGATTTCGGCACGGACTGGTTCGACCTGAAGGCCTTGCGCGCGCCTGCTCCTGCTCCTGATTATCCTGAGCCCCTGGCTTCTCCTCCCTCCCTCCTGCCGCTCCCCCCCCTGCTTCTCCCGCTGCCCCTTCGCGAAGATAAGTGCGGAGAGACACCAATCTCAACGCCAAAGACGACGAGCTGCGCGTCTACGCGGAAGCCTTCCAAGGGGAGGGGGTCCCGTTGGCAGTGTCTGGCAAGCCATGGCCCATTTGAAATGGAGTTGGCCATCCTGTGGCACGATGTACGATTGCTGGGGCATCCGCCTGTCGTGGTTACATATACCGGTCGGCTTGCTTGTGTTATATATATATATATATATGCGCCTTACCTCGCAGAGACGGTCCTTTCTCCAGCGTGTACCCACCACCCGACACGACCTGGGTGCTGTCGCCGCGGTCAAGCAGGGCTTTGACGACTTTGCCAATATTTTGTTGCAAAGAACCGACGGTTACACAAAATGTACGACTTGGCAGCTTGGCCTGCTTTGCAATTCCTTGTGTTGGAACGATCACACGCAGCAGAGGAAAGTCCGTTCTGGCATGTCGGCCGACCCACCGCTCTTGTCCATATGGTGCAATCAAGAAGAGGAAAGCCAAGACCACACGGTTTGGAAATGCCCGTGCTGGGAGGCGGAAGGGACTGCCGTGAAAACTATGGTCACAGGCCACCGATGGAGTGACCTTCCGCCGCACGCCAGGCATTGCGGGCTGCTGGAGGAAGACCTTCAATTGCTGGATCTCGAGGCCATATTTGCATAAGACGAGCTCCCACAACCTTTCCCGCGGCCCTAACGAGGATCCGTTCGAGGAGTGTATTTACTAAGCGGGAGCAAGGTACGCCGCCACACAAAGTGCCTGCACGCACCAAGCCCACCCGCTCCTCGCCATGGCGGGTTTCGGAGTCTACCACGGGCGGGGTCACCGGCTGGACCATTCGGCTCGAGTGCACGGCTGGGCTCAGCTTGCACAAAGGACGGATACCTTCGCCATGCTCCACCTTGTGACTAATGACTAATGCTGAGCGGCCTGTCCACATGTTCGCAGACAGCCAAGCCTTTGTCGATGTATTCGAGGACCTTGCCACAGGGAAACCACCGCAAGTCAGGGGGGCCCAGGCTGAACTTTTGGCAAAATATTTACCGCGTTCTCCAAGCCAAGCTGGACATTTTCAAGGTCCAAAATATCGAAAGCCACTTCGGCGAGCAAGGCATTAACGAAGGCCGCCTTACACCTATCGCTGAGGCTCTCAGCCGTCATGCCGATGTACTCGCCACCGCCGCACCGCGCCTTCACGCGTAGCTACCAAGTCTCACCGATGCAGCTTCATGGCGACACAACTTTGCGGCGGTGTTGCACAGCACCGCCAACGCCATGCGATGTACGATGGGCGCCACCACACTCTTTCTCTGCCAGGCCGGCGGGCGGGTTACCTTCGGGCCGACCTCAGCAAAATGAAGCCCAACCCGCTCGCCTTAGGGCAAGGAAGATACGAGCCATCTGGCTCACCGGGTAACCCCGCTCAGCCGCATGGACCACCAGGGCTTCGCGTCTTCGACGATTTCGACGACCTTCGGGGAACCCCACTCAACGTCTTTGAAGGCGAAGAGCAGGGCCCACGCGGGCCCGGAGTCCTTGAATGACGACGATGGAAACAACACTATTTCACCACGAGGTTTCACGGGCACGTCGCGGACGACGAAAAACAACCTGGCGTCAGCTCATGCGGCGGTCGTTTGCCAAGACTTGGCCCCTACAGCCAATCTGTTGTGCGCGGAACAGCGGACTGCCCACAGCCCGAGGCGGACTCGACCTCGGCCGAACGGTGACGCAGCGACCGGACCGACGGCTACCCCTCACGCATCACCTCGAGGCTGCAAGGCAACAACCAGACCGGGGACGCGAAACGGCCCTCATCGCTAGCATCGCGGCGCTGCAGCAGCGAGCCGACCAAATTTCCTCAAGCTATCCAAGCCATCAAGGAACAGTCTACTCCTCTGGCAGACAGGTTCCACCGAAAGTAGGCCGCCTGAAATGGCCTCCAGCAGGCCTTCCGCCCTAACGTCGGGGGCGAAAAAGAGGGGGGTGATGACTAGGGGGGGGATATCATGGCGGGGGCCATGATATTTTTCCAGATTTCATGGCGCCTCTTCTTATTTCATTACGTCCCTGGCCCCCCCGCTGGGCCGCGCACATGCCGCTGGTCATGATTTGCACCCCCCCTCTTGGACACCCCCCTCTTGGCCGCTCCCGATACAGCTTCTCTTGGGCAGTCGCTCCAGGGAAACCTCCAGGTTTACTGTGGTGCTCACCGCTCAGCACACCAGTGCTAGCGTCCTCTCTCCCGAATGTGCTGCGAAAACAAGTGGCAACTACTGCGTAGCTGTCATACTGGGCCGCCGCGGGGGATACCCCGAGGCGGCGCCACGGTTTACTGAGGCACCGAAGTGCGCACGCCAAAGCGCGCTAGCAGTTTGTGCCTGCTTTCGGGTGTGTAGACGGGCTCTAGAGTGGTCTGTTCACCACTTACCCGCTTTGTTTTCCAGTCGGGGTCCTCTTCGACCGCGCAAGGGGGGAGGGTAGCACCCGGCCCCTTTTGTTTTGAGGCGCCTCCTGCCTTTTGAAGCAGGCGTGCGCAGTCCTAATACGCTGTGGGGACTGGGCCAGACGTTTTCCGAACTGGTGCGCCCTCCCCCTACCCCTCCTCCTGCGCCTCCTGGTCCCTCTGCTGCTGCTGCTGTTGCTGCTACTCGTCCTCGTCATCGTCGTCGTCGTTCTCTTTCTTCTCCTGCAACCCCTCCTCCCTCACCTCCTCCTCCTCCCCCCACCTCCTCCGTCCCTTCTACAAATTCCCCTCCCCATCTTGCCCTCTCCTTCTTTTCCTCCTCCTCGTGGGCCCCCAGTCAGTCCCGAGTTTATTCTTGTTCCCAAAAATATTGTAATCAGTTGGGACTTCGTCTTGCATCCGCAGCGCTCCGCGTTTCCTCCCATCCCGCCACCCTCTCCTCCTCCTCCTCCTCCTCCTCCTCCTCCTCCTCCTCCTCCTCCTCCTCCTCCTCCTCCTCTCGACTGTGGTGCTCGCTGCGCAATATTTTTGGGCCCTTCGCCAGGATATTTTTTCCAGCGCGGCGCGCGCCCGTGGGGGGGGGGGAGGGAGAGAGAGGAGAAATACGGAATGAAAAGGGGGAGGGAGGAAGGGGAGAGGTGGGAGTGAGGGAGTGAGGAAGGGAGAGCGAGTATGCGGAGGAGAAGAAGGAGGAGATGGAGGAGGACGAGAAGGATGAGGAGAAGGAGGAGGAGGAGGAAGACCAGGGGAAACCCAAGATGCATCAGCGATGCTGCAATCCACCCTCTCATTCCAAGTCCCTTTACATGTCCCTGCAAACACCGCACCGCACCGCACCCAACGCCGAACCGCACCCAACGGGCCCGCCATTCAGACGAGGGCCCCGCGCTGAAACATGAATTGCCTTCCATCCTGCTACCGCGTCGCCGGGAATGAGCAATAGTATGATCAGACAGTTACTCGATGTGTCCAGCGACATCCCCGGTTGGAAAAGGGCGCCCCATCCGTGTATACATGCATGTGTGCACCTGTGTGTATGTATGTCTGTCTGTCTGTCTGCCTGCCTGCCTGCCTGCCTGCCTGTATGTATGTAGGTATGCATGTATGTATGTATGTATGCTTATATGTTTGTATGTATGTATGTGTGTTGGTGTGTATGTGTGCATGTGTGAGTGTATGTGTGTATGGGTGAACTGATGTATGGATGGATGTAGGTATGCCTGTATGTGTATATATATATATATATTGTAATGTAATGTATGTGATGCTTGTCTGTATGTATGTTTGTACGTTTGCATGCTTGTATGCGTGCATGCTTGCACGTATGTATTCACGCACGCATGCATACATGTCTATATGTCTGCATGAATATGTTGCAGCATGCATGCATGCATGCATGCATGTACGTATGTATTATTTGCACTTGTACTGTAACGTGTGCTTGCATGTCTGCGTACAATGTTTGTTTGTAAGTTTGCATGTCGGTGTGTGCATGCATGCTTTATGTAAGCATACATGCATGTATGGATGCATGCATGTACGTATGAATGTACACGTACAGGTATGTTTGCATAAACACATGCATGTCTCCATGCACGTATGTTTATATGAACATATGTATGCATGTGTGTATGCACGTATATACGTCTGTACGTATGTATGCTGGGGTATTTCTACTCATGCTCATATTCCTCTTCCTATATTTTTACAAGCCCGTGGGGGGGGTGGGAAACCATCCCCCCCCAAAAAAAAACTGGACCCCCGGGATCTGGGGTTCTCGGGCTCCCTTGGACGTCCTTGGAAAAGGTCACCCGGCTTTCCGGGTCTCCGCATACGCCTTGCCAGCAGACCCAGAGCGATCCGAAGGGTCATCAGAAAGGCTCAAGGGAGGCCCCAGGCAGCACAAGAGCGCTCCAAGAGGGACTCCAATTGCGTCAGGACGGCCCCAAAGACCTCCAAGGCACCCCAAAAAGCTTTCCAAGGGGCCTTCAAAGCACAAACATCGTCCCATTCCCTTCGTATAACTTAATTTTAGCATCTTCGCCTTTCGGATTTCATCAGCTTTCAAAACGGTTTCAAAACCCCCGAGATCGCCTCCAGACGCCCCCAAAGGCCCCGAAGAAAGCTTCAAGACGGCCGAGCCGGGCCCCACGATCGCCCACGAAAGCCCCAAGACAGCCCATAATGGAACCAAGAGGCCCCCCAAGGGCTCCCAGCATAGACCCAAAAGGGCCATGGGAGGTCCCCGGAAGTGCCCAAGATGGGTCCAAAGGCGGCTCCAGCGGGCCCAAGCTCCCCAAGACGGCCCAAGAAGGCCCTAGGACGGCCCACGAAGGCGCCAAAACGGCCCACGAGGGCCCCAAAAACACCCCCACGATGTTTCCGAATGCCAACATAAAGACCCCCAAGGCTCCCCAAAAAGCTGTCCAAGGGGCCTTCAAAGCACAAACATCGTCCCATTCCCTTCGTAAAACTTACAATGTTAGCATATTCGCCTTTCGGATTTCATCAGCAACCCCCGAGATCGCCTCCAGACGCCCCAAAAGGCCCCCAAAAAAGCTTCAAGACGGCCGAGCCAGGCCCCACGATCGCCCACGAGAGCCCCAAGACACCCCATAATGGAACCAAGAGGCCTCCCAGCACAGACCCAAAAGGGCCATGGGAGGTCCCCGGAAGTGCCCAAGATGGGTCCAAAGGCGGCTCCAGCGGGCCCAAGCTCCCCAAGACGGCCCAAGAAGGCCCTAGGACGGCCCACGAAGGCGCCAAAACGGCCCACGAGGGCCCCGAAAACACCCCCACAATGTTTCCGAATGCCAACATAAAGACCCCCAAGGCACCCCAAAAAGCTTTCCAAGGGGCCTTCAAAGCACAAACATCGTCTCATTCCCTTGGTAAAACTTTCAATCTTAGCATATCCGCCTTTCGGATTTCATCAGCTTTCAAGACGGTTTCAAAGCCCCCGAGATCGCCTCCAGACGCCCCAAAAGGCCCCCAAGAAAGCTTCAAGACGGCCGAGCCGGGCCCCACGATCGCCCACGAGAGCCCCAAGACAGCCCATAATGAAACCAAGAGGCCCCCCAAGGGCTCCCAGCGCAGACCTAAAAAGGCCGTGGGAGGTCTCCGGAAGTGCCCAAGATGGGTCCAAAGGAGGCTCCAGCGGGCCCAGGCTCCCCAAGACGGCCCAAGAAGGCCCAGGACGGCCCATGAAGGCGCCAAAACGGCCCACGAGGGCCCCGAAAACACCCCCACGATGTTTCCGAATGCCAACATTCATTGATTTTGCTCCCATGACATTTCATATTGTGACCCAGTCGTTGAGGGTCTCGTGGCATGCAGCGACGATGCCCGAGGATGCCCCGTACGAGTTGCATATGCATGTTCATACCCTTACACACATAATTATCCCGGCAAAGCAACCTAGCAGCGATGTGTAGGAGCATATCTGGAAGCATTCCCCTTAAGATTCAGATGAGAATCCAGTTGTAGAATTCTGCTGTTCTCGCAGTCGTAGTCGCATTCGCGATGACAGTCGCAGTGGCAACGGCAGTCACAGTCACAGCCTCAGCCTCAGCCTGCCTCAGCCTCAGCCTCAGCCTGCCTCAGCCTCAGCCTGCCTCAGCCTCAGCCTCAGCCTGCAGCCTCAGCCTCAGTCTGCCTTCAGCCTCGGCCTCAGCCTCAGCCTGCCTCAGCCTCAGCCTGCATCAGCCTCAGCCTCAGCCTCAGCCTGCCTCAGCATCAGCCTGCCTCAGCCTCAGCCTCAGCCTGCCTCAGCCTCAGCCTCAGCCTGCTTCAGCCTCAGCCTCAGTCTGCCTTCAGCCTCGGCCTCAGCCTCAGCCTGCCTCAGCCTCAGCCTGCCAGCCTCAGCCTCAGCCTGCCTCAGCATTCAAAATGTGGCCCGGGAATGGAGTTCTGGGAAGTCGAAGACCACGAAGTGGCCTACAGTTGGCTCCGGACATTCAAAATGTGGCCCGGGAATGGAGTTCTGGGGACTCGAAGACCACGAAGTGGCCTACAGTTGGCTCCGGGCATCCAAAATGTGGCCCGGGAATGGAATTCTGGGAAGTAGAAGAGCACGAAGTGGCCTACAGTTGGCTCCGGGCATCCAAAATGTGGCCCGGGAATGGAGTTCTGGGAAATCGAAGAGCACGAAGTGGCCTACAGTTGGCTCCGGGCATCCAAAATGTGGCCCGGGAATGGAGTTCTGGGAAATGGAAGAGCACGAAGTGGCCTACAGTTGCATCCGGCCCTCCAGAATGTGGCCTGGGAATGGAGTTCTGGGAAATCGAAGAGCACGAAGTGTGTGACTGTTGGTGAAAAACGAGCGGGGCACCCTGCCGCCCGGCAACTCCCAACACCTGCCCGGGCCCCCCTGTGGAGTGATCTGTGAGCTCTTTTGAGACCACTAGAAACCTATCAGTCTTCGCTGTTAGGTAAATTTACATGTGCATATGTACGCTGTAAACACATACGACAATGCAAGTATATGGTATACACCTAGACATTTATACGGAACGTGCATGCACGTGCACATGTATACATGCATGCGCGGATGTTCGCACGCACGCATTCCGCTTGCGTGCAGAACTCAAAGGACTAAGGTGCAAGGCGCGCAGCGCAAATGCAGTCTTGTATGTGTGTGTATATATATATATATATATATGTATATCCGTAAGGGCTTTGCCCCCTGCCGCCGGCCCCCTCTGTCGGATAATGGGCAATGCAAGAGCGAATTCATGAGGCATTGCTGCTGCCGTGAAGCAGCGTCGAGACTTCACGCGAAGACGATGAGTAATCGGCAAGGCAAATTTAGATTATGATGATGTTGTTGAATTCGGTGTTGTATTTCGAGCTTGCTCGCAAATGCTGTGCAAGAAGCTTTTCTACGAAGTATTGATATGTTGCAAATCCCATGTGTTTTTCTGACCCTGACCCCACCGATCTGCGTGAGGGGTGCCACCTAATTTCAAGACATGTGGCAAATCCTATGTGTTTTTCGACCCTGACCCCGCCGATCTGCATGAGGAGTGCCACCGAATTTCAGGACATGTGGCAAATCCCATATGTTTTTCGACACTGACCCCGCCGATCTGCGTGAGGGGGGCCGCCCGAATTTCAAGACATGTGGCAAATCCCATGTGTTTTTCGGCCCTGACCCCGCCGATCTGCGTGAGGGGTGCCACCGATTTTAAAAATGTTGGAAATCTCATGAGTTTTCCCACCCTGACCCCGGCGATCTGCGTGAGGGGTGCCACCGACTTTCAGGACATGTGGCAAATCGTATTGGTTTTTGGACCCTGACCCCGCCGATCTGCGTGAGGGGTGCTACCGGATTTCAGAATGTGGCACATCCCATGTGTTTTTCGACCCTGACCCCGGCGATCTGCGTGAGGGGTGCCACCGATGTTTCAAAATGTTGGAAATCTCATTAGTTTTCCGACCCTGACCCCGCCGATCTGCGTGAGGGGTGCCACCGAATTTCAGGACATGTGGCAACTCCCATATTCCTCAATCAGAGCTTGCCTCTGTAGGGGTCCTAGTGGATTCATATGGTTAGGTTAGGTTTGCCGCCGATTTTCGCCGCACGCCCGGATGCCCGGGTGCCCGGGGGTGCCCGGGGGTGCCCGGGTGCCCGTATGCCGGGCCTGGGTGCCTGGGTGCCCGGGCGTGCCCGGGGGTGCCCGGGGGTGCCCTACAGCCCTATGGCCCTATGGCCCAATAGCCCTATAGCCCTACAACTCTATAGCCCTATAGCTCTATAGCCCTATAGCTCAATAGCCCTATAGCCCTCTAGCCCTATATCCCTGATTGTTTTTTTCCTCTGGTATCATGTTTTTCGACCCTGATCCCGCCGATCTACGTGAGGGGTGCCGCCGAATTTCATGAAATGTGGCAAATCCCATGTGCTTTTGGACCCTGACCCCGCCGATCTGCATGAGAGGCGCCGCCGAATTTCAGAAATGTGGCAAATCCTTTGTGTTTTTCGACCCTGACCCTGCTTATCTGCGTGAGAGGTGCCACCGAATTCTAGAATGTGGCAAATCGTATTGGTTTTTGGACCCTGACCCCGCCGATCTGCGTGAGGAGTGCCACCGAATTTCAAGACATCTGGCAAATCCCATGTGTTTTTCGACCCTGACCCCGGGCGCTCTGCGTGAGGGGTGCCACCGATTTTTAAAAACGTTGGAAATCTCATTCGTTTTCCGACCCTGACCCCGCCGATCTGCGTGAGGGGTGCCACCGAATTTCAGGACATGTGGCAACTCCATATTCCTCAATCAGAGCTTGCCTCTGTAGGGGTCCTAGTGGATTCATATGGTTAGGTTAGGTTTGCCGCCGATTTTCGCCGCACGCCCGGGTGCCGGGGTGCCCGGGGGTGCCCGGGGGTGAGGTTGGCCGCCGATTTTCGCTGCACGCCTGGGTGCCCGGGAGGTGCCCGGGGGTGCCCGGGTGCCCGTTTGCCCGGTTTCCCGGGTGCCCGGGCGTGCCCGGGGGTGCCCGGGGGTGCCCGGGGGTGCCCTATAGCCCTATAGCCCTATAGCCCTATGGCCCTATAGCCCTACAGTTCTATAGCCCTATAGCTCTGTAGCCCTATAGCTCAATAGCCCTACAGCCCTATAGCCCTCTAGCCCTATATCCCCGATTGGGTTTCTTCTCCGGTATCATGTTTTTCGACCCTGATCCCGCCGATCTACGTGAGGGGTGCCGCCGAATTTCAGGACATGTGGCAAATCCCATGTGCTTTTGGACCCTGACCCCGCCGATCTGCGTGAGAGGCGCTGCCGAATTTCAGAAATGTGGCAAATCCTTTGTGTTATTCGACCCTGACCCTGCTTATCTGTGTGAGAGGTGCCGCCGAATTGTAGAATGTTGCAAATCGTATTGGTTTTTGGACCCTGACCCCGCCGATCTGCGTGAGGGGTGCCACCGAATTTCAAGACATGTGGCAAATCCCATGTGTTTTTCGACCCTGACTCCGCCGATCTGCGTGAGGGGTGTCAATTTCGTCGCCCTCAGAAAACCTAAGACCCCTCCCAGGAGGTGCAAACCAGGGCGGTTTTCGGCTTCCCCCCTCGCGCGGTCTACAGCAAGGAACAGTACGCAACAAAAAGCAGAACTGTAACAGTGGAAACTGGAAACTGGAACTGGTGCAGGGAACAGCGAACCCTGAGCCTACAGCCTGGTGGCCCCACATCGGGGCCGGCGGATATTCCTCTTCCTATATTTTTATAAGCCCGGGCGGGGGGAACCCCGTAAAGGCGCGCGAACGCCCCAGGGGTCCGTTCCCGTTCCCGTTCCCGTTCCCGTTCCCGTTCCCGTTCCCGTTCCCGTTCCTGCCGCCCGTGCCATTTTCAGAGAATAGAAGGGGAGGAGGGAGGGAGGGAGAAGGGAGGAGGGAGGAGGAGGGAGGGAGGGACAGAGGGAGGGAGGAGGGAGGAGGAGAGAGAGAAGGAGGGAGGGAGGGAGGAGGGAGGAGGAGAGAGAAGGAGGGAGGGAGGGAGGAGTGAGGAGGAGGGAGAAGGAGGGAGGAGGGAGGAGGAGAGAGGGAGGGAGGGAGGGAGGAGGGAGGAGGAGGGATAAGGATGGAGGAGGGAGGAGGAGGGAGAAGGAGGGAGGAGTGAGGAGGAGGGAGAATGATCATCGTCATCATGATCATCAGCAGCATCATCATCACCATCATCATCAGCATCAGCATCGCCATCATCATCATCACCATCATCACCAGCATCATCATCATCATCACCATCATTAGCATCATCATCACCACCATCATCATCCTGATCACTACAGCAATCACCAAGATCGTACTCATCAGCACCAAACATCGTCTTCATCATCAGTCATCATCATCACCACCATCATCACTATCACGATCACCATGATCACCACCATCATCATCATCATCATCTTCATCAGCACCATCATCATCAACACCATTATCAGTATCATCATAATTAGCACGTTCATCATAATAAGCATAATCTTCATAATCAGTATCATCGGTCATCATCATCGTCATCATCGCCATCATCATCAATCTTTCATCATCCACATCATCATCATCATGATCCTCATGATCCTCATCATCATCATCATCATCATCATCATCATCATCATCATCATCATCATCATCATCGTCGTCGTCGTCGTCGTCGTCGTCGTCGTCGTCGTCGTCGTCGTCGTCGTCGTCGTCGTCGTCATCGCCATCGTCATCGTCAACAACGTCAGCATCGTCAACGTTGTCATCCTCCCCCTTGCACCCTCCTTCCCTTCCACTCTCAGCCCACCTCACTTTTTTTTTTTTTTTTTTTTTTTTTTTTTTTCTCTCTCTCTCTCTCTCTCCCCATCCCCTTTCCCCCCCCCCTCTCCCCTTCCCAATCCCCTTCCCCCTTCCCAATCCCCTTCCCCCTCCCTATCCCCTTCGTCTACGGCGATGATTCGCCGTAGGCGTCTGACAGATACCTTCCGAGACCGCTAGCGAACTCCCAGGAGACCCCCAAGACATCCCCCCTGACGCACCCAAGAAGCCCCCAACGGGCCCCAAGAAACCTGAAACATGTTTCCAAGAGGCCCCCGCGAGGCCTCCCAGGAGAGCCCAACAAGCCTCCGAGCGTCCGCGGCCTTTCTGGGCCCCCCCTCTTGATCCCCCTTTCAGGGTGGCAGGGACCTGCAATTATTGATGTTCTTATGGCTTTTGCAAGATTTGGGGATATGCGGTTCTTCGATCTCGGTCCCAGGGACCCCCTGGACGCGAGAGAGAGAGAGAGAGAGAGCGGGAGGGGGAGAGAGAGAGAGAGAGAGAGAGAGACAGAGAGAGGGAGGGCGAGAGAGAGAAAGAGAGATAGAGAGATAGAGAGAGAGAGAGAGAGAACTAGAGAGAAAGAGAGAGAGAGAGAGAGCGGGAACGGGAACGGGAACGGGAACGGGCACGGGAACGGACCCCTGGGGCGTTCACTTTTTTCACGGGGGACCCCCCCCCCAAAAAGACAAACCGGACTCCCGGGATCTGGGGCTTTGGGACCCTCCAGACTCCAGACGGACCTCGAAGCGGCCCCCCGGGCCTCGCAGGGCGTTTTGCCAAGCCTTCCCAGCACACCTAGGGCGATCAGGGGGGTCATCGGAGACGTCCCAGAGACCCCCAGGACAGCACAAGAGCGCTCCAAGAGTGACCGACGTGACGTCATGTGGGTTTTTGGTGAATTTTGGGGTTCTCCTCTTTTCGGCTTCCCGACGCTTCAAGGCGGCGGTCTTCTGGGCATCCGAAGCCGCCTGGGAGGCTGCCAAATCGCCCCACAACCATCAGAAAGGGCTTCCAGGCAGTCCAAGAGAGCCCCAAAACGGCACAACACGGGTCCAAGATGGCCTGCAGAGAGCCCCATGGCGGCCCAAGATGACCCCAAGACGCCCTCCGAAGCATTCCAAATCGTGACCCGGTCGTTCAGGGAGACCGCTGTTGGAGGCAGGGTGGCCCGAGGAAGCCCCCAGAGGCCCCCAGAATACGCCCAGGAGGCTTGCAGAAGGCCTCAAGAAAACCGGAAACAACTTTTGTGAGGCCCCCAGAGGCTCTCCAAGGAGCAGCCTCCGCAAAAAAGAGCTGTGGCTGAGGAAAAGAAGCATGGAGGAAGGACAACGAGTAACATTATTGTAGCGGCGATGCCAGAAAAGGCAAGAAGGAGTTATCGCTAAGTTGTCAGCTTGACCTTCCTGCTACTCCGCCTGCATACCAAACTTCAGGGACCAAGGTGCATGGCGCGAAGCGCCACTGCAGTCTTGTATACACATATTTATATGCGTATGTGCAGGTGTCCCGCAAGATCATACTTCTGGATCGGAACTTCGTCGAGCTCTCAAGCGCGGCCCCAATTATTTCAAGGAGCTGCACTCCAGTCCTGCAGCTGATGCATATGTTGAAGTGTGGTTTATTAAGGGAGTCTTAAGCAAGAACACCATGGTGTGAAAAAGCCGTCGCCGATCAGTCTAATTGTTGCGAGCTCTTAAACACGGAGGTGCGCGTCGCTAGGGCGAGAGCCCCATTTGAAGACGCTCCAGCATCCTTGAAGCTTCTGCAATCTTTTGAGACGAATGTGCATGGCGCTCAGGCGGAAGTCTCATTTTGAAAACGCCCCCCCTCATTTTTTGAATCTGCTTCAAGCTTTGAAGACGACTGTGCGCGGCGCTATGGTGGGAACCCCATTTTAAAAACTATTCCCAGTCTTGAAGCTGTTGCAATCTTTTTGATGACTGTGCGCGGCACCACGGCAGAGCCTCCTTTTGATAACCACTCCCTCTCCGTCCGTGTAGTTGCTGCAAACTTCACGCTTCAAGCTTCAGGATCACAAATGGTGAGGAAGTCTCGGGCGAAACCTCCGGCCCGCCCTGCCAACACGTCTGGGAGTGCGGCAGGGACGAGTTATTAGCGGGAGGTGGGGATGCTGTCGAGGGAGGAGGTGGATGCGAACGTGGGAGAGTTGGATGTGGAGATGGAGGAGTACGGAGAAGAAGAGTACGAGACGGAGATGAGAAGCAATTTGGTGACGAGGACGAACATGATTATGATGTTGGTGATGGCGATGGCGTGAGGGAGGAGTTTGTTATAAGGATAACGGGTGGAGAAGGGAATGGCAGAGGTGGGCTGGATGGACGGCGGAGCTGGAGGCAGATGGGGAGGCAGGAGTCGCCCCCGAGGTCTGGAACGTGGTGTGGCCCGAGTCTCCAGAGGCGTGGCCGGCCTCCACCTCCCGCCCTGCGGCATCCTCAGGTCAAAGGTTGGGCCTTTCTTCCCTTTAGATCCAGACGACGCAGAATTAATGTGATATGCAGGTTGTGCATGTCGTGTTCGGCATTCAAAGGCCGCTTCTGGCCACGGGGCCGTCAGACATTGCTCTGGGTGAAAAGCTGGCCCTGGGGAAGGGGTTGCGATCCCAGTGGGCCCGTGTCGCGAAAACACACTTCGCATTTTTCTTCGGATTGTGCTCCTCAGTTTCTTCTTAACGTCCTTGCCCTTTCCTTATCCTTCTCTCCCTGCTCAGAGACGTGTCATCTGCAAATTACAAACGTTCATGGCATGCTACTGTTTTCTTCCGCTCCTTTTAAACCCATGCTTGTGTGCCATTCTTGCGCGCCGTAGTTGTTGCGTTTTCAGGTTTGGGCTCGGTCCGTGACCCACCCGCCCGCTTTTGTTCGGCTGTCGTTGCGTTTGAAGCCGCTTCTACATCTCACGATGCTGCCTGCCTGACGCCCACTTTCTGGGGTGCCGTTTTTGACGGTTTTGTCGAGTCAACATCAAATTTGGAACCCACAGCGTTTTTAGAACAGGTCGGTGCTTATGTGGATGATCCCACCGATCCGCTGGGCTTCCGCCCGGTCGATTGCTACACTTTCATGGGTGAGTTCTGAGGGCCTCCTTTTCTGCTGCGGGTGCCTCCTCTCCCCCTCTCCCCTTTCTTCCTCTTCCTCTCCTGTGCATGTCCCCCGCTCCCCCCCCGCATCGACTTGACGCTGCTCTGCCGAACTGGGCGGCGCTGCAGTCTGTTCCATGCGTTCGTGTGTGGGGGGTGGCTTCCCCCGCGGGGTCCCGCCCTCTCTCCTCACAGAGTTAGGATTCAACTCCTTAGGAGATGAGAGTCAGCACCGGCGCTGGCACATGCGTGGTCTAAAACAAGCCTAATCTGGCATCGTCCCGCCTAATCATGCCCAGTCCTGCGTAATCTGGCTTTATCGGGCCTGATTCTGGGCTCGATTCGGGGTGATCCAGTTTACGGTGGGGGCGTCCATTAAGGCATGTGCTTAGGAGGTTCCTGACCTTGGACGGTTTTTCTTTGACGAGGCCGGCGGTGAGATCCATGGCAAATCCACGATTGGAGTTCCACTTGCTTCCAGACCCTGGATTGAATATCCGATGGTTTATTATCCAACGCCCTCACCGCACTCCAGGTTATTGGCCCCTTGGTTGGGCCGAATATCCCTTAATCAATCGTGTGAAGACCTCCCAGGATTTGCTTCCTGAACACAATAGAGGCCATCGCCGTGAGCTGAGAAACCTTTTTTGGAGTTGCCAGCGTTTGGGCGGGTCATCCTTTATTTGTGTTTTCCTTGTCGCGTTTCTGCTCCGCCGCTTTCGCTTTCGCTTCCTTCCTCTTTCCCAATCCTTCATTCATCTGTGTGTGTGCGTTTGCGTCTCTGCTTTCAGGTCGTCCTTGGCCTGTTCGTGGTTCCACTCTGCTCTCTCGCTCCCCCTGCCTTTCAGTGTCGGTTGGCTTTTGGCCCCTCTCCCACTCACCGTAGTCTCGTCTTTCCATAGCATCTCCTCGCCATTCACGCTCGGGCGGCTTTGGCTTCCAGGTCGGCATTCGCCTCCTTGTCGCTCCACTCTGTTTTTTTTTCGCCCCCCCTGCCTTCAGTCCCAGTTGGCTTATGGCACCTTCTACCTTACCGTCGTCTCGTCTTCCCACCGCTCCCCCCCGCCATCCATGCCTGGATGGTCATGGCTGCCGGCGGCTGCGTGACCCTGAGTGGTCTCTGAGTGCTCGGGCGGGCTGAGACGCGCACGCGATTTGCTGTTTTCTGACCTACGCCCTGTGGCTGCGCGCAGGGCCGCGACGCCAAAACGTGGGTGCGTGTGTGTGTGTGTGTGTGTGTGTTCACTGGCTGCTAGGGTCTCCAGGGAGTAACATCTAATTGCCTTCGGCCCATCCCGCCACCGTGCCTGGATTGTGGGTATAAAGCTTATTGGTTGTTCGTTGGGATCTCGTGGGGGGGCTCTCGGGGGCCTCTTGGAGGCAGTTTTGAAGCTTCTTGGGGGCTGTTTTGGGGCCTCCTGCGGCCTCTTTCGAGTTTCTTGGGGGCCTCTTGGGACCTCTTGGGGGTCTCTTGGGGGCCTCTTGGGGTCTCTTTGGGGCCTCTTGGGGCCTCCTGGGAGCCTCTTGGGGCGGAAGGCTCGGATTGTCAGTTTGTGTTCCCTTTCTTGGGCCTCTTTGGGGGCCGTCTTGGGGCCCTCTTGGGCCGTTTTGGGCGCCTCTTGGGCCGTCTGGGGGTGCTCTTAGGCCGTCTTGGGTCCCTCTTGGAGGCCTCTTCGGCCGTCTTGGAGCGATCTTGGGGCGACTTGGGGTTCTTTTGGGCCATGTGTGGGGCCTCTTGGAGCCATCTGGGGTTATTTTGGGGCCCTCGTGGGCGGGGCAGGCCGACGCGAGCGATTCCGGCGGACCCCAGCCGGCCTTGGTCCGGGCCTCTCTGTGCTGTATGAGCCTTGGGGCATTCCACTTCGTGCCAGGGGCACGGTGGCGGATATGAAGACACGTCGTTCGCTGTGCAACTTCTCTTGCCGCGGGCGTGAGCGAGTGCTCGACTAGGTTACGTCGCGTCGATTCGAGGTGTGCGCTCGGCATTTCCGACCTCTCTGGGATTCACGGCGCCGTGCTTGCCGCTGGGCGATGCGTTACGCATTCGCGCTCTCTCTTTCTCTCTGTCTCTGCTTTTCCTCGTTCTCTGTTCAGTCTTTGTTTTGCGCTTGAAGTGGCAGTGCGCTGTGGAACTAAGGATGCTGAGGGATTTGTGTCTCGAGGGAGGGGGTAGACCCTTGTCCTGATATCCCTCCCCTGTCTCCCTTCCATATTTCCACTCGCCTTCCCTTTTCTCGTCCTCTCTGTCCCGCGGCAACCCTGCAGGCACAGCTGAGGACCTCCCTCATCGCCTCTGTTTCTTTTTCTTCTTCTTCTTCTTGTCGTAGTGGCGCCAGGATCTCAGTGGTCTTGGCCGCAAGATCTGCGCCCCGCTTGGCACCTCAGCGTCTTCGCAGCGGGCGCCCCTTTCGAGCGGGCAGCGACGAGCAAGGTTGAGGCGCCAGTCGTGCGTTTCTTCGCGACTTTGTTGGCCTTGCGCGGCCGCGGATGTCGGGGGAGGATGATCATGGGGGGCAGGATGGTGACGAGAAGGGACGGGCAAGCCGGGGAGGTAAAGTACCACCACCGCGTCAAGAAGACCCGCCTGATGCGCAACATCCTTGGAGGGTTTCAAATCGGGTGCGGCAGAGGGGAGATGGTTGGCCAAGCCCATGTGGGCTGGCCTGGGCCCTTTCCATTGAAGCCCCCTTCCAGCCTTCGGAAGGGGACTACGCGGAGGGGGCTGGCACAACCCCCTCTTCTGGCATCCGACGTCGGGAACACGAGCACGGCGTGATGAATCACGACCTGTGCTCTGAACGAGCGCTGTCTGCTGCTTCTGGCAGGGGGAGTTCCACAACCCCACTCGTCCCCCAAAACCTGGAGGAGAGGGGGGTTCTGGAAGCCCCCCCCCACTCTCGCGGGACATTCTTCGGAGGAGTCCAGAGCTCCCCCCCTGGGGACAATTCTTCGAGGAGTTGAGGAAGAGCCCCCCGCCTCCTGGCGACGCGGACGACGACGACGACGCAGACGACGACGCAGACGACGACGACGACGACGACGACGACGACGACGAAGACGTCGCCGCCGCTGGCAAACGACGCGGACGACGACGACGACGTCGCTGGCAAACGACGATGACGACGACGACGACGTCGCCGCCGCCGGCGAACGACGCGGACGACGACGACGACGGCGACGACATTGACGGCGACGATGATTACGACGACGCGGACGACGTCGCTAGCAAATGACGCGGACGACGTCGTCACAGACGACGACGACGACATTGACGACGACGGCGACGACGACGACGACGTCGCTGCTCCTGACAGACGACGCGGACGACGACGACGACGACGTCGCCGCCGCCGGCAAACGACGTGGACGACGAAGAGCACGACGACGATGACGACGACGATGACGACGTCGCCGCCGCTGGCAATCGAAGTGGACGAAGACGACGACATTGACGACGACGACGTCATTGACGACGACATTGATGACGCCGACGACGTCGCCGCCGCTGGCAAACGACGTGGACGACGACGACGTCGCCACCGCGGGCAAACGACATTGACGACGACGACGACGACGACGACGACGACGACGACGACATTGGCGACGACGACGTGAACGACTGGACGATAATGACGACGTCGCCGCCGCTGGCAAATGACGCGGACGACGACGATGGCGACGTTGACGACGGCGACGATGACGACGACGACGACGACGTCGCTGCCGCTGGCAAACGACGCGGACGACGACGACGTCGCCGCCGCTGGCAAACGACGCGGACAACGACGACATTGACGACGATGGTGTTATTGACGACGACGACGTACGTCGCCGCTGCTGGCAAACGACGCAGACGACGTCATTGACGACGTCGACGACCACATTGACGACGACGGCGACTAAAACGTCGCCACCGCTAGCAAACGACGCGGACGACGACAACGAAGACATTCACGACTACGACGACGTCGCCGCCGCTGGCAAGCGACTCGGACAACAACGACGACGTCGCAGCCGCCTGCAAACGACGCGGACGACGACGACGAAGACATTGACGACGACGACGACATTCACGACGACGATGATGACGACGACGACGAAGACGTCGCCGCCGCTGTCAAACGACGCGGACGACGTCGACGACGTTAACGACGACGACGACACTGTCGACGACGACGATGACGCCGACGACGAAGACGTCGCTGCCGCTGGCCAACGGCGCGGACAACGACGACGTCGCCGCCGCTGTCAAACGACGCGGACGACGATGACGACATTGACGACGATGGCGGCATTGACGACGACGGAGACGTACGTCGCCGCCGCTGGCAAACGACGCAGCCGACGACGACGATGACATTGACGACGACGACTTTGACGATGACATTGACGACTACGAAGTAGACGTCGCCGCCGCTGGCAAACGCAAGGACGACGACAACGACGTCGCCGCCGCTGGCAAACGACGGGTGCGATGACGACGACGCCATTGACGCCGACGACGACGACGACGACGACATTAACGATGACGTCGCCGCCGGTGGCAAACGACGCGGACGACGACGTCGCCGCCGCCTGCAAACGACGTGGACGACGACGACATAGGCGACGACGATGACGACGACGCTGCCGCTGGCAAACGACGCGGGCGACAACGACGACGATGACGTCGCCGCCGGTTGCAAACGACGCGGACGACGACGACGTCGATGCCGCCAGCAATCGACGCGTACGACGACGACGACGACATTGACGACCACGACGACGACGTTGACGACGACGAAGTCGCCGCCGCTTGCAAACGACGACGACGACATTGACGACGACGACGACATTGACGACGACGTCGACGTCGCCGCCGCTGGCAAACGACGCGGACGACGACGACGACGGCATTGACGACAACGACGACGACGACATACGACGATTATGACGACGATGGCGACGAAGACGTCGCTGCCGCTGGCAAACGACGCGGGCGACAAGGACGACGACGTCGCCGCCGCTGTCAAACGACGCGGGCAACGACGACGTCGACGACGACGGTGACGACGACGACCACGTCATTGGCAATCGACGCGGACCACGACGACGACGATGATGACGACGACGACGAAATGTCGCCGCCGCTGTTAAGCGACGCGGACGACGACGACGGCGAAGACGTCGCCACCGTTGGCAAACGACGCGGACGACGACGACGACATTGACGACAACGACATTGACGACGATGACGACGACGACGACGACGACGACATGGACGACGATGACGACGTTGACGACGAGAATGACGACGACGACGTCACGCCGCCGCCGGCAGTCGCCACCGCTGGCAAACGACGCGGACGACGACGACGTCGACAACGACGGCATTGACGACGACGATATTGACGACGGAGACGATGACGACGACGACGACGATGTCGCTGTTTCTACGGTGGGCGCCTGCCTCTTGCCCCTTTCCGCTTCTCAGACGCTTTTCTTGTTGATTTTTTTGAAACAAACATAAAAAACAATATCTTGATATGGCCCAGCGACTCTCGATCCCTTCCCTGGGGCTGAATTTTCATCCCGATGAGTTTCTTTTCGATGGCCCCCAGACCCAGAAGCGGCACCCCGAGGTCGAAAGTTAGGAAACTTCGGCCGTCACGGTTTTTTGTTCGAAGAAGGAACAAGGAAAATGGCATAACCGTATACATTCGGGGCAACCTTCACCAACTCTCCTTGGGGTTTGAAGCCCTCCAGACAATTGTGCCCTCGCAGTGCACCGTCGAGGCGACGGGTGACCGCGTGCTCGTTGGCCTGCAGAAGGTCCTCGACCCGACGCACGGGTACTGCGCCTGGGCCTCCCTCGTCGCTGGCACGGGCCGTAAGCCCTTCAAGTGCCGCGAGGAGGGCGCCGCTGGGCCGTCGTCGTCGTCGTCGTCGTCGTCGTCGTCGTCGCCGCCGTCGCCGTCGGCGTCGCCGTCGCCATCGCCGTCGCCGCCGCCGTCGTCGTCGCTGGCGCTGCCGCCGTCGCTGCGAGGAGGCCGCGGCTGGGTGGAGAAGGCTTTACAACCACACGGGCTGTTCCAGGAGAGGGCTCGCTTCGTGTTCGAGAGATCGAAGGGTCGACACCTCGCCCTTGGAAAAGGCTGGTGGAAGGCCAGCGGAGGCGCTCGGAAGCAAAGCATTGGCGGTTTCCCTGGCGGAAGCAGTCGGAACGTTGGCGGAAGCCAGCGGAATCGACACTGATCTCCTGAGAGGCCAGCGCTAGCGTACCCCTCACAGTTTCGCACACCCTCCACACGTTTCGCGGCTCCAAAGGGAGCGGCACCGAAGGCCCCAGTGGCCACGGCTGCATGCAGTACCCCCGCCAATTTCGCACATGCCTCAAATGTTTCGCGCTCCCATGGGGAGCTCGCTCCATCGAAGGCGCTAGTGGCAGTGGCCCCCAATCGGTACCTAGAGCTTCTGGAGTCGGCCACATCCGAACTCAAACGACACCGTGGTATCCGGCCCCGCAGCTGGAGCTCATTCTGCCGCAGGGTCTTTCTCGAACCGAGCCTCCTCTCTGCTCGCGCTGCTTTCTCAAACATGTGTCTGGCCCACGCGGGCGGGGTTCCTCCACCCTGGCCCTCGCCTGGCAATGCGGCGCCCCGCTTAATCCCACACGTCTGCGATTTGCACAGCGTCTCGAGGATGGGTAAGTGCCCAAGTATTTGCCGACCAGCCGAGGGGTCTCCTCGCAGTTGTGGTTCGGCGTTGTCGGTTTCATTTTGATGTCGCACCGCGATGGGGCCCATTCCTCTGCAGCGCGATGTGCGCCTCTGCAGCGCGGGCGCGCGCGTGTCCGATTCGCGGGGTCGTCCCCCGACACGATCAATACGGCGGCCGACGCCTCGCGGGCGGCAAACAGAGGCTTGGCCCCTGCCTCGTGGGCGGCGCGGGGCCGCGTCGGCGGCGATCGGCGAGCGCGACGTTCCTCCGAGGGACGTTCGCTCTCCTCGCGGAGCAAAAAACTACATAAACATAAACTTTCGACGCTCCGCGCGGATTTCATGGATCGGCGCTGGGCCTCCCCTGGCGGCGCCTCCGGCGCTGCTCCTGGCGCGCTCCGCGCGCCAGGGAGGGAGGTCCTGGTGCAGATCCAAGGAACCCGCGTGGACTGTCGAACATTTCTGTTTATCCAGTTCCTTCTTCTTCTATTCCATTCGCCGCTCCCCTCGCGTCTCCTCTCTTCCCTTCCTGCCTCCCCCCCGTGGTCGGGAGCCCAGCTTCGGCCCGCACAGGCTTTTTGAAGCAGTTCTCTCTTACAGCACCTTGGGTGGTGCAGGTGGTTGACTTTTCCCTTCCTCTTGTGTGGGGAAGAGTGACTGCGTCCACTCGTCGAGTCAAGCTTTCAGTCTGCCCCTTGCGACGCATTTGTGGGCGGACTTTGCTCTTCTACCTTGGAGAGCTGGGGAAGCTGTCTGCGCGCAAAACGGGCCAGGGCGAGGATGGCGGCCTTTCAAGAGAAGGCAGCGGGTTGCTTTGACGGGCCCCGCCTTCTCCCAGAGGCTCCAAGGCGGCCTCTAAGAAGGCAGGGGGGCTTCTGAGAGGTGTGGGGTGCCTTCTCAGGGGATCGCTCTCCCCCCCCCTCCACTCGCCCGCTAGTTCGCGCCCCCATGGAAGGGGAGGGAGGAAGCACGAGGGACGAGGTTGTGTCTGCCTTGTTGTGGTCTTCCCACGGGAGAAGTGCTTTGAGCGGGGGCCCGCTTCTGGTCATCGCAGAGCCGCCACCCCGTACTCGGCCATGTAACGGCTGGCGGTGGGAGCGAGGGGCGAGAGGAGGGACGAGGTAAGGAAGCGCGGCGCAAGCATTCATGATGCCAGCGCGTGGGCCCTAAACGGCTCAGTGTAACTGTGTGTGGGGCCCAATGGGGATCTCTGTGAATGGGACCTTGTGCGCGCGGAATCCGATGCATGGACCCCCCCCTGTGTGTGTGTGTGTGTGTGTGCGTGCGTGCGTGTGTGTGTGTGTGTGTGTGTATATGTGTGTGTGTGTGTGTGTGCGTGTGTTAGTGTGTGTGTGTGTGCGTATGTGTATGTGTGCGCGCGTGTGTGTAAGTATGTGTGTGTGTGCGTGAGTGTGTATGCGTGTGTGCACATGTGTGTGTGTGTGCGTGCGTGCGTGTGCGCGCGCGTGTGTGTGTGTGTGTGTGTGTGAGAGAGAGGGCCCGGCTGCGCGCGCTAGTTCCGTGTTGCTCGCTCGACTTGTTCCGCCTCGTCGCTGCGCGCGAGGCCGCAATCGCCCAACAGTCGATGTGTGCGTGTGTTTCTCGGCCTCGTCGCTGCGCGCGAGGCCGCGATCGCCAAAAAGTGTGTGTGTGTGTGTGAGAACACCGTGAGCGGTCCCTCCCCCCGCATGGCCCAGAATGCCTACCGCATTACGTCATGGTGACAGAGGGTGTACAATAACACTGTTGGATTCAATCGCTGTGGCGCACAGAGGCTCCTGCATCGTAATCTGTAGTGCACACCGGCATGTTGGTTGGTGTACAGAAGCATTGTGGTGTACATGGGCATCGTTAAGCACACAGGCCATGTGGTGTACAGAGGCGCTGTGGTGTATACAGGCGCTGTGGTGCACGCTATGTTGCTGCTGCCGCAGCTGCTGTTTGCACAAGCAGTGCTGTGCAGACACTCATTGAGATGCAAATCGGCCGTGCGGTGTGCACAAGCAATGTGGCCCTAATAAACAGGGAGCGCGACCTATATATTGAATATGATTATTTCGACCCCCTGCGATTTTCGGTATTGTGGCCCCGTCGGGACCTTCGAGGTGCACGCAGGCTTGGTAATGTACAGGGGCACTGTGGTGTACAGGCGCTTCGGGAGCACAGATTTTGCTGAAGCAGCAGATGTGGTGCACACCGGCGTTGTGGTGTACGCAGGCACTGTGGTGTACAAAGGCATTGCGCTGCACACGGCTGCTGCTGTGTACACAGGCCCGCGTGCACAGGCCTTGTGGTGTACGCAGGCGATTTGATCCACGCAGATGCTGTATTGCAGCAGCAGTTGTGGTGGACCCAGGCGTAGTGGTGTAAACACGCTTTGTGGTGCACACGAGGTCTGTGGTTGGCACATGCGATGTTGTGCACGCAGGCCTTGACCCCCCCGCGCTTCGCGTCCGCACATGAGGAGATAGATACTGCACCCCTGGTGCGCACAGGGGGCGACGCAAGGTGGGGGACACCGCGCCCCGGGCGCGCAGGGGGTGCGTCGCGCTATCTCCCAATCAGCCTCCCCCCCCACCGCGCGCTCTTGTTGGGACTACAAAAAAACCCTCGAAGGATGTGGTTGCGCTTCAGTCCGCATCTGCAACCTCGTGGGCTTCCGCCCCGCACCTGCGGACCGCGTCTCCGCGTGGCGCTGAAACGCCTGCGCGCCAGCGCACGCGCGCGACCTGGGACGGAGTCCCAGCTCGACTCTCCCGATGAGCGGGCGTCCTGAGCATCGGGTTCCGCGCTCGCGCGCGCGCGCACGACGTTCCCGCCTGTTTGTTTTCACTGGTCTGCGCCCAGGCAGCGCCGTCGAGCGCACGATGCAAACGGCGGCGGGTCACTTGAGGCCTTCGGGTTCGCGAAGGACGTCGAGGGCGGCGGCGCCGCGCTCGACGTCGCGGGCGCCCCCCCCCACCCCCCCGCACGGCCGGCTCCCGAGCCGCAAAAAGGCAGTGGGCTCGTGGGTTCGTCTGTCGGCGGGCGCACCCTTCTGCGCGCCCATGCCCGCGCGTCGCGTCGATGGGGGGGGGGTACGTCCGCGCCGCGTGCGATTATCGCGCGTGCACGACGCCACGTTTGCTGCTCGTCTTCGCATGACCTGCGGAGCGCTGATGATCGCGCGACGAGAGGTAAAGGAGCGCTCCGCGTCGGGTTGGTGCTGCGAGCGCGCGCGCGTCGCAGGCGACTTGTATGTTGGCGCCAAGTGTCGCACGATAGGCGCACCTCAGACTTGCGTGTTGAGGCAGTGGGCGCCGCACCGTGTCGCGTCGGGGCGCCAGGTCGCCGTCGAGCACGCCACGCGAACGGCGGCAGTTGATTCCTCTCGCTTCGCGGGGTGCACGTCCGGAGCACGTACAGTCACGTCGTCGCGGGGCCTCTTGGGAGCCTCTTGGGGGCCTCCTGGAGGCCTCCTGGGAGTTTCTTTTGGCCTCTTGGGGGCTTCTGTGGGGCCTTTCCCCCCTCCCTCCTTTTCATACACCCCCCCATCTTCCCTTCCATCGCCGGCTCTAATCATGGGCGCCGCAGTGACCAACTTCCACCTGGCTGGCGCTGCGCCGCAGTTCGCCCAGAAGGGGGAAAATAACCTTACACTCCAGTCGCTGTGTGGCCTTTGGGGGGCTTGTTGGGGGCCTTTTGGAGGCTTCTGGGGGACTTCTTGGAGACTTCTTGGGGGGCTCTTGGGGCCTCTTGGGGGCGTCTTGGGTCGTTTTGGGGCGCTTTTGCGCCGTTTCGCCCCCTCGGAGGCTGTCTTGGGGGCCTCTCGCGGCCGCATTGGAGCCCTCTCGGGGTCCTTTTGGGCCGTCTTCGCGGCCTCTTGGACCGTCTTGGGAGCCTCTTTGGGCAGTTTTGGGGCCCTCTTGGGCCGTCTTGGGGCCCTCTGGAGGTTTTTTTGGGTTGTTCTGGGGCGATTATGGAAGCGGCTTGGGCCGTCAAGGATTTTTGAAAGCCGAGAAAGGCGAGAACGTTACAATATTGCAAAAACCATAGGAAAATAACTGATCTTGGCCTCTGGAGGCGCAGTTATGGGCGCTCTCGGGGCCCTCTTGGGCCGTCCTTCGGGTTTTGGGGGCCCCCTTGGGGCCATCTTGGGGGCCTCATGGGCCCCCGTTGGGAATATCTTGGGCCGTCTTGGGGCCGTCTTGGGCCGCCTTGGGGCCATCTTGGGTCATTTTGAGGCCCTCTTGGAGCCCCACCGCCACACCGCCGACCCCTTGGGGGACTGGCGTTTGCTGTGTGTTGCTCCAGAGTGCCTGTTGGGCGCCTTTGGGGGGCTTCTGGGAATTCTTTTGGTTATCGAATGGCTTTCGGCACATCCCGCCACCGCGTCTGGTCTGCGGGTCTGAGGCCACACGGATGGCAGATGGGGTCTCGTGGGAGGCGTCTCGGGGGCGCTTGAGAGGCAGTCTTTGAGCCTCTTGGGGGCCTCCTTGGGCCTCTTGGTTTTTTTTGGGGGGAGCCTCGTAGAGCTCCCTGGGTGCCTATTGGAGGTTTCTTGGTGCAACTGGGGAGCGTTTTGGGGTCGAAGGCTGGAAATGTCCGTTCGGGTTCCCCCTCTTGGGCACCCTTTTGGGGCTGAGCCGGGGCCCCCCTGGGCCGTGTTGGAGCGGTCTTGGGGCCCTCTTGGGTCGTCTGGGGGGCCATTTCGGCCGTCGTGGGACGACCTGGAAGGAATGCTTCCTGGGCCGCACCAGAGGCGAATGTGCAAACAATGCGCGTTTTCCCAAGGGAATGGGATGATGTTTGCTCTTTGAGGCCGTCTTCGGAGGCCTCTTGGCCTTCTTGGGGCGTCTTGGAGGCCTTTGGGGGTCATCGTGAGCGTTTCGGATCGATCTTTCGGCGGCCCGCGTCCTTCTTGGACCGTCCGGAGGGCCTCATGGTGCCCTCTTGGCCTGTTTTTGGGCCCTTTGTTCCCCCGTGACGCGTTCCAGCGGTCCACGGCCCCCCCCCCAAATCGACCAGACCCGGCTCCCGGGGGCGGGGTTTCGGGAGGGGGAAGCATCACACACGCCGATGAGCCCCAAGGGGTCGGCGGATTTGGGGCCTCCGAGTTGGCGAAGCGCGCCGAGTGGGGCGCCGCCGCACCCAACGTCGCAGGCGCGGCCACTGGGGCGGCGGGCACCCGCCCCTGGGGCGGCGGGCACCCGAAGCGCGCGGCAAGGCTTCGGAGTCCTATGTGTGATCTGTGTGTGAGCTGTGTGTGTGTGTGTGTGTGTGCGTGTGTGCGTGTGTGCGTGTGTGCGTGTGTGCGTGTGTGCGTGTGCGTGTGTGTGTGTGTGTGTGTGTGTGTGTGCGTGTGTGCGTGTGTGTGTGTGTGTGTGTGTGTGTGTGTGTGTGTGTGTGTGTGTGCGTGTGTGTGTGAGTGTGTGTGTGTGTGTGTGTGTGTGTGTGTGTGCGCGCGCGTGCGTGCGTTCGTGCGTGCGTGCGTGCGTGCGTGCGTGCGTGCGTGCGTGCCTGCGTGTGTGTGTGTGTGCGCATGTGTGTGCGTGTGTGTGCATGTATGGTGATGTCACTCGGCCGCTGGAGGAGATGCGTGTGTGTGCAGCTGCCGGAAAGTGCATCGTACAGTGGCAGTGGGGGGAAGAAGTTTCACATGGATCCACGTAGCCCTTGAAAAGTGCGGCCTGCAGGCTCGCTGCCTGAGAGCCCATTTGTGAACGCTTCAGCAAGCGCTGTTTGGGAAGTTGCAGTCTAAGGCCCTACAGCAAGGATGGAGTGCTTCATCAAGGCCTTCGTTTGGAGGCAGCCGGGAGCTGAATTGGATAGGGCCCCAGCAGATCGATCTAGAGGGGTGGGCGAGGCCAAATCCGTTCAAAGTCTGTCCCCGGGCCCCTCTCGGGGTCCATTTGGTGCAGGTTTTCGGACCGTATTTGACGGTCCCGGGGCCCGAAAACGGACTCTGGAGACGGAAAAGACAACCACCTTTTCGAACCCAGCACCTCGAACCTCGCCCCCGCCCCTGCTGGTCGGAACCGGTGCTGGGCCACGTCAGACTCCCTGCTGGCTCCAACTCGCACCCGTGCCTCTTCGGTCCATCCGTAGAGTTGCCTACCTGATGTCGTCGGGGCTGGTTCCGCTTGGTCGTCTGAGGGCCCTGCGCCCCGACCCGCGCAGGTCCCTGGAGGCCTCTGGAGGCCTCCGGAAGCTCGTGGACGCTCCCGGGAGGTTCGAGCTTCCTTCGGGGGTGCTCGAACTCCCCAGTCTGGCCGCACCCAGCGTGTTGCCCAAAGGTCAGTGCGGGCGACTGGACCATACCCACTTGAAGCAGGCGGCCCAGGATGGATCTTAGGGAGCCCAGAACGCATGAGAGCCTCGATCCTCGAAATTCGGCTCTCGATTCACTTTGCATCCCTGCGGCGGGTTCGCTCCAGCGTTCCAGGTTGAACGCTGCCAGCGGCCCAGAATTGGCCAATGCCGCCGACCGTGCAAGGTTGAATGATCCACGCGGTGTCAGAGATTAGCGCCGAAGTCGTCACGACGCGAACCTGCCGTGCTAAGAATCCATGAGGGTGGCGCTGAGACCCCCCCCGCGGCCCCAGAGCTGCCAACTCCTTCCCCGAGGGTAGATTTGCGTCCCGGATCCATTTCGGATGGTCCCAGGGCCCGAACGTGGCCGTCGGAGGTCGAGATGAACGGAGAACGCTGGAATTACAAAAACCAGATCGTCGGAAGTCGGGGGAGACCAACACCGAAGTCGTCACGACAAGGACCTGCCGCAGTCCGAGGCCCCCTACCGGCGGGGGCGCCGGCAAGAATCGACAGCGCCGGGCGGGCCTGCGGTGGGCACAGTGCTGGACGGCGCACGGAGGCCCGCGGGGATCCCGCTGTGCTTTGGAGGTGACGATGGAGGCGAATAGCCCAGGGGGGGGACAATGCATGTATCCAGGGGCGCCGATGGGCCATGTCCTCGGCGAGGCTCCCTGGCGAAAGCGTGTAATGCCCGCTCCTGGGCTATTCGCCCCTGTCGCCGCCTCCGAGTGCCCCCCGCGCGGGCCTGTCCGCGTCGTCGTAGTCGCCGCTGTCCGCGTCGTCGTCATCCTCCTTCTCGTTGTCGTTGTTACCGTCGTCCTTGCCGTAGTCGCCGTGGTCATTGTCGTCGTCGTCATCGGCACTGCCGCCGACGTCGTCGTTATTGCTCTCCTGCTGTTGCTTCTCCTGTTCCTCCTCACTCCTCTTTCCTATTTTCCCGTGGGCCCCCTAGCTCGACTCCACGCATGCCTTGCCGAGGACGCGCCTGATGGCGGGCTCATGGAATTTTTCGAGGGCGAGTACGAGAAGTATGAGGGTCATGATGGTTACCGCAGAGACATAGGCAAGCCGCCCCTTCCTGCCCAATCGCTTCCAGATTCCCTCGCCCGCCTCTTCCCCTTCCTCAGGTCCCCCCCTGCTCCACACATGGAGCATGCATGTGCCCGCGTTGCGCGCTTCAGGGCGATGGCATGTGGACGCGTTTGTGTGTTGGGTACGGGTCTGAGGACACACGTGTTTTTGTACAAGGACGTGACCATCATATTTCTGCCATCGTTGGCGCGAGGGTTCAAGGCCTCCTCTGCCTTCGCATTCGCGGTGGATACAGCATCAGTAGCGCGAACAGTTTGTTCTCCCCTTGACGTGACATCGGAGTGGCCATAACAGCGTAGTCACAGCCACCTTGCAGTCCTGTTCCACCCTGTATGCCACAGGCTCATATACGTAACATCGGCTGGGCACTGAACTCAGTCCAGCCTGTCGCGTGCGCGCGTGCGCGCGCTTCCTCTAGTGCCCCCTTCAAGCGTGGATGAGCAGCCGCTCTGGCTGCAAGCTTATCGGCGCCTGTGTGCTGCTGATGCTCCTGTCGCTGCCCCTCCTCCTGCCCCCCCCCTCTTCCGGGTCGCCCCGCGGGAACCCGCGCGCCTCTGGCCCGCCGGTCCCCTTTCTGCTGCTCCTGGCGCGGCCCCTTCCACGCCCTTCCCGCTCCGCTGCCTTGCTGCTGCTTATCCTCGTAGAGGAGAATCGGCAGCAAGTCAACGGGAGAGGCAGGAGAGCGGGAGGTAACAAGAGGCAGCAAGGCAGCAATACCCTGGAGAGAGGCAAGAGAGCAAGAGTCTTGCTCTCTCGCTTCGCTCCCGGGTTGACCCGCCGCCCGCGGCGTTGGGCCGCTTGCGTCCCCGTGCCTTGCGCGGATTTCGCCTCCTGCCCGGTGCTCAGCTGGCATCCCACAGGGCGGCTTGTCGGTGCTGCCCAGACTGCAGGCGCCTCGCCTTCTGCTGTTCGGTCTCTGGCGCGGCTCTGCGCGTCACGTCGTGGCAGGTGTGCATCGGCCTGTTTCGCCGCATCGGGGGCAAAGGCGGGCGTCGTTGTGGGCCTTCATCCCCGCTCGTTTGCTCACACTGTGGCTTGCTCCTGCATACACGTCTCCCCGCATCGGGCTCGCCCCACTGCTCGTCTGCTCGCGCTGTGGCTTGTCCTTGCATCTGGGTCTCTCTACATCGGGCTTGCGCCACTCCGTAGGCAACGCGCGCTCATGGGCAGCTGCGTTCAGTTCCACCTGCCATTCGCCGAGGGTGCCGCCAGCCTGGTCAGTCACCCGCCCTGGCTTTTCTCTCGTCGTTCACCCTTCTGTCCCTTATACGGCCTCGGCCATCGTCATCGAGCCCACTCTCGGCTTCCACGACCTGGTCGACGGCGCCCTGCGCGCCCAGCGGCCAGCGGCCTAGATGGTGGATGCATGGTCCGCTCTCAGTGGCGGTGGCCCCTCCGCGGTGGCCCCTCCGCGGCGCTCCACGTTTGAAGGTGATTTTTCGTTTGTTTCCCTTCTGCGCGCTTATGCTCTGCATCTGCTGGCCCAGCCTGCCTCTCAACTCTCAACCTGGGTATCTTGGGCCGGTGCGCGCGTTGTGAAGAATGTTTCTTGGTCTGATTTGTGCTGTCGGTGCGGCCCGCGGCAATTTACTGCGCGACTGCCTTCTCACTGCGGCGCTGAGGGTAGGTGCCTTGTGCTCCCTCCGCGGCTTCGCTTTTGCCTGCTGCGCGTGCTCGACACTTTGACCGTTCGCGAGTTGAGAGAGGCGTCTGGTTTACCAGTCCACCTGGCCATTGAATCCCCCTTTTTGTCAGATGAGATATCTGGCCACAGCCTGCCTCTCGTCCTCAAGAGCTCCCAAGAGCGTAGCCAAGGCTCTTGCGCATGCTTGCCGCGAGCACGGCGAAGCTCATGATCGCCAATCGTGCAGCGGGCGCCTGTCGCGCCAACTCTCAAAACCTCTAGGCTTGAATACAACCTCCCACGATCGCAAATGTCCTGGCTCAATCGAACATACGTATGTGTATATGTATATATGTACGTATGTATGCATGTATGAATGTATGTTTGTATATATGTATGTAAGTATGTCTGTCTGTCTGTCTGTCTGTCTGTCTGTCTGTCTGTCTGTCTGTCTGTCTGTCTGTCTGTATGTATGTATGTATGTATGTATGTATGTATGTAGTTATGCATGTCTGTCATATATGCGTGTGTATCCAGAGTGTATACCTACGCGCGGGATATGTTGGGCTGATCAAAACACAATGCCGCTTGCTCTGCCAGCTCTCTGCTTTACCCAACGGGCAGGTGTGGCGATGCGGGTGGTTCCACTGCGCCGTCGTTCCACACGCAATGTTTTCGGAATTGTGTTGGTCTTGTGATCCGTAAGGGTTTCGCCCTCAGCCGCTTGCCCCCTATCTATCACATGGTATGTCTGTGCGTATGTACGTATGTATGTATGCATGCATGCATGGATGCATGCATGTGTATTTATGCATACATGCATGCATGTATGTATGTATGTACAGATGTACGTATGTATGTATGTATGTAGGTAGGTAGGTCAGTTTTGTATGTATGCATGTATACTTGTATGCACGTTTATGAATATACATATGTGTATGCATGCATGTATGTATGTATGCATATATGTATGGGTGCACGTATGTATGTATACATGCACATATGTATGCATGCATGTAAGCATGTATGTTTGTACGTTTGTGTGTATGTATGTATTTATGCATGCATGCATGCATGCATGCATGCATGCATGCATGTGTGCATGCATGCATGCATGTATGCATCTATATGTGTATGCGCGCATACCTGCAAACACACATGTCAATGTATGTATGTACGCATGCAGGAAAGGAATCTATACGATCTGATGCCTTTTCATAGGGCTCTAAATGAAACCTGACATGGCTGCAATTCAACTTCCCTCTACTCTGCTCTTCTACTTGCTACACTGAGGGTATACATTCCCACACTCCTCCTACACCTGGTGCGAGCGGTTCCTCGCGCACGGTGTCCCTACGAAGCTTTCGGTAGTGGAGCGGGGATTCACGGAGCTCTGCGGTTGGACCAATTTGGGCCCAGAGCCGTTGATGTCAAAGAACATTGTTTTGCTCTTCTCTCTGACTGGTGCTGCCGAGCCCGACTCAAGCCATTCCTGCTCTTCCAACAAGTTCAAGTCAATATTTTGATTCGCAAGTTGTGGTGCGAGCTCGTGTCTTCCGCCACGCGTGGCGTAGCCGAGCCTCTTGCAAAATTTGTCTAACTTTGGTTTGTCCAAGTACTTTGTCATGAGATCTCCTGGGTTCTCGTCAGTGCCGATTTTTCGGATGACGAAGTCGTTGTTTGCGAGTCTTTCTTGAACCCACAAGTACTGGGTGTGAAGGTGTTTCACTTTACCCAGTCCTGGCCTAGATGCTATTCCTTTGCCGGCTGAGCTGTCTGTGCTCAGACGCCCTTTTAAAACAATACCAAAATCAGATGCTAAAGACAATGCTCCTAACAACACACTTGCACCTTTTACTATCCCGTAAATTCTGCTTCTCCGGAGCTCAGTGCGATGACGCTTTGTGTGCTGCTCCATGTCTTGATTGCGTGTAGACCGAACATCAATGCTCCTCCGTTGGTGTTTTTTTCTGGTTCTTAAACAACCTGCGTGGTCTGTGTCAACAAGCACGTCAAATAAAGAACATGACTCTTGCAATGGGTACTCGAGCACTAAACGTAGACGCCCTTTTAAATAGCGTGCAAGTCTTTTCATCTTGTTCCAATGTCCTACTGTTGGTTGTTGCATTCCGCGTGCCAGCTCCTTTGCTGCGTATTGGATGTCGCTACGGTCTTGCGCTATGTAGTTGATACGGATGCAAAGCGATCTGAACTTAGTAACCATGTCACCATGTCTGGAGCAAGTAGCTTGAGGTCTCCATCTGAATCGAGTGCCTCTTTCACACCAGGAGTGGAGCACGCTTTCGATCGCTCATCCTGGATTCCGCTGTCTCTCACAATCAATTCAACATGTCGTTGGTCACACTCGTACTCTAGACCAAATCCGGTCCAAGACACAATCCGGTTAAGAATCCGGACACTTTTGTCATCACCGTCTTCGGGTCCTAGTGTTGCTCGCACTTTGAGCGCAAGTGATGACTCCAACACTCCGGTGAGCCATTCAAAACCATCATCGTCGGAAGACGCTGTGAAATCGTCTCCGTGCACAACTAACCTCACGTCACGCGTGGGTTCGTAGAAAATGCACGGGCTCGAACGACCTTGAACGAATCCCGCTTGGGTTAAAATTTTCGTGTAAAATCGTTCCCAGCCTTGCGCTGCATCTCTGGTCCCGTACATGCAGCGAACTAGTTTGCCGACCATGCCGGGTTCGGCATCTTGCTCTGGAAGCTCAATGTAAACATCTCGTATACCATCAGCGTGAAAATACGCACGGACGGCATCGATGAACCTAATCTTCAAAGGCTTTCCAGTCTTGTGGACCTTTTGAGTTGCCACGTGGCTGAATAGAAACTTCTTTGCCTCAAGCGGAGGCGTTGCCGCGAACAGATCGGTACGTTTGTCTCGTTTCACCTCTCTTGCAACTAATCGTGCGCGGATCTCTAGATTCTGATCGTCTCCTTTATTAACGATCACCCACCTGACCGAGATAGGTGGTTCTCCTGTTACTTCGAATGCTTCCGACCTCGGAATTTTGACGTAGACCTCGTGCTTTTTGTATTCCCCGATTTCTTTTAACATTGCCTCTCGCACCAATTCCGTTGGCAACTTAGCACCTGTGTTGTCATCAAGCACTTCCTGTTCAGAACACCACTCATCAAAATCAAAATGGGGCTCTTCACAACAAACGGTCCCTATTGAGAACGGGTCGGCTTTCCCGTCTGCCTTCAATTGCTCATGCAACCCTCTCAAAACAGTTGCGTGGAGCCTGGGAGACAACAGTTAAGATGCATGTCCGCATCTAGCTGTAAACACTCACGGAAAACTGACGAAAACTCGCTTGATTTGGTGAGCTCTGCTTTCAGCTCAGACGCAAGATACAGACTGTTCGTGATAAAACAAAACGGCCTGTTCACATTTGCGTTTGCGCTCGTTCGGCTTGAAATTGTGCATGATGTCTCACGTTGAGACAACGACTGCTTTGCCAGATGTTTTGCCAAAGCTGTGGAATCCGGTTGAACGTCCAAAAAATATCTTCCGCTATTTCTCTGCTTCGTGTACAAATTAACACAACCAAAAACATGACTACGAACACTTTTGGGGGTTCCGGCCATTGCCAGCAGACGATGCGATCAACAACATTGGCCTTCTTTCCTGGACAATGGCTCGGGCTGTCTTCAAATCGTCGCAATTACTGGAATCAGCATTTTTTTTACACATGGAACGCTACAGTCTGAAACGAAGCCTGGACTCAAACCAAAATTACATGCAAGAGAAGATGCACGCGGAGCTTTAAGCACTTCCTTAAAATCACCTGTTGAAGCTAATCCAAAATTCTTGGAACATTGCGCAACACTTCACAATTCATGCTTAGATGCGTTAGAAAATGCGCTGATTGCCGGGTTCCCCGGTTCAGGCATTGGCACGTCATTGGGCTCTTGGTTTGCCGGTTGCTGCGCAGAGCCGGACGAACATGATCCACCTGTATCCATTGGTTCTTCAAGAACATCGCTTTTTCGCTTTTCTGTTGGATTTGGTTTAATTGCTTTGGCTTTGACTTGAGGCGCTTCCCCCAGAGGTCGTTTGTCCCTCTGTTCGTGTATTTCTTGTTGTTCCGTTTTCGGCCTCTTGGCAGGAAGTGGTTCCTGGTTGGATAGCCGCTGCGCCGCTTTACGGATTTGCTCTCTCCCTTTCAACTGTTTTCTCCAATTCTTTCACGATTCGTTTTCGACATGTTTCGTCGTGCTCAACTGGTGGGGAACCTGTAAACCGAGCATGACAGCCTGCACAGGTTGGAGTGAAACCGTATTTCAACAAATCTTTTTGCAAAATGTACACACGACGATGGACGATTGATTGGTCATCCTGAGGCTGTGCAGGTGGCGGGAGGTTTTCCTCGAGCACCGGCTTAATTACGACAGCTCTCGGCATCACATTTTGGTGTACTTCGCCTTCTGGTACTGGTTTCCAGGGGAGGCCCCGGAACGCCTTCAAGTGATCAATATTCCATTGGTCGGCAGGAGGTTTCCTCATGATTGACCTCGCCGTGACGACACCAGTAGACGTTCCTATGTACGCTTCGTTGCTGGATTTTTTGACCCATAGAAAAATTCCGTCCGCCTATCTAGGCGCCAACTTTGCAAGCCTATTGTTTTTCATCCTGGCTGGTTTCTAATGAACGCGCTCTCCAAACGGAATCAAATCCCTACGGAATGGTTTGCCTTTGAGTGCCTGGTAAGCTGTGCGGCCGTCGTGTCCGACTTGGAATCGCGTGATTAAGAACCCTGCGTGGTGTATCAACCATGGGAGGATAGGATGACGGTTCTCAAGCTCTGTTTTGTAATTCTCTTCCAGATGGCTTTTCAGAACACGAATTTGTCCCTCACATTCTTGCACTGCCTTTTCAATCGTTCCGTTCGATTGTTGCTCTCCAACGGGGCTTTCCTTTGGAATCACCACGTCGAGGTTTGTTGCTGCTTCGACCTCGCGGCGAAGAGCCAGAATTGAAGCCTCTTGGCCGCATTTCAAAATTACTTTCTTAGACCCCAACAAATCAAGACCATGCACAACTTGTTTTACTGAATACGGGTGCGCTGCGCCTTTGCACGGAACCGTGTGTGAAAAAGTAGCTTTCGTTCCGTGACACCGTAAACAAATATTTGGCATTGTGTTTTCGTCGTCTTGTGGAAATGGACCCGTTTGAGCTTAACATCTCTTATGTTGCATGTATAGTTCCTTGTTGCACATCTGTATGTTCGCACGTGTGCGCGCATCCGCTGCTGTTTTGACCCAGGCACCTTTCGACACCATGTCTCCTGAGAGAGAAGACATCCCTCGTTGTCGCCACTGACCGTCCCTGACGCGTCAGTGGTAGCGGAGCGGCTCGGTTCTCCCCGGCCGTCTCCAGTTACCGCCGCCATGCCGGCGGACCCTTCCAGTGGCGAACGAGATAAGGATGTTCTTCCGGCAGGCAGCGGAGAGAGAGGCCATGAGGCGCAGAGTGGTGCGCCCCAGGGCGCGACAGGCAGCAGCAGTTTCACAGAGGCGCAGGCGCTCGAGCTGAGGAGCATCCTGCGCGAGGAGATCAAGGCGGCGTTCACCGCCTCGAGCTCCGCGGGCCAGGCGTCGGAAGGTGCGGCTCATCAGGCCCGCGAAGGAGCGACCGGGTCCGATCCGTGGGAGGACTTGGGCAGCGATCCGTGGCAGGACGGTCGCAGGCGAGGCAGCGGCGAGAATGAGAGTGCGCAGTGGGGTGGCAGAGGCTGGTGGTCAGCTCCAGCCGATGTGCAGTGGGATTCACGAGCCGGTGCGGACTTGAGCCAGGCCAAGTGGTCGGGCGACGGCGGCTGGACTGCCGACGCCCAGAAGTGGAGCGCCGAAGATTGGCGCAGCAGCAGCGGTGACCGCGGGGACAGCACGGCGTGGCGATCGTCCTCGTGGTGGGAGAAGCCCGATCTGGGGGATCCAGATCCCTGGTTGGGCTGTGGCGAGTATCGCCTCTGGCGCCGAGGAGTCCGGCGCTGGCTGGCAGGCGCGGGAGTTGCTGTCAGCCGCCGTGCAGACAAGATCCTGAAGGTGCTCGACATAGAGTTGAGAAGTTCGAGGACATATCGGGCACGACCCTCGTCTCCGAGGCCGGCCCGCAGGCGATCTTGGATCGCCTGGATGTGCTCAGCGGCCAGCGCCAGGACGATGAGATGAGACGCGTGGGTCGCGAATGCTTGTTCGGCTTCCAGCGCCGCCATGGGGAGCCGCTGAGCATCTACGCGGCGAGAATGGACCAGGTCTTCGACCGCCTCTCGTCTCAGGGCCTCGACCTGAACAGCAAGTGGCGGCACTTGTTTCTCGAGGAAGGCGTCAGGGTCGACGACTCGCAGAAGCAGATGCTCAAGATCCTCAGCAAGAACACGGGCGAGTACCAAGATTTGTTGGCAGCGGTTCGAGAGATGGACATGCAGCGCAGTGAGGGCCTGACGCACGGCAAGAAGACCTTGCAGAGTTCGAGCAGAGCTCCCAGCCGACGTTCTACGACGACGACGACGGCGGCAGCAGCATCTCGTCACAGGATTCGGAGCAGGAGCAGATGGCACTAGTGACGATAGATCAGGCCGACATCTCAGAGCTAGAGGTTCCGACCATTTTGGCAGAGCTAGCGTCTGAGAGGCGCGAGACGTGGAAAGACAAGAAGAACTACAAGAGGCGGCTGAAGGTGGGCAGGAAGTACTTCCCCACGCCGCCGCCGGCGCCAGGAGGTGCCCGACCCCCTCGCCACCGTGGTCAGGATGGTCAACGGCGCCCTCGGAAGGAGAGGCTTTCGCCTCAACAGTTGATGAAAGTCACGAAATGCCATAAGTGCCATCAGAAAGGTCACTGGGCGAGGGAATGCACGAATCCACCAGCAGCAGGTTCCGGCTCAGCAGCGCCACCGAGACCAGTGACAGCTCCGAAGGCAGGCTTCTTCGTGCTGGCGAACGACGGCACCGCCTCGTCTGGTCTGGCGCTGATGACGGCGCTCGGGCAGGACCCGCCGAGGGCGCTGATCGAGAAGGCGCGGTCGTCAGTCGTCCTCGCCTCCTCGGCTCCTGAGCCGCCCCCGCTCGTTTTTCTGACCGCTCCGGGGGGGGGAATCCTATAGTCGATGCGGCGGCCGGTCAGGGCCTCATGGGCCCAGCGTCCCTCTCGAAGCTGGACGAACGGCTTGCCTCCCTCGGTTTTCGGATTCGATCCCGTGGTGCCCAGTGCCAACAAGCGCGCCCAGGGAGTCGGTGGTCGCACTAATGTTCTCACCGGCCTTCTCGCCCCGACGGGGATAGAGGGCCTTCACGGCGCGATGGAACTCGATTTGATCAGCGAGGAGGTTCCAGCTTTGATGCCAATCGGCATGCAAGAGGCTCTCGGAGCCATTATAGACCTTCCAGAAGAGAAGGCTACGTTAAGGAATTTGGTCACGACGACGCTTTTGAAGTCGCTTCCGCCCGGGCATCGGACGATCAGGATCGACAAGCTCGGCTCTCCCGACGATTTTCACGTTCCAGAGTCGGTGTCGAGCAGGTTCGGTGTTTCGAAGCAGGACTTTGCGCGGCAGCCTGGGCCGCAGCACAGGGTGTCGACGTGCGACAGTGGCGACGACGTCGGTCTGACAGCGACGAGTAGCCAGTCGAGGGAACTAGGCGAGGGTAGATCGAGGGTCCAGGGTCCGAGCCGAGGGCCCGGGGGCCAAGTTCACGACCGACGCGAGTCTACTCGACACGGCGCCGCCGACATCCCAGACTATCCAGCTTATCCAGCGTTATTTCCAGCATCAGTTCCAGCACATGTTCCAGCTTACCCAAGCATCAGTACCGCATGAAGCCGCAGGTCATGAGGGGAGAAAGGAGGTGTTCGACGAAGCACCCGAGTGCCCGAGGCCGGACGCAGCTCGAGAAAATACGCTTGAACGTTCAAACGCGTCAAACGTTCAGGAAAACCACTGCGCCTCCAAGGCGCCCCGGTCCGTTTCGTTTTGCTCGAGCCTCAATCCCGATTCGATTCGCGATCCCCTTCCGAGTCCTCCGCAGAGTTTCTTGGAAGATACCGCGCGCGAGCGGCATGACGGACCAGCGCTATGCGCTGACCGGCCGGGGCGTGCCAGAGGGGGCGCAGATGAAGCACTTCCGCTGGGTTCACATCGTCGCGCAGAGCCTCAGGATGGAGGAGGCACTCGGCCTGTCGATCCTCGACATGAGTCGAGCGGGTCGCCTCTGGCCGGTGGCCTTCACTCGCCGGCAGCGCCACCTCGCGATCGAGATGCTGCAGTGCCGTCGCGACCCGATGAGGCGCCGCGTCGGAGCCAACGCCAGCGCGACTTGGATCAAGTGCGTCGTCTGCGACATGAGGCTGGCCTACTGGAACCGCCCGAGGATCGAGGTACAGCCGCAGCTCCTGACGATCAAGGACGACCCGGATCACGGCTCAGGGCCGGTGTTAAGGCCCAGTGAAGCGACCACCCCCCCCTCTTTAAGTTTCGTTCAGTGCGTCGCCCGAGCGTCGCCCGTGCGCCGGCCCTGGTTTGCGTCTCTGTCCCGAATCCCGGCCTCCCAGGGTGCGTGGGCGACATATGGCGCGACTTCGGAATTTCCCTGGCGATATATAGGTTTCCAAAGCCGGTGCACCAGCAGCCATTTTGGCGGTCGCGGCGCATTCTATTTCGACGGTCCACCAACGCGTTCTGTTCCCAATTTGGCGCAAGAGAATTTGCTGGCACTCATTTTCGGGGGCGCCAACCGTTGCTGAGGACGAAGACGCCTCGCGTTGATTGGGGGCTGTGCGTGTCGCGCCACGGTGGGGGTGACGTCACGTCGCGCGACGCGGCGCCACTTCGCCCTGTCGCGTCGCGCCGCGCACCCCCATGTCGTTTCGCGCCAATCCTCCTGCCCCCCCCCCTCTTCCTTCCTCTTCCCCTCGTCCAACGCGCTGCGCGTTTTGTCCCGTTTGCGAAATTTGGATTCAGTTCTTTTGTGTCAGGCTGCCGTCCTGTCCGCCTCCCTACTCACCCCCCGTGGTCCTTCCACCCTCCTGGAACTTCATCTCGCCCTCCTCGCTCCCGCCGCCCCCCTTCGATCGCCTTCCATCGCTGCCGCCGCCGCCGCGCCGCCCCCGCGCGCCACCTCCTCGCCCGTCCGTTCCCATTTCCGCCCGCCCTTCCCTCGCTTCACTCCCATCCTCTTTTTCCCCCCAATGCATCGGCGGGCGAGACGTCGCCAAATTGCTGCAGCGACGGACCGATGTTCAAAATCTGACGTGGCGTGCGCTAGAAATTGATTAGTCCGTGCGCGCTGCATTTCCACGTCGTTCATGGGTCTCCTCGCGTTCGTAGTTCTCACGTGCGTGTCTCGCCATTTCTACGATTGCCGCGCGCATCCCTTGATTGTTTCGCCAGCGGGCCGTGCAGTTCACGCGCCGTCAGGAGCCCGCGGCGCCCTTCGAGCGATTCGCGCGCGACCTGCGCGCAACGCGCGGACGACCCGAGCGACGCCCGCGCGGCGCACGCGCGACGCGCGCGCGACGCGCGCGCGACGCACCCCGACCCGCGCGCGACGCACCCCTGCCAGCGCGCGACGCCACGGTCGACCCGCGCGACGCACGCGCGACGCACGCGCCACGCGCGCGACGCACGCGCGACGCACGCGCGACGCACGCGCGACGCACGCGCGACGCACGCGCGACGCACGCGCGACGCATGCGCGACGCAGTCGCGATTTTGCCCGCCCCTAGCATGTCTCCGAGCAGCAATGCGCAATGGCCGTCGGCCCGCCGTGCCTGCGCTATTCACAAGTGGCGGCGGCTGCGTCCTCCATTGCGCCAGGAAGGGCGGTGCTTGCCCCTGTTATTTCCCTTTTCCTTCCTCGTCGTCCCTCCTCTTTTGTCATTCCTCCTCTTTCGTCCTCTCTCCTGCCTCGTCTCCCTCTCTCCTCTCCTTTTCCTCCTCCTTTCTACCGGCCTCCCTCGGTCTGTCCCTCCCCCATCCTCTCTCGTCTTTGTTTTTTTCCCTTGCCGCCCCGTGTCTCTCTTTATTTTCTTTCTCTCCTTCGGCCCCCCTTCCGCGGCCGCGGCGCGTCGCTGCGAGCGGCGCCCCCGGTTTCCGCGAACGGCCCCGCCGCTGGCGGTGGAAGAGGAAGATTGCGAGGAGAAAAGGAGGGGGGGGCAGGGGCGCGAGGCGGGCGCGGCGGCAAGGGCGGCCCGGCAGGGCAATGGGGGAGGGGAGGAGGGCGGAGTGGGCGGGTGCTTCTGTAATGGTCATGTTGGTGATCATGGTCGTGGTCGCGTTCGTCGCCTTGGTCGCGCTGGCGGCGGTCGTGCCGCTGGTGGTGGGCGGGCTGGTGGTCGTCACGTCGGTGATCGTTCTGGTGTCGGTCGTTGTGGTGGTCGCGAGAAGCGCGGTGGTCGTGGTGGTGGTGATGGCGGTAAATGGTGTTGGTCGTAATCGTCGCGGTGGATGTGGTTGCGGTCGCATCCGTTTGTGGTGATCGTGGCGGCAGTAGTTTTGGCGCTGGCGGCGGTTGCGGCGGCTGCGGCGGCGGCTGCGGGGACCTGCTGGCCTATCGCCGGGGTGCGTTCAGCAGCATCGCTGCATTTGTGATGTTGGAGGGGTTTGCTGATCTGCCGAGGTAGCCCAGCGGCCGCCTTCTTCTCGCGCCAAGAGGGCCGAAGCGTGGGCGACTTTCGTTTTCCCGAAGGCGACCGGCCTTTTCAGCGGCCGTGGAGAGGGCGACGCGCGTGCGATCCGCCCCGTGGGTGTCCGCCGCGCTGGCGACGCACTCACCAAATTGCCCCCTTGCGAGGGCGACGTGCACGTTCGAGAGGACGGCTGGCCTTCCCGGCGGCCGACGCACGGGCGGCGCACGGGCGACGAATGCGCGACGCACCTCCTGTCGCGAAGGGGGGGGGGGGGTCAGCACGCCGGTCGCTTTACTGGGCCTTAACAAGGGCCGGGGTCGGGGTCGTCAGGCGGCCCCGCAGTGCCGAACATCCGTCGCTACAACAAGGGCCAGGACGACAAGAAGGAGCTCCTGAACAAGGTCGTCAAGATCGACAACTCCAAGAGTCCGGCGGCGGTGAAAGTGCAGATGCGCTCGGATGCCGCGACGGGGCCTTCCTGATTACGTGCCGATGCAGGTGGGCGAGCTGGCCCAGGCAGGCGGAAGAGCCGCCCAAGGACGTCCGAGAGCAGCCTCGCGAAGGACATGAAGGAGCTGAAGGGCGCGATTCAGCAGCAGAACGAGTCCCTCCAGCAGCGCGGCCAGGCATTGCAGTTCCTCTTGCAGCCGCACATGGCCCAGACTCAGCAGCAACAGGCGGCGGCGATCACGACGGCGATCCTGGGCACGCCGCGCCAGGCCGACAAGTGGGAGATGATCGGCCAGTCCTCACCTCAGTCCCCAGAGGTGACGACGGCGGCGGCAGCGGCGGCCTCGCCAAGCCATATGTAGAACCGGGCATGAGCTGCGGTATGAGTCGATTCGTGAGTGAGGTCGGCTGCGAATCTCCAGCGCATCGTCTCGCAGCTGGAGGCGCCGGCGTCCGAGCCATTTTATTTCCCGAGGTGCGCGGGGGAGGGATGGAAGAAGCATCAGGCAAGGGGGCACAGATGGGTTCTTTTCGATAAGCAGTACGACCGGATGCAGATGATTTTCAGCTCGGAGGATCCTCCGAGTTCCTTTCCCGTCGAGGGCGAGCGCCACCTAGCTGTCCGTCACGACGGCTGGGCCTCCGCCATCCGGGATGCAGAGTTTAACGACGACTATGAGACGACGATATCGAAACGTCAGCGGCGAGAGTTGGAGAAAACGGTGCGTGCTCTTCTCGCGGCCGAGCCAGGAAAGAGCGGCGGTGAACAGCAAGAGCGCCCCGGACAGCAGGTGCCACCCGGAGGTGGAGTCCAGGGAATCTCCACCCGTGCTCGCTGTCCGGGGTCGAGCGCCTGTCCACCCTCTACGCCCTCTTCCTCGTCCCAGGACTCGCCCTCTCTCCTCCCTCCTCTCTCGTCGGGAAGTCGGCCGTCGGAGGAAGGAGGGTCTGTCTCGGGGAATGATGGAGGTTTTGTCGCCACCCAGGATCTGCCCAGCAGCCCGCCAGTTGGGGGTTGCGGATCAGGGAAGTTTGGATCTGTCCACGGGCTGGGATTTTCGGCGCCCCGAGGACCGACGTCTGGCTAGGGACCTTGTCCGGTCCAGGAGGCCCGGGTCCTTTTCTTGGAGCCTCCCTGCAGAGTTTTCAGCGTGGCCTTCGAGATTTCGGAGAATGTGATGGGCCCAGCCGAGAGAGCTAAAGCCATGATTGAGGGCATGGTTCTGTTCCGTTTCGCTATCGAGCTGGCTGAGCTTCAGGCCCCCCTCGGAGGGGTCTTTGTTCTGGAACATCCCGAGGGGGCGTCCAGTTGGAAGTCTCAGCCCATGGCGAAGCTTCTGTCTCTGCCAGGAGTGCAATCGATCGTCTTCGACATGTGTCGCGTCGGATTGTGCGTGGACAGTGCCGGAGAGCTCTCGAAGAAGCCAACTCGGATCCTCAGTGACGATTTGGAGTTGTTAGCCTCTCTCTCAGAGCACCGTTGCGAGGGCGGTCACCCCCATCACGTTCTGCGAGGGTCCGCCCAGACCTCTAAGGCTCAGGTCTATCCTCCCGGCTTGGCGCAGCATCTGGCCAGAGCCACTCGGGGGGTATTGGACCGACGGGCCAGGCAGGCCCGGACTTCGGACGTGATCGGATGGATTCGCAAAGAGCTCCCGTGCCACATCGAGCCGAGCCCCCTCCCGATTCCGGATGTGCTGTGGTCTTGCTACCCGTCGATGGTTGACCCCGGGGACCTCGCGGATGAGGAACCCGAACACGACGAGTCGAGCCCAGGCCCCGAGGACCCGACAGGTCAGGACAAGCATGCGTCTCCCCCTCTCGAGATTGACGCTAGGGTGCGCAACATGATTCAGCAGGTGCATGTGAACCTTGGTCACCCCGCTCGCCCCCTCTTTTTGCATCTACTTCGAGGGGCTCACGCGAAGCCCGAGGTCTTGCAACACGTGCGGCGGGAGTTCGCTTGCCCAGACTGTGAGTCTCATCCTCGCCCCGCGCATCGGAGATATGTTGCGATGCCTCGCGCGTATCAATTTAACAGGGTGGTGGCTGTCGACGCCTTTCACCTCAGCTTTGGGGGGGAACTCCTTACGCTCTTGAACGTGATCTGTCACGGCACGAACTATCAGGTCGTGGCTCGATACGAGGGGGGTGCTCGTGAGGCTTGGGAGTGTTTCGTGTCGTCGTGGCTGCGGTATTTTGGCCCCCCGGAGCTCCTGATCACCGACGGCGGTCCAGAATTTCAGGGCGAGTTCTCCCGCGGCGCCAAGCAGAGAGGAACCTCCCAACACGTTACCAGTGCCGAGGCTCCGTGGGAAAACGGCCGCTGCGAGCGGCACGGAGGTTGGGTCAGGGACCTGGCTCTCAGAGGTTCCGAGGGGGCCCCCGTGTCCACGGAGCGCGAGTTTGAGCTGTTGGTATGAGATAACCGCCGCGAAGAATTCGCATCTTCACAGAGGGGGTTCTCCCCGAACCAACTTGTGTTCGGAAGGGGCCCTAGAGTTCCACAGGACTTGTTGTCCGACGATCCGGTCAATCAAGTGGGCCTAGATGACATGGCCGAGGGGGTTTGGGACCAGGACACCGCTGCGGCGGATTTCTCTAGAGCCATGGCCATCAGGAAGCGAGCCCGGGCCATGCTCTTCGAGGGCAGCTGCCGGAAGAAGGTTCACTCGGCGGCAAGGGCCCCCAAGCACCGAGATCAAACATATGCTCCAGGCGATTGGGCATGCGCGCGGCGTCGAGCGCCGGCTTTACAGCAGAAGGAAACCTTCGCCATGCAGCGAGATCGCTGGTGCGGTCCTGGATTGGTGGTCTTCCAGTACGGGAACTCCGCATGGGTCTCTATGAGATCCCGTCTCTGGAAATGCGCGACAAAACAGCTCCGCCCCGCGTCCGGCCCCGAGGCCCGAGAGGCCGAGATTCTCCAGGATACGGCCCTCCAGGACCTTGTTCGTCAGGTGCAGTCCGGGCCCCAGAGGACCGGTGTGGGTGTGTCTCGCGAGGGGCCCCCTCCCGACGAAGAGCGGAACGGTCCGGTCGACGGGGATCGAGAGGCGGTCCACGCCCCTCTTCCTCCACCTCCTGCGGCCCCAGACTCGAGTCAGCTTTCTCCGCCCGCTCGAGCGGTGGGCGAGCCAGGTGCCGACGTCCCTCCGCCCGAGCTGTCTCCGCCCGCCGGCTCTCGGTCTGGTGCCTCCTCTGCGGCTCTCGGAGAGCGACCGATGTCCCGTGAGGTCTCATCTCGCACGGGCCTTCCTCGGATCAGATGTCGGAACGTGGTTCGGACACCGCCGGAGGAGCCAGCTCCGGCTCCAAGAGGAGAGGTCCCGACCTCGCCCAGTCGAGCGCGGACGGAGGCATGCCCGGCATCTCTGAGGAGTTCGAGGCCCCAGCCCAGGATCCTGTCCCGGCCAGTCCTGGCATTGCTGGATCTGGCAATCCGAGCCTGCGGGAGCTGGAGCACGGGGTTCATCCCGAGGGTCCGGCGCCGGGGGCCCAGACCCAGCACCCGGCCCCTCATGGGGCCACCCCGTTCAGCCCCTGGCGGCCCTGCCGGACGGACCTACGGGCGAGGGCCCTCGCCCGAGAGAGCTTGCCTTGATCCAGGCCAACCGCGTGAGGGATATGGGCGCACGAGCGCGGGGTCGCCTTCTCTTGTCTCGTGAGCAGTTTGATGCGGTAGCCAGGTCGAGGCCCAGCGATCTGAGCCGTTACGGGGATCGTCTCAACAGGTTGCCCCGTCCGATAGAAGACCTCCAGAGAGGCGATGCGTCGGTCCAGGGCCGGATCGCGGATTGGGAATCTTTGAGGCGCAATTCCAGGAGCCCCCCTCGGGTCAGTCGGCAAGACAGGGAAGCCGATCATATGGCCGACGCTGCTGCGGTTCTCCTTCCCCTCTCGCCAGAACAGTCCGAGCAGTGCTTTACTTCGGTTTCGGAGGGCTTAGTCGAGAGAGGTTGGTCGCGGGACTGGACCCACTTCGTGAACGGCAATGCCGATGTCGAGCTCATTCCGGGGGGGCCCGGATCTCCTTCCGAGGGGGCTCTCACCCTCGCCACTTCCAGGGGCGGTGAGATCTCGATGTCCAAGCTCGACCCGGGGGGAGGAAGGCCTTTTCGGGAGTCCGATGCCAAGGAGTGGCTGAACGTCTCGGGGACCGGGGCCGTGCATGTCCACCCACCGGCGGAGGGGAAGCGTCTCAGGGCTATTTTTCCCAGTCGCGTCGCGTCGCCCCGTATGGTTCGTCGGTGGAAACCACAGGGGGAGTGCTATAGCAAACCATTGGCAAAGAGTCGGCGGTGCGTCCGAGGCCGCGAAGACGAGGGCGCCCATGAGTTGAGGGTGTGCTCCCCCGCGCCCCAAATGGAGTCCTTGATGCTGTTTCTCACGGCGGCCCTCGCTCTAGGCATGTCCTTGACGATAGGGGATTTGAAGAACGCGTTCTGCCAGTCCGACCCTCTCCGGAAGAGTCGCGGACGCGCGTTCGTCGAACCGTGCGAGGGGTTAGACCTCGAGGCGGGAAGTTTGATCGAGCTAGTCGCTCCAGTCTACGGGCTGGGCGACGCGCCTCTTGCCCTCCATCGCGCGACCGTTCGATTCTTCGAGTCGTTAGGATACGTTCGATCCAAGCTAGAGCCGTGCTGGGTGGTCCGCCGTGGCCCTAAGGGGCCGGGCGCCATGGTTTTGATTGAGGTCGATGACTGGGCCATTGGCTTAGCAGATAGCGTCCGAGAAGACCAGATTAAGGCCTTTACCGACAGATTCGTTTTCGGGAAGTTTAGGTCAGTAGATTCAGAAGGAGTGGAGTATATTGGGCGACGAATTCGACGCCTCCACGATCTCATTCTAGTCGATCAGCAGAAGTAAATAGTAGAAAATCGACACCGCCTTCATATATCCCGGGACCGACGAGGTCGGCGTGATCAGCCCCTGGTGGGCCGCGAGAAGACGGAGTTCAGGTCGCTTATTTATCGGGCTCAACTGGGTCGGCAGGGAAACTCGGGCAGAAGCGCGTGGTACGGCATATATTTTAGCTTCCAGGGTAGGGAATCCCTTTGTGGGGGACGCGTTGCACGCTAACAAGATGGTCGATCATCTTCGACAGACAGCAGCCATCCCCATCACTCTCTGGAAGTTCCGGCCCGACGACCTTATCTTTGCCACCTCTTCCGACGCAGGCGGCGTCGCCGCCGACGATGCCGACAAGGCTCAGCTGGCTTGGCAGGTATGCGCCGCTGATCGCGTGCTTGCCTCGGGTTCCAGGGCCAGAGTATCTCCTTTAGCATGGCGTTCGCACCGAGCCAAGAGGGCCGTCCCTTCTACCTTAGCCGGCGAGGTTCAGTCTCTTTCTGGAGCTTTGGCAGAGGCTGAGTGGCTACAGCTGCTCTTCCTAGACGTGCTGAAGGGCGGGGTGGTCACCGAGGAGTGGCGTGACAAGTTGGGGCCGTTCGCCGCCGTCCTTCGATCCGATTGTTCCCTGAACGTTCAGCCGGACGGAAACTTGAGCATAGTCGATGCGAAAAGGATTTTCGACACTCTGGAACGCGACTCGACCGGCTCGAAAAACGACAGGCGATCGGCAATCGACATCTCGGTTTGCAGAGACACCCTGGGACGCCTCGGAGGGACAATTCGCTGGGCACCCCATCCGGTGATGACGGTCGACGCTTTGACGAAGGCCGACCTAGCTAAATGCAACGCGGCCCAGTTGCAGATGCTGAAGTCCGGCATCATGAAGCTCGTTCCAGAAGAGGACAGTCTCTCCGCCCGACGCGACGATCCGACCTCCCGAGATCGATCCCGAGCCGCTTCCCTTCGACAGCTGTTTCGGTCGTGACGACGACGACGTCTTTGCCAGAATATTCTCGAGTTTCACTTGTGCAGTTTTCCACGCGCCCACTAGGTGAGATGACTTTAAGCTCACTTAAAATTGGGCCTGCTGTGGAAATGTGACCCGTTTGAGCTTAATCATCTCATATGTTGCATGTATAGTTCCTTGGTGCACATCTGTATGTTCGCACGTGTGCGCGCATCCGCTGCTGTTTTGGCCCAGGCACCTTTCGACACCATGTCTCCTGAGAGAGAAGACATCCCTCGTTGTCGCCACTGACCGTCCCTGACGCGTCAGTCTGGCATTCCCAAAAAGAAGTAATCCATTGAAACAGTCGGGATTCCGTGATCCTTTTCAAAACCACGTGCTCTGTGAAACAAGCTCTTACCTTTTCCCCGGACGCAGTGCCGACACCAGTTCCTATAGGGTAGATGGGTGGCGTTGTGTTCATCAATCTCTTTCTGGGTCGGTTGCGCCGGAGCCTTGAGAACAGGTGCAGGGAGGTCTTCCGAGACGTCTACACCGGCATCGCCGTCATCAGCTAACGGGAAGTAAAGGTATTGGGCCAAATCTGATTTGGGGACATCTTGTGACCCCTCTGGTGAAACGTTCTCTGCCTGAGGCCTTACGGGCTCAGACCCTGCCTGTGGAAAACTGGTTGGTTCAGTCCGTCTGCTTCGGCTGGGGCGAGAGACGGTGCATCCGCCATTTCTTCGAGTGATGGCGGTACGACCCACGTTTTCATTTTGTAAGTTCCGTTTTCTTCAAGAAGTGGGATGATCTCTGATGGATTGTATTTGTTTTGAATGTACTTCTCATCGTCAAACACAACTCTGTATCCTTTCCGTTGGATTGAGGATACAGCCAACAAAGGCTTAGCAACGTCTGCAACATGAAATCGCACCTTCTTCAGCAAACCATTTTCTGTAATGATGTTTGGGGACCGATCTCCCAAATCAGGTACAACCTGACCGTTGGCAACTGTGTAGCAAACTCCTGCCTTGGATTCCTGGTTCGGAATCGTGCAGTACTCCGTGGTACAATCTCTGGGAACAACATGCACGGAAGCTTCAGAATCTACAGTGACCCATTTTTCATGGATGGGGCTCAAGGGCTGCATCTTACCACCTACTTCCGTCCACCACTTGGGACCCCCAGGCGTCAAAGGATTCAAGGTACCAGCTTCGACTCCAGACAACTAAGACCACCGAGGGGCTTGCCGCTGGCGTCGTAGATGATAGGTCCTTGTCTGGGCAAAGCCTGCTGGGATCCGTTTGACGACTGTGATTGCTGCACCTGCCAACGATTAAACATGTCGTGCATGAAACTTTGGAACCCTTGACTGTCGCCAGTGGGGTTCGCAACAACATCAAACTCGTTCAGACCCTGTTTTCGAAAACATTTGTTTTCTGGATGATTCGTTTTCCCGCAAAACTTGCACGGGGGATAACTTCCAAAGCCTTTTCCTTTCGAACTCCAATTGTTGGATTTATCCCCTTTGCCTCCGGATTTCTTCCCTGAGTTTTTGTCGAATGTTTGCGGAGGTTGCCATGCATTGCCTCCTTTTGCGTTCCAACTGTTGTTTCCGCCTTTTCCACCTTTTCCGCCGTACTTCCCGCCGGGAGAGCTGGTTTTACCGTTACCGGTTCCCTTGCCTTTCGAATCGCGCCAGTGACATTCGTGAGCTTTGTGGTTTGCTTTGCCACAAATGAAGCATCCTTTGCCTCCAGCTTTACCGTCCTTGCCGACATAGCCGAGATCCATTGGAGTGCCTCGGGTGTCTGCATTGACGTGCTTTGTTTCCAAATACGACATGATTTCTTCACGCACATCAAGAGAAACATCAAACTTCGACTGGGTCAGGTTCAGCTGTGTTTGAAGACCTTCAGGGCGCATCGTTACTAGGATTCCGGCTTTGATGTCATCATCTAATTTCTTCTGGGTCCTGTTTTCGTACGTGCGGAGTTTCTCTTCCCATTGCTCGATGCTAGAAGACAGATCCTGAATCTTAAGCTGACCTGGCTGCAAAATCGAACTCATGAGGGCACGCTTGCGTTGGCCCGTGTGCGGATCGAAACGCCGACACAACTTCCGCCAAGCTTCCAAACCGTGATCCGCCAAAGTGTTTTTGACAATGTCGCACGCTTCCCCGTCCGTCATTTGCGCCAGAGTTGTGTACAACTGGGTTGAAACATCAACTGCGTCAGGAAACTGAGGACTAAGGTTCTCGACATGTGCACTTGGGATCGTGTTGTGTTGCTCCTCAGCCCAATCCATCAAAGCACGATCGTTACGAAAAACAGAAGACACAAAGTTCTTGAATTTAAAACTGAATTTCGACCACTTCTTCATGTCGCTGTCAAAATTGTTTGGTTTCCCTATTCCCTTGTTGTCAACTAATGATTTCGCACTGCGCGAAGATGCGGCTGCACTCTCGAATGTTTGTTGCAGGGTGCTTTGCATTGCCTGCACTGTGGCCTCGTGCTGCTGCTGCATTCTCTGCAAATTCTGATCATGACTCTGTTGCATTTGTTGCATGTTCGCATTCTGAGCTTGGAGCTGCTGCATCAATTGATTGATTTGCTGATCCTCCTGCTGCAATCCATCGATCAATTGTTGAATTGTTCCTGGGACGCCATGTTTGATTGCAGAGCCACGTTTACTTAATGGATGCTCCTCCTTGGATCGAAATCGGAATCGAGATCGAGATCGCGAGTGGACAAGCCTAGCTCACGCTACCATGAAAGGAATGTGTACGATCTGATGCCTTTTCATAGGGCTCTAAATGAAACCTGACATGGCTGCAATTCAACTTCCCTCTACTCTGCTCTTCTACTTGCTACACTGAGGGTATACATTCCCACAATGCATGTAGGTAGGTAGGCCAGTATGTATGCATGCATGTTTGTTTGTTAATTAGTTCGTTTGCTTGTATACGCATGTGTGTACACGTATGTATGTCTGTAGGTCTGTATGCACGAGTGCATGTATATGTGTATGCACGCACACACACATACATATATATATATATATATATATGTATGTATATATTTATATATATATATATATATATATATATATATATATATATATATACCGGGGAATGGGACCTGGGGCCGCCAGATTGGGACCTCGGACCCCCATGGGGGCCACGGGGCTCCAGGACGCTCCTGGGGGCCCGAACCTCGACCACAAATGTGGAGCCCGGGGCCCGGGCCGCCTCTGAGAGGGCTGAAACCGCCGTCGGAAGCCCTCAGACAGCCGTCCCAGCAGCCCTGGACGTTCTCGACAAGTTCCCAAGACGCTTCAAGATGCCGCCCCAGAGCGGCCCGAGAGGCCAAAATCGTTGATTTTAATTTTTGTTTCAATGTTTTTGGCTTTCTCCCTGTTTCGGCTTTCCGACGCTCCACGACCGCCCCAGAGGCTCCCAAGACCGTTCCAAGAAGGCCCCAGAGGCTCCCAAGAGAGCCCCCAGACGGCCCCAGAGGGGCCCAGGACAGTCCAAGAGGCGCCCAGGACGGCCCAAACGCGTCCCCGAAGAGCCCCCAGAGGGGCCCAAGACGGGAAACCCAACTGAACCTTCCACCCCCCCCGCCCCAGGAGGCCCCCAGGAGGCCCCTAAGAGACCCCCAAGACGCCCAAAGAGGCCCCCAAAACGCCCGCGGCAGGCCCCCAAGGGCCTCCAGAGGCCCCCCAAAATGCTTCCAAGAGACCCCCCGAGGTTCCCAGGAAGCCCCCGGAGCCCAACCTTTTAAGAGAGCCGAACAAATCATGCTCCCGGAAAGCTTCCCGGGAACATGATTCTCGGTTTGCCGCCTTCTCCCCTAACCATGTTTATAAACGCCTGCCAGGATAAAAAGAAAAAAACGAGAGTCCCAAGCAGCGCTACCTGCCGCCACGCTCGGAAACGCGTCAGGCCCCGAAGCCTCCGGAGGCGCCCAACGACATCCCAACAAATCATGTTCCCAGGAAGTCTTACGGCCACTGCCGCCGACGTTGAAGGAGGACGGTCCAGAACACCCAGAAATCTTCCAAACAGGCTTCCAAGAAGGCGCCGAGACAGCCCAGGGCCGCCCCCAGACGGCCCAAGAAAGCCCCAACATAGACGAAAAGGGCTGCAAGAGACCCCCTAGAGGCCCCGAAACGAGGACATATCATTCGAACACGCCCAAGATGGCCTCCGGACAGCCCACAAGGCTTCCAACACGGCCCAAAGGGACGCCAAAAGCATTGATTGTCCTTAGGTTTTTGATGGATTTCAGGCACCCAATGTCGCCCTAGCAGGCCCCCACGAGGGTGCCGAGACGACCCAGGGACGCCCTACCGCGGGCACGAGGCGGGGCCAGGGACGGAGCCCTCGCACCGGGGGGCCCGGGGGCCCTGCCGTGGCGCTGGCGGCCTTGTTAAAGTCGCCCGAAGACGGCCCTGGCGTTTCCAGACAACGAAAACGACCAATGACCGCCCGCGATCACCCCAGAATTGGTCCCTGACTGTCCAAGAGGCCTCCAAGACGCCCCAAGAGGTCTCCAAGATTGCTCCCAAGGAGCCCCAGGAGGCACAACTAATTTGTTTTCCTTTGGTTCTTGATTGATTTTCGAGTTCTCGCCTTTTGAGTTTCCTGACGCTCCACGACGGCCCAAGAGGTTTTAATTTCCGCTCCAAGGCATCCCTAGAGGCCTCGACGACGGTCACAAGACAGCCCCCGGGGGTCCCAAGACGGCGCCAGAGGCGCGCAAGGCGGCCCGAGAGGGCCCCAAGACGGCCCCAAGATGGAGCCAAGAGGGTTGACACGAACCGAAAATCAGAGTTTCCACCCCGAGAGGCTCTCAGGAGGCCCCGAGAAGCCCCTAACAGGCTCCAAGAGGCCCCAAGAAGCCCCCCAGGGGGCCGAAGAGTATCCAAGAGGCCTCCCACGAAGGCCCCACGAGGCAAAAATCCATGTCTTGCCATCGGTGTTTGATTGACGTTCGAGTTTTCAGCCTTTGGGTGTCCTGACGCTCCAAGAAGGCCCAAAAGGCCTCCAAGAACAATCCAAGATAGCTCAAGAGGCCTCCAACAGGGCCCAAGACAGCCCGAGAGGGCACCAATACGGACCCAATGGGGGGCCCAAGAGGGGTAAGACGTACCGAAAATCCGAGCCTTCACCCCGAGAGGCTCTCAGGAAGCCCCAGAGGCCCCGAAGTGGGACCCAAGAGGCCCTCAAGAAGCTCCCCAGAAGCCCGAAGAGGTTCCAAGAAGCATTGGTTTCCCATCGGCCTTTGATGGATTTTTGAGTTCCCAGCTTTTTGGCATCCCGACGCTCCAAGACGGCCCAAGTGGCCCCCACGACCGCTCCGAGATAGCCGAAGAGGCCTCCAAGAGGGCCCCAAGGCGGCGCACTAGGGCCCCAAGACGGTGCCCGAGGCGCCCAAGACGGCCCGACATGGCCCCAAGAGGGCCCCAAGAGAGTTCCAAGAAGGGGAACGCGAACCCAACAGCAGAGCTTTCCGCCCTAAGAGGCCCACAGGAGGCCCCGACAGTCCTCAAGTGGTCCGACGAGGCCCCCCAAAGCCCCCCACCAGGCCCCAAAAGGCCCCAAGATAGCCGAACAGTGCTCTCGATGCATAAGAATTGTTTTCAAGGAGGCCCCGGGAGGCTTCCGGATTGCCCCAATGTGGCCTCAAGCCGGGCCTCCACGAAGCCAAGTCGGCCAATTGATTGCTTCAGAGACTGCACAACATCACTTTCCGACTGCCCGGAGGACCCTGACGATGCCCCCAAGGGACCCCAAGAAACCCCAAGATGCCCCCCCGAGAAGCACCCAAGAGGTGCCTCCAACAGCCAATTGTGGAAGCACGGAGAACCCCCAGAAGCCCTTCAGATGCCCCCACGAAGACCCAAGAGGTTCCCAAGAGGCCCTCAGGAGGCACGACTATGTCACGCGCCTGTGCTTGATAGCGCTGTCCAAGATCTTCTAGCGCGCCCCCGGCCTGGGCTAGAACCTGAGCGCGCGCGAAGCGCGCGCGATGGTTCTCGTACGTACATACATACATACATACATACATACATACAACTTTAAACGGAGAGGGTTAAAGGCGAGATGTAAATCGAGCATGCACCGCTGCCGTGCCTGGCTCAAGCCGGGCCCGGCCGAACATGTGATTGTGCCTCACCGAGGCGCACTACTCGCATCTGAGATCGGAAAAGACCTTTCTATTGAAGATGCCCCTTCTATCCTTTACTCCAGATCCCATGCTTCATCTTGCTCTCTTGCTCATGCGGTATGAGCCAAAGCCTGGGATATGGGAGCGCCTAAGGCGGAACATATATCTTGGCTTACCAGTGCGTTTTCGACTTGGTAGCGGAGCTGGCTACACTCTCGTGTGGCTGGCTCTCGCTCTAATACCCATCATCCACGGCACAACTTGGTGGACTACTACTACGGTGGAATACCATGTTGCGCCGGCTCTGCGAGGAGCGGAGCCAGTCCGCGATCGGGCTAGCGGGGCGACCCGCGAGCTCGAGACGCTCTCTCCTACCTCACTGCGCTACTTCACTCCCGACTTCCACCAGATGCCAATCGGCAACTCGATCGAGAACGTGGTCACTCTGCGGGGCTACCCGCAGCGGGGCCACCTGCATCCCGTGCCGGTCAGGCGCCTTACGGCTACTACGCCCGAGCCTGACAAACCACAGCCTAAACCAATCACCGAAGCCGAGATGCACATGCACAGGATCAAGATAACTATCTTCGGCATTCTATGGGTGATAATGGGATGTGCTGTGGGCTACATGCGGCAGGGGATGGACGACGCGCGTACTACCGGCCCTTCTTGGGACCCAGCCGGTACTACGCCCTTTCGCGAGTACGTTCGCGAAGTACATGCATGGATAAACGTGACGAGCGGCAATATGACGCCACCTCAGCAAGCTGCAGCACTACAACGTGGTCTTCAAGGCCTTGCTCGTCGTATCGCCATGCAGGTCCCCTCCCAGATCATCAATTATGGTGTAAATGTCAACGGACAGCCAACGGATGCAGTTACTTATATACTTTATCTATTGAGTACCAAATTTGAAAATCTGGAAGATGAGCGCCAGCTCAACTCTGGCACTGCCCTTATCGACTTTCGCGTCGAAAGGGGCGAGCGAATCGACTCAGTGTTAGCTCGATTCGAGATGGCCCGTGACGAGGCTAACTCTGTTGGATTTGTCATCCTTTCAGATCCTAACGCTGATCCTTTTCAGAGCGTTAGGCGTTGGCGCGTCACGAGCCCAACACCTGCTGGAGCCCTTCAATCATCAGATGCCCAGAACGCAAGCAGACTATGATAGGCTGCTGACCAGGATGAGGAACTACGGGCATGTTGCCGAGCGCTCTCCTGGCAACATTGCGGGCATCTTCACAGGGCACCACGCACATGCAGGTGTCTACGCCACGACTGCGGGGTCACCCGCTGGTCCTGGCGAGCCAAGTCCCTGGGCTGATTCAGCCGATATGCCCAACGAGGCCACTGCCCTCTTAGGGCAGACCGGCCAGGCATCGGCAGAGGCAGCGGAGGCGAACGCCTGGTCGAACTACACGCCGGGCGCCGCCTACACTGCAAGCCCGCCCTCGGGCACAACCCTCTGGGGCCAAGCGGAGTCATCCGCTCAAGGGTCTCAGCCACCCTCTCCGTTTGAATCTGGCACTGACACAGATACCTCATCTGACGGTGATCACAATGGTATGGTCTCTGCTGGCAATGACTATCCAGCTGATGACACTCACCTTTCTGAACAACAAAGAGCGGAAGCCGCTTTTATGGCTTATCGCAAATCAAAACGCCGTTGGAGGCGCATTATGAAGAAACCGGTCAGAAAAGTGAGACGTGCAGTACGCCGATATTTCAAACGCTATGGAAAGGGTCGTGGCAAAGGGGGTCGCAGACGCCGTATGCATGGTAGGGGTATCACTGCTTTCCTCACGTCCTTAACTGATGTAGTTTTTGAAGAAGTTCTTATCGGAGGCAAAGGTCGGGGTCGCAGGCGGACCTCTGGTAAGGGAAAAGGGCGGAGGGGTAACCCTAGGGACGCTTCTGGCAACACTATGAAGTGTCATACATGCGGCAGCACAGAGCATTTGCGCGATCATTGCCCGAAGGGGAAGGGAAAGGGATCCGTACATTTGGCTCAAAACTCTTTTATGGATGACATAGACTACATTGACTACGAGTTTTACGTCAATCCAGAAGCGGCTCCCGCCGCGGGTTCCTCCACTTACTACGTGATGGCCCGCTACGCTGATGCGACCGTAGCCCTGGAAGAGTACGCGGTGACCCTCTTCGACGAGTTCCGCGGCTGGGACGAAGTCGACGAGGGCGCGTTCAACGCCTGGTTCGGTCTTCCAGCGGGGCCACCCGCCGACGACGAGATCTCCGAAGCTGAGACCGTCCCGGCGACCGAGGAGGAGCTCGCCGCCGCGCTGGCACCGCAGGTGATCGGCATGCCGCTGCTGCCTGATCTTTCGCGAGCCGACTCGGAAGCGGGAGACGCTGACGACGAAATGCGGGGCCATCCCGCAGCTTACTCTGACTCTGAAGAGGCCGAAGAGGTATATGAGGACAGGCTCCAAGAGCAGGTCGCAAAAGCGATCCAGCTCCTGAGTGCGCCAGCGCATCAGCCGATGACCATGAACGACTTGCTGTTGCGCCCAGGGGCCGCAAGGCTGCGTCCATACCTGGATCCTGATATGTCGGCACCACAGATGCTGACCGCACTCCAGGCCCTAGCGGGGCCACCCGCTGAAGCGGCGCCAGCTGCAGCAGCGGGGCTACCCGCTTGGTCTATGGGCGAGTTCATGCAGGGCTGCGACCAGATGGACCTCAACGACCTCGCTATGGAGCAGCTGACCGACATCGGGTACTTCCAAAGCCCGCATCAGCACGTATTCATGGTCCAGGACAGCTCAGAGGACTCGGAGGACAGGCGCAATGCAAAGAAGAACAGACAACCATCGCCACCTCGAGATCCAGAGCACCGCCATGAAGATGAAAGGCCCATGGAACGTGGCAGTGCGTCAGCGGGGCCAACCCGCAGGAGGAGCCGTTCAGCTCCACGGCGCCCTACACATGATGCATCTGGCTACCCGTACAGCACGGAGCACTCCAGAGGTGTATCCGCTCAGTACGTGCCGGAGTGGTACATCAATTGGTACCCCGGCTACCCGATGGACGTGATCCGCCACTGGTGGTCCAAGGAGCACTGCAAACGGGACGAATCTGGCATCATAATACGCACCAAAGGTGGCAAGACTAAAACGCCAGAGGCTTGGGACCGAAAGGCTAAGAAACAGGAGATCATCAACGATCGCAAGACATACAGGAAACAAGTATGTCAATGCGAGCCTTTCAAAGGTCACATGCGCGGCTGTCCAATGGACCGCCCCTTCAGGAGCCCTCATCACGGTGAGACCCCCTGGAACTGGTCTCATGGAGATGACGCTGGCACCGTCCACGATCCTAACAAGAAGGTCCCTGGAGGAGGAAAGCGCATTACCGAAGCCGATCGCGTCCCTATGGCCGAGGAGGTTGCTGACACTGTCAGGGAAAATTGGGAACAGCTTCCTAAATACCATCGCCTCAAAGAATGGAACCGCCGATTCCATGAAGAGGCGGGGTCACCCGCAGACTCCAGCAGAGGTGCGGGGCCACCCGCGGGCGCGGCGCCAGCCGCTGGGTCCGCGGACGAAGAGTGGATGGCTGTTGCATCTGCTGCCGGATCCGCCGCCGGTACTGACCAGACCGAACTGAACGAAGAATGGGCGGCGGAAGACGGCCCAGAGAATCCATTCCCTGATGGATGCGCCTGCTGGTACTACAGCTCCTCGGCACAGAAGTGGTTTTGCACGAGGGTACTTTACCGCCACGAAAATGGCAAGTACAAGCTGGCCATAAAAGGTAGTGCCAACATCGACCAGATGAGGCAGGTCATCCATGATCATGGCCAGCCAGAAGGCCCTCCTAAAGACCCTCCTGGTCCACCACCAGAGGACGACGAAGACATCGAACCACCTCCAGGACCTGTGGTCGACTCCTCGCCTCCACCTTCTCCTGAGAAGAGGTCTCCTTCCAAGAGCCCCGAAGGTTCACAGGGGCGTGCGAAGGCCAGAGGGATCGCCAAGAAGGACGACCCTGAGCCGGGAGAGCCTACCGGCCCGTCCGTGACGGAGAGGAGGAAGGCTTTTGCTGGACCATCAGCCCCGATGCCACCGGCTGCCCAAGGCGACGTCAAGGACGAAGATCGCGACCAGCCTAAGGCAGCCTTCCGAGGTGGCTGGACTCCAACTCTGCATCGGCCGCGCCTTGCACCACGACCAGGCTCGGCACGAATGAAAGCGCAGCCGAAGCCCGAGGCTGGGTTGAGGTCGGTGCGGGCAGAGGCAGCCGCCAAAGGTAAGGAGGACAAGGGCTCTGCGGGGCCAGCCGCTGAAGCGGCGCCAGCTGCAGCAGCGGGGACACCCGCGGAAGGCACTCCCTCAGAAGAAGAACGCCGCAAAGCCCTCAAAGAAATTGACAACCGACAGAAACTAGCCGACGATGCGCTGGCTGACCAACGTCACCCGCGCCCTGGTGCGGGGTCATCCGCTGGAGCTGCCTCGGCAGCCGCAGCGGCGCCAGCTGCAGCAGCGGGGCCGCCCGCGCGTCGGCAACCAGCGTCGTCTGTTCTCAAGAACATCCCTCTGGGAGCCATTGAATATTGGCAAGGCATTGAAGGCAAAGGCCCGAAACGCACCATAAACCCACGAGTCACTCGAGATGATACAGATCGATGCGCGGTCATCGATTGCCCCGATCGTCGTAACTTCGAGTGCCGTAACGAATGGGAACGTGAACAACAAGTCGTGGGCAATATGTTGCGGGACAGGCCGCCATTGCGCGTCGCGCAGCACAAGGCAGAGCTCATGAATGTCATGAAGAGGTTCAACACAGATCCGACTCTGCCGCGCGATTGGCAAATGGCCAAGGTGTCAATATGGTTCTCTACAGCCCTACGCCATGGTCCGTATTGGAAAGATGGATTCAGCCGATACTTCGAAAAGATTGACACTTTCGATCCATACGATGGCTGGGTTGTTGTTGACGACTTGCTGGCAAATTGGACTGGTGACAATCAGTGGAAAGGCTACCAGGACATGCACGATGTGCTTATCAAGGGCAACCCTCACAGCTCATACGTGTATTGGGTGTTGCTGAACTGCTGCGAGATGATCGACAACCATGGCATGCAGAAGGGCAGGCTCCAGATGAAATGCGTCGAGGATAGCATGACGCTACCTCCCAGATTCCGACCAAAGGCACACAGGCCACAATATTTCATCAGAGCCACGAACGGCCATAGCAGCCCAGGCATCCACTGCCCAGAGTCGCTCTATAAGCCCATCACGACATGGATGAAGGAACCAGATGACCCAGTATACTTTATCCACGGGACACAGTGGGAGCATGTTAAGGGCATCCTTGAGAATGGCCTTTCATGCCTCACACAGGACAACCCTAAGGGGCAGGGGGGGCGCCAGTTCGTTCACGGCTGCCCCTACCTCCCGGGTGACCCGAGGATTCAGTCGGGCATCCGTCCTGACTCTGAGGTGCTCATCTTCTGCAGCATCAGCAAGATGTTGTCCAGCGGCTTCTCTTTATGGAGGTCAGCGAATGACATCGTCATGACACGGGGCCACAATGGCCGCATACCGCCCGATCATATCTTTCAGATTGTGAGCATTGCAAAATATCGGGTCGGTGAAGCCTGGTGCAATCCGCTGGCTTACGACAAATCGCGGAAGCGGGGCCAACCCGCGGACAGGATTTGCTCCGAGGACTACTTGCCACTTAAAATGTGCAACAGAGTTCTGGGTGTGATGGACGAGCACGCCATGTACCTAAAGGGCTGGACTAAGACGGGCGGTCGCCCATTCAACCTGACCATGACCGAGCAAGACGTTGCTCCACGACCGTACCTCACACAGACAGTCCTCATGATAAACGCCCAGGAAGACGAGGTCATGCCTGAGGCGGGGCCACCCGCAGGAGCGGGGACACCCGCGGCAGACACCTCGGATGGTTCATGGCAGCAAGTGGTCACGCCAGTAGCCGCAGTAGCATCTCCTTGGAGGCCGGACCAGCAGACATGGGTCCAGGCCCTCAACAGCTACCTGTCACCAGCCGACGTTTCTGGACTGACCGATCAGCTATACCGTGCTGACCCGTGGGCAGTGCAGGCAGGTATCCAAGACGCACAGCAGAGGAACCTGCGCACTCCTGCGGGGCCACCAGGCGCCCTAGGACCACAGCCACAACGCCCTCCGCAGCAGGCTGGAGGTGCGAGGTTTGTCCCTATGGGCGGCTCCGATGGTGGCTCGCCGTTCCGGACTCCGCCGTCTGAAACGAGCGAGAACAGCTTGTGGCAAAGACTCCAGGCGATTCGCGGAAATCCAGCACTCGCGGCAGCACTCCAAGCAACCACTCCCTTTGGCACTCCGAGGGGTAGTGAAGGAGGAGCGGCTGCGGGGTCACCCGCTGGGCGAACGCCTGCGGAGCCACCCGCTCAAGCGGGGTCACCCGCTGACGGACAGCAAGGTTCAGACTACGAACGTCGGGCAGCTAACTTAAGAGCACAGGCTACTTTTCTGCAACAACAAGCTGAAAGAGTGCCCAGCCTGTTGCGGAACCGCAACATAGACGTCACAAGCCATGGCGACTTCCGACCTCTCTGGAGTTGGACTTCTGAAGATGCTCCAAACGCTGATCCCACGAATCCATATCGACAGGTGTTTATTCCAGGAATAGCATCACACCCGATATACGGATGGGACAATCACGGTCCAGCAGAGGCGCCGGCCATGGACGCGCCGATGTACCCTGAGTACTACGCGCAGATAAATGACACTCCTATGATTGCGGGGCCACCTGCGAACGAATACACTCGGAACTTAGCTAATGAGATGTTTCGTTTGCAGTTTACACGAGCGGTCGATGCGCAGTCTATGCCGCACTACGCCTACATGCCCACGCCGACGGACCCCGAGACCATAGTCCAGCCAGCTGGTCTCGCGGTGCCAGCCGCTATGGGCAGCATGCCAGACTACATCCGCGACGTGCACAACACGCAGCAAGCGATACTGGCATCCAGGCAGCAGGCTCGTGACAACACTAGGCTGCGCCAACAACGCGCGATCCAGAGAAGGATTGAGCGCGAGGCCCAAGCGGGGCCACCCGCGGAAGCGGGGCCACCTGCTGAACGGCCAGAAAGGCGGCCGCCACCGACGCCATATCGGGAGGGCGAAACCACGTTCGAGCGCCAAGCTCGGACTCGCCCTGACTTGCCTGCTCCAGTCATCTCAGACTACAACTTCACTCAGTGCCCAATCTGCATGGACAACTACGAGATGGGCACTACAGTGTGGAGACTGGCGTGCGGGCACTTCTTCCACGACATATGCTGGGACCGTGTTGCACAGCAGCATGTCCGCAATCAGCGGCCAGGTGCGCCGAATGAGGCCCCCTGTGCCGTATGCCGTGGACCGGGCATAGTGATAGCACACTTCCCGTATGCTGGACAGCGCGATGCGGAGTCGGACCAAGCGCGCCAGCAGGAGAGGTACGTTGCAGATGCCCGCGAGATGCGTCGGTTACGCGAAGCAGTGGAGGCACTGGAGGCTCGAGCCGCACGATCGGCGGAGCCATCCGCACGTGCCCCAGCTGCACAGGCATACCCCTGGCCCCTGGCCAGCGCCAGAACAAGGCATTCAGATGCCGGTCTTGCCCACGCTCCGAGCGCAAGAGCCCCCAGCTGCGGGGCCACCCGCTGAAGCGGCTCCCGCCGCTCAAGCGGGGCCACCCGCTAACGGACCTCCAAACCCAGGTTTCTTGAGGAACATGGAGGCTAACATCAGGCGGAGTGGCAGGAGCGGAGGCGGGATTCGGAGGCCAACTGGATCGACCAGGACCTCTCGAGTGGCAAGCCCGGTCAGCGCCAGAAGCCGGGCAAGCGCTGAGAGCGCAGAGGCAGCCCAGTTCCATTCCACATTCATGATCGACACAGAGGGGCTGACCTACGTGCGTGACGATACTGACACGCTGCCACCAAGAGGCGAATGGATGTCCACGCTATCTGCAAACTATTGGGTCCTCCAGCAGGAACCGATTACTGTGGAGGAGCGCCGCCAGTACGAGCAGATGTGGTGCACCGAGCTGACCATGACTCAATGGGTTCTTGAACAGCGCCTGTTGAGGGGTACACTCGGATCGCAGATCACGTACCACACCAACGACCACACTGGCGTACAGGTCGCTCTTGCAGCGCGCAATGGGACATTCTTTCCTGATGAAGATGGTATGCCCTGTATCTCGTTCATGCTGGACATTGGTTCTAATGTGAACATCATTGGATCCAACACGGCGCGGACCTTCCAGGAGATAATGGCCAGGTTCAACTACCGACCTGCCATCTGCACCCTGAGCAAGACCCTCTACATCAATGGTGTTGGGGAGGGCGCTGCGATATGTCGGAAGATGGGCAACTTCAAGATCGGGGTACAGTACGCCAACGAGGCGAGCCCCCGCATTGAGGAGTATGCCTCCAACATCGCAGAAGGCTCGGGCGCCAATCTCCCGGCTATCTGGGGCCTAGGGGCCATGGAGGCACGTGATACGATCATCGTGTTGAAGCCGGGCTACCAGAAGGTCATCTTCCCCAGCGGCGACTACACCCTGAAGCTGGGAAGAGGCGCCAAGGTCCTGAAGGCGAAGAAGACTCCCTCGGGACATCTCGCGATTCCCTGCGGGCTGTACGATGGGGCCAAGAGCCACACGGTCACGAACACCTTCACGATCCGCAGCAGTCGAGATGGCTACACCGAGACGGAGAACGAAGAGGACCCCGCCAGTGCGGGTCCACCCGCTGCGGCGGGGCCACCCGCTGACGCGTCAGCGGGGCCACCCGCGACGGGGCAGTTCGCCAATCCGAATAGGCACGAGGACTTCGTTCGTACATCTACCAACAGCTGGACATCGACCTTCACGACCGATACGTACATCGTCGAGCCGTATATCGACAAGCAGCTCCTGGAGGACACGACCCGTTTGATCGTGAACAGGACGCTGAACAGCTGGTGGGAGGGCCGACAGTGTCCCGAAGGGACTTGGCACCCACCTCCTGAGAACGCGGCGATGATACGGCCACACATGAAGGCCGCCCTGAAGTCCAAGATCTTCTGGGCAGTCCAGGAGGCGGTGAGCAAATGGACGCCTGAGGAGTTTACCCCTCTGCATCCAGCGGGGCCACCCGCGTCACCGCCACCGCCACCAAGCTACACGGGCGGAGGTTCGTCGGACTCTGCGGGGCCAACCCGCCTGCTGTCGTCTGAGGACGTCCGCGGGATGACGAACCGCGAGCTGATGGACACTCTCGAAGCCATCACCCAGCGAGGTGAGAGAGCGGAGATCGTGGGTCACGCTACGGATCGGACGGAATACTTTGACATCTCTGAGAACAACCCGCCGAGTCTGTCTGCGAGCGTGGCCACACCAGCGACTCCTGCGGAGCCATCCGCGAACAGCACGCCTCCGAGTCAAGCGGCAACTTGGTCTCACGACAGCCGCTGACGGGGGCAGGCGGGCGCGCCGGCGGCGCTCGCTTGCGAAGAGAAGCCGAATACCGGCCTCCTCGCTACATACGTTGGCCGCGCTGAGGCCCGAGAGGAAAAATATCATTCAAAATGTCTCGTCATCGAAGATATTCGCACAGCTTGCGCTGAACTCCGAACCCGTGGCTATATATGTGACCGGATTACCCATAATGAGGTAATGACTTCAACTGGAACACAGTATTTGGGAAACTTGTTGGCAGGAGACTATAATATGTTGTGGGTGGCCACACCCTCTGATTGGTACGTTCGTACTCCAGGAAAGAGGGCGGGACCCCACTATCAACGTATACAAAATCTCCTGATCAAAGCGCGTGCTCTGAGAATGCAGATTGTCATCCTGGGGCCACCCGGGTATTTCTGGAAACAGGGTCCGATCAAAGATGTTATCGAAGATTTGAAGCTGAGCATCATACGAATGAGACTTTGTCATTTCGGTATCAAGTTTGATCGCTCCAGTAAATATCCCAGTGGTTCTTATATACAAGTTGCTACATCTTGTCCTCATATACCGCTAAACTTATGGAGATGTACTTGTGGCTCACACAAAGAACATGATTTGGATTGGTATGGCCAAGATCAGCAACGTGCCGAGTTCCGGCATAAAACCTTGGCTATCATCACTGCACGCTTCCTTGATCAACTCAATAAAGCCAACATGATTAGGAATGAGCGGAGTGCGGTACACCTCAGTGTGTGTACGCGCGTTGACAAAAAGGTAAGACACTACGTTCAATGTCCACAAAAGGGCCCTCAATGGGACCATGTTGTTCGTAGAGTCACGACCGACCTGGACACGAATAAGATCGTTCAAGATATCAAAATCCAGGATCAGCCGACTGGGTACAATTATGTAGCTCCATTACCTGATGGGGTTACAAACATCAGTACTCGGTTGTACTGGGAGCCTCCGGCTCCAGTCCTTCACGGCGACGGTGAGTCGCGAAGGCCGCGCCCAAAGCGTGTGACGATCGTCGATGACGATCGGTCTCCTCCCCCTTCGATTGAGCGTTGCCAAACGCGACCCACCAACTTTTCTGAAATTCCGCCATTTCCTGATCTAACAGCGGATCCTTCCGCAGCGGATCTCTCCGCGGAAACCGCGCTGCCCACTGATGCCAGGATAAAACAGAAAGAAAAGCAGAAAGCTGACAAAGAGGCTGGCATCAAACCGAAGAAAATCCCGAAGAAAGTGGAAGACGGTAACGACGATTGTGGAGAGGACCTCAAAGGGCTTGACTGCTCCACATATTTCAACGACGTTCCTCTTGATGACTCGGACTCGGACAGCGAATCAGAGGACATCTTCATGATGCTACCGGCGGGGCAACCCGCTGACTCACATGCTGATGTCTTCTCGGTGGTCCAGTCACTATGCTACGGCAGAAACAATCAAGTGGACATGCTTGAATTATGTGGGGGCAAGGGTGGTATATCCATATTAGCCTTCAAGAGGGGGCTCTCGTCGGGCGGGAACCTTGATAAGATATCTATGGTTGACCTTGGAAACTCGGAAGTACAAAGAGCAGTCCTTCACTACCTCAAGACTTGCTTTGTCAAGATCACGATTTTGCAGCCAAGCTGCAGAACTACTGGACTTCCTTCATACTTCAATGCACAGGTCAATCATGATACGTGGCTTAAACACCACAAAGAGGACCTGCCTCACATCACGTTCTGCGGAACAGTCGCTCTATTACAAGACGACCTAAGACGTTTCTTTCTCAGGGAACAACCAATGGGCACGTGGGTAGATGAGATCCAACCATGGAAGGAACTGGCACAACGCAAGGTCACTTGCCAAACGATTATTGATCAATGCACGACTGGTCTCAAAGATTCGTTTGGACAATACATTCGCAAGCCAACACAAATGATGGCAAACAAAGAAGAGTTGTTGGCACCTTTCAGAGGCAAGCGTTGTCCAGGTAATCATGTGCACGCCAATGCTTGCAACAAAGAACTAGCAAGGGCGGCACAGTATACCTACAGAATGCAGTCACTGATCGTTGATGCGGTGCAAATCGCCAAAGATCTGTTTGCTTACGGTCGCGATCCATTCGCGAATCGCGAACGCAGTTACGCGTTCGTAACAAACAGTGCTGGCTACGACTTGGACGACCCAACAATCCAGAGACACTCAAACGGAGAAATCCTGCGACCACCATCTGGCGGTCTCGGGTGCCCTGGCTGTGCAGACAACAACTACAAACAATCACCAAGGCACAGCAGGAATCCGAAGATGTGTCGATGGTATGATGTTGAACCATACTATTGGGACTGTCCAAGCTGTAAGAAGGAATATCAGAAGAGCAATCCTCACCATACCAAGATATCTGGCCAATGCAGATTCGCCGAAAAATGGAAGCTGCCAGATAACTTTGGTCAGCCGCGCCCAGCGGGGCAAGCCGCTCCTGCGGCGCCAGCCGCGGAAGCGGCTCCAGCCGTAAACGCGGCGCCTGCCGCGAAAGCGCGCATGCGCGCGCCTAGGCCGCCACGGCCTGGTGAGGGCGATCCAACCGCAGGCGCCAGCAGCCATGACATCACCAAGGCCAAGGGGGCTTATGGTGACACCACTGGCGCTGGCAGCTCTGACGATCACCGCAGACTGCCGCAGGTGGCAGCGAGGCGCGGACGCATGGAGGGAGGTGATCCCCCACCGCCGCCGCAGCCTCATGCAGAGCCGAGGCCAAGGCCAAGGCTTCCTGATTGGACTCGCTTCGACGTTCAGCTCAGCCTTCAAAACCTGCGCAGCTTTGACCCAGCTGTAGTGCAGCGAGAACTCCGCAAGCTTCACTTGAGATGGTTTCATGCCAAGGAACCAAAGATGCGGATGATTCTAGCTAAGGTTGGTCTGGGTGAAACCCGTTTGAGTCTGATCAAAGGCATTTGCGACTCGTGTAGAGAATGTCGTGCCTGGGAGAAACCAGGCAACACGGTGATGCCTTCTGTGTCACTGCCAGGACGTTTCAACGAGGAAGTCGAATGTGATCTTTTCTTTTACAAACAGGAACACATTGTCTTTCACATCATCGACCGTTGTATTCGCTGGGCAGCTGGCACAGAGATTCCTGATAAGACTATGCACGCTGTTCTCGATGCCTATCACACAACTTGGATGCAACATGGCCCTGCTAAGATCCTATACTCCGATGGGGAAGGAGCGCTGAATAACGATACAGCAAAGGCCATCCTTAAATCCAAGGGAACAGAGCTTCGTATCCGAGCGCGTGGCCAGCACGCCACGACTATCGAAGCTAGGAACGGCATCCTGCGACACCTCATACACGTGATGGGAGAAGAACTGAATAGATTGAACATCCCTCTGAATTTCACTCGTCTCTTACATGAAGCCTTGTTTGCCAGCAACGCATTTACCTTCTACAACGAAGTGTCTCCGTATAATGCGCTGTATGGCAGACAACCAGCTATGCTTCCCGATTTCCCTGTCCTGGATCATGATCAGTCCGCTGAATCATCAGATCACTCAAAGGAAGAGACAATCAGGAGGGTTAGTCTGGAGGCAATCACGCAGGCCACTGCGGTTGCCAAGACGAACAGGGCTCTTCGTACGAAGACTACTGCTACGGGTGAATTTCACTACAAAGAGGGAGATCTCGTGGACTATCATCGCCCGACCACCACGAAAGACGACTGGGGTGGATGGAGTGGTCCATACCCGGTCATCCGCAACGAACCTGACCGAGGCCAGGTCATCGTGAAGGTCGGCAATCGCGAAGTGCGAGTACAGTATCCTGACTCACGACATACGCTGTACATCGAAGCACTGATGGTCCGCGAGATAGGATCGGACAATACGGCCCTTCGGACAGTATTGGCCTTTATTGCCGGTCTGCCAGCGGGGAAACCCGCTATGACTTTCGGATACCTACCAGCGAAACAGGGCCGACTGCAGATGACTGCTGCGAGCCGGCTTTCGCCTAAGGTGCACTTGGCTCTTCAATATCTCATTCGCAACTATTTTCGCATTGAAAACGTGGTTGCTGTACGACTTGCTAAGAGCCTGACTAAGTTGCCTGCTGCACCATATGCAGACAGCTGTACACTAGTGCACTATGATAACGATGTGACCCCTGGCTTTCATTATTATGAAGCTGATGGCACTGCCTTGAACATCTACGACATCACAGGGTCTACACATTCACGCATCATCCAGTGTCTTAAATCCAAGAAGCCGCTTGCTGGATTCGACCGAGACCTCACTAAGTTTGAGGAACTCGCTGATGGTTCACCACCAAGCGAGCCACCTCCAGCAGCTGCTCCTGAGCAGCCTCCTGCGGCGAATGATGGTCGGCTCCCGACCATCATAGAGGAAACAGAAGAGGATCTGGATGTCTTTGTCTTGGAGTCATGGTATGCTGAACTGATGGATGACAGAACACTCCTTGAAGCTGACGCAGAAGAAGTCATGCACACAGTTCCGACATACATGACAGACTCACAGTGCGTGTTGGTCTCTACGACCTGTGAAGATGTGCAAGGCCACTTGCCGGTGCGGGGTCACCCGCCAGGATACGACATGGACACCTCTTACTACGTCCCTCTGTGCTCCACTGATCCGGACAGCCACTATGATCTGGACTCCGACGAGCACGGGAAGTACATCGAGCTTTGCTTCACAGCAGACATGTCCAAAGTCGTCCTGTCCGAGCAGCAGCGCCGATTGTTGGATGACAGCAGCGTCACAACTATGCGAGTATATGTTAGTGCTGCCTCCAAACGTGCCGTGGTCGTCAAAGAAGACGACCTACTCACGAAGGCCGACATTCAAGCGAATCCGGTCAAAGTTTCCAAAGCCCTTTACACAGAATTGAAGACTTGGCTTGACAACAAATGCTTCCAGATGACTGACTTGAGCAAAGCGTCGAACATCATGACTTCACGCTATGTATACAAATGGAAGTTTGTCAAGAACGAGAAGGGCGAAATGGAACGGACGATCAGGTTACGCTTGGTACTTCGTGGCTTCATGGACATTGAAGCCTTCGATGTCGAAACCTTCTCTGGCACGGCAAGGAGGTCAAACCAGAGATTGCTCGCAAGTTCTGCTGCATGCAACAAAGCTTGGATCATCGCTTCCCTGGACATCAACATGGCTTTCTTGAAGGGACTGACCTATGGCGAGCTCGCCGCGGCAACTGGCGAGAAAGAGCGTGTGGTGTGCTTCGCACTACCTCCTGGGTCAGCAGCTGTCCTTCGCACATTGCCAGGCTTTGAGTCATATGACGAATCAAAGCATTGTCTTCGGTGCCTCAAGCCGGGGACTGGCACGAAGGATGCTCCCAGGGCATTCTCGCTGAAGCTCAGGTCCATCACCAGGAGCTTTGGACTACAGCCTACTTCATACGATGAAGAGTTCGAGATGAGTTCAAACCTCTTGACAGCCAAACACGTTGATGACATCAATATGACTGGGAAGGAATATTCCATTGACAAGTACGTCGCATGTGTTGAAGATACGTTTGGAAAGTGCAAACTGAACAAGCACACATACACAAATTGTGCCGTTCGGTACAACAAGACCGATGATGGGAGCGTCACTCTTGATCAGGACGAATACATCAAACAACTTCGTCCTATCACACATCCAGAGCTCACAGGCGCTGATCCTGAGAGCAAAGCGACAAAGACGATTTCTGATATGTTCGTCAGTCTTCGTGGCGCTCTAGCCTATGCGTTGATCACGCAGGTATGGCTGATGGTCTATGTTGTTTCACTGCAACGTATCCAGGAACCGACAAACATCCAGGTACGACGACTGAACGCGGTTACCAGGAAATTGCAGGCAGGTCCGAAGAAGATCGTGTATCAAGCTATGACTCCAACAGGAGAGGTCGACCTGCATAGCGATTCTGGCTATCGTCGTCTCAACGGAGATGAAGACGACGAAGTCAAAGGCTACGGTATCCGCGGGGCTAACCTGCTGAGGCGTGGCCACACGCAAGCGGGGAAACCCGTCGTGCACCTGGTGGACGCATACTGCAAGTCTCATCGACTGCAGGTGCGTTCGAGCTACTCTGCGGAAACACTGGCAGCAGCCCACAACTTGGAAGACTGCTACCCGACCATTGTAACGCTCCACGAGCTACACTCGGGACCATTGACCCCCACACAGTTGAAGAACATATTGGAACTGGGTGGTCTATGTATCAAAGTCACTCTGACTATTGATGCCGAGTCTGTCTTCAAGTCTTTGTCTAGCAAAGATCTGAAGAAGCCCACAGAATGCACTCTGCTTGGGCACATCAGCTGGATCCGCCAGATGATGGAGCGCGGAATCGTTGAAAGCGTCCAATGGTGTGACACGCGGGATATGACTGCCGATGGTCATACCAAAGGTAGTATTGACCGCGCGTTGCTCCTGCAGGTAATGGCCGGTCAGCAATCCTTCAAGCACGAGCTGAAGAAACATACTCCGTATAGGGCGGGCAGGTCGTCTCAGGACGGCCCTGCCTCCCGAGCTAGCGGGGAAACCCGCGCGCAGGTGCGCTTTAGTAGCGAGGAAACTCGCCGGTAGCGAGGCTACTCGCGCGCCCTTGCCTTGTAGGCAGCCGCTGTTGCCTAGCACTGTTTTTTCCGCGTAATGTAGAAATTCGGTGCTTGCTCGTCTCCTCCCCCTCCAACTTTAAACGGAGAGGGTTAAAGGCGAGATGTAAATCGAGCATGCACCGCTGCCGTGCCTGGCTCAAGCCGGGCCCGGCCGAACATGTGATTGTGCCTCACCGAGGCGCACTACTCGCATCTGAGATCGGAAAAGACCTTTCTATTGAAGATGCCCCTTCTATCCTTTACTCCAGATCCCATGCTTCATCTTGCTCTCTTGCTCATGCGGCATGAGCCAAAGCCTGGGATTTGGGAGCGCCTAAGGCGGAACATATATCTTGGCTTACCAGTGCGTTTTCGACTATACATACATACATACATACATACATACATACATACATACATGTATGCATATACACATAAACAGATAGACATGCCCTCCCGCCTGGGGGCGCCCAGCCCGCAACCATCCGGGAACACTTTTTGAAACCCTCCCGGCTCGCTTCCCAGAGGCGCCCCTGAGAGGCCAAGAGGGCCCCAAAAGGCGCCCAATAGGATTCAAGAGGCCTCCAAGACAGCTCGAGAGCGCTCCCAGACGCTCAAGATGGCCCCAAGACTGCTCAAGAGGCTTCAAAGAAGCCCCAAGAGCGCTCTGAGAGGATCTCCAAGAGGGCCCAAAGAGGCAACAACCAGTGATTATCCATGAGTTGTTCTATGTTTCCCGCGTTCTCGCGTTATGGGCTTCCTCCGCTCAAAGATTGCCCCAGAGGCCCCCAAGACCCCCAGGACGGCAAAATAGGCCCCCAAGATGGCCCCAAGACGGTCCAAGAGGGTCCGAAAACCGACCAAGAGGCGCCCAAGATGGCCCAAGAGGGCCCCAAGACGGCCCCAAGAGGGGCCCAAGAGGGGGAACACGAACCGACAATTCGAGCCTTCCGCCCCAAGAGGCCCCCTGGAGGCCCTCAGCAGAGTGCAAGAGATACCCTAGAGGCCATGCGACGCTCCCTAAAAGGCCCAACAAAAGGCCCCAATAGGCCCCCAAACGGCCCCCGAGAGGCCTCCAAGAGGCCTCCAAAACTGCCTCCACGAGGCCGCCGAGAGGCCTCCCACGATATCCGAGCGAGCTTCCAAGAGGCCTCTAACCAATAACCCAGGCACGGTGGCGGGATGGGCCGGAGGCCACTCGACGGTCCAAGACGCCTAAGACGGCATCCAGACGGCCCAAGAGGCTCCCGAGATACCCAAGAGGCCTCCAAAAGGTGGCCCAAGAGAGCTCGAAGAGGCCAAGCAAGATTTATTTCCATAGGTTTTTGAAAAAATTGGGGTTTCCGCTTGTTCCGCTTCCCGACGCTGCAAGACGCCCCAAGAGGCCCCGAGGATCCCCAAGACGGCCCAGTATCCTTTAAAGGCGCCCCAAGACGGCCCCAATACTGCTCCAAAACGGGAAGAGGCGTCCAAGACGGCCCGAGAGGGCCCGAACCGCGGCTCAGGATAGTGACCGTGAACCGAGAACCCGAGATCTTCGCCCCAAGAGACCCCCAGGAGGCTTCAAGAGGCACCCAAGAAGCTTCAAAGAGGCCCAGAAGAGCCCCCAAAGAGGCCCGGATGGCACTTGAAACAAACAGGGGATTCCACGCGTGTGTTTTGTAATTGTATTTATATGTGTGTATGCACAGGTATATTCATATACGTATATCTGTATGGGAATATGTACATGTTTAGGTGTATGCATATAGTTGCGCCTATGTTTATATGGAATTACATATGTATATGTATGTATGTATGTATGTATGTATGTATGTATGTATGTATGTATGTATGTATGTATGTGTGCATTTGTATGTGAATATGTTTGGTGAAATGCAGATGCATATGTATATGTATATGTAGCAAAAGGTGTATGTGTATGTGTATGTGTAGATGTAGATGTAGATGTAGATGTAAGTGTGATGCAAACGTATATGTTAATGTATGTGCTGTGATTCCAGAAGACTCGCCCTCTTCCGCCTCGCTTCCGCTCTGTCTCTCACGCCCGCTTTGCCGCAACCGTTTTCTCTCAAAATAGGGCCGTTGGCTAATTGAGCTGCGACCCCTGCCGCGCAGAGTGCGAGAACACATTCTCAGCGATAATCTTCCCTATCGCAGTGGTAGCGGAGCGTGGTGCGCTATCCCGGCCCGAGGGGCCGTACATATTGCAACGACGTCGTCTGCGACACGTCTATCCGCACTGGAATCGAAACCCATCGGCTTTCTCGCGCAGTTGCTCAGCGCTTACGCCAGCGTCAGCGACGCTAGCACCAACGCGCCCGCGTCAGCGACGCCAGCACTCACGCCTTCTACGCCTTCAGCGCCACTTCCTACGGCAGCGTCAGGAACGCCAGCAGCAACGCCTACTACGTCTTCAACGCAAGCTCTCACGCCAGCGTCAGCGACGCCAGCACCCACGCCGCCAAATTCGATTTTTCGCACCCCCAGAACTTCAGCGAAGCCGCCGAGTCACATGTCACATACTTCCAGAACTTCAGCGAAGCCGCCAAGTTCGATTTCCCGTACCCTCAGAACATCAGCGACGCCGCCGAGTTCGGTATCCTGTACTCCCAGAACATCAGCGACGCCGACGAGTTCGATTTCCCTTACTCCGACTCCCTTCTTGCAAAGATGACGGACATGTCTCATAATTTCTGACAGTCGGTCATACCGACATGGAACGGAGATTCCTCAAAGTGGAGAGATTATGAGCAGGAGGTGAAGCTGTGGAAGCTCAGCGAGAACCTCTCAGTCACACAGAGTCTCGCCTCGAAGCTCGTGCTCAGGCTCAGCGGGACAGCTAGAACCGCAGCGTTGAATATGAGGGAGGAGCAGCTGCACCAGGCAGCTGCAGCACGCTACGAGGACCCCGACGAGAAGAAGCGCCACCAGAAGCAGGTCGGTATCGAACATGTATCACAGCCTTTGGAGGCGAACCTGGGTCAGCAGAAGCCCGTGCAGAAGGGCGAGACAGTCGATGAGTTTTCGAATCGACCCAGCATCGCCGACGGCGAGGTTAACGAATGACGGAGCGGCCCATCCGCTTCGAGACGGGTCTACAGCAGCTGCGCGAGAACGAGGTGGACCTCAACGCGCTGGACGACGTAGCGGGATGGTTCCTGCTGCGAAAGGCCGGGCTTGCGGCCGAGCGCCGCGAGCGCGTCGTGGGCAACCTGCCCGACGAACAGTGCGGCTACCAGCGCGTCCGTGGACTGCTGGCGCGGATGTTTCCGGACATCCACAATTCCGAGCGCCGCGCCCCGCCGCCCTCGAGGCCGCGGAGCAACCAGTCGCGCCCCCATGGCGGCCGGCGCAGCAACGCTTCCTCCAGCCGCGGAGGGCGATCGACTAACGTCGCCGACGAGCCCGCCGACGAGGGCGACGAAGAGCAAAAGGAGGGCGACGAGGACGAGGCCGACGTGCAAGACATCGTTCGCCAGGGATTCGAGGCTTTCAGCGCCGAGCTCGAGTCCTCCAACGTGGACATCTCCGAGCTGTTCGACGGCGACGACTCTGCCGAGGTCGAGGCCACCGCGGCGGAGCTCGCCGCCATTCCCGAGGCCATGGCCGCCATCAGGTCAGCCCGGGAGGCCCTGAAGGGCCGCGGCAAGTCGAACAAGTCCGCGCCGTCTCGCCGCCCGGCCAAGCTCCGGAACCGGGTCGACCAGCGCAGGAAGACGTCGCGGCGCTGGGGCTGCAGCGAGACCGGGCACTGGACAGGAGAAGGAGCGCCCCGCGCCGGGCGCTCGCAAGTTCGCGCCCGAGGGCGGCGAGTCCAAGGGCGGTGGGCGGGGGGGCCGAGGAGGTCGCCCGCAGCGCCAGGCGCGCATCGCCGAGCAGGTCGAGTTCGCAGACGAGGAAATTGCCCTTCACCCGCAGGGACCTGCGTCGCCGCCACCTGAGGCCAGCGTCTCAGAGCGGCTGATTCACCGCCTGCCGAACGTGAGCGTCGCGATCGGCAACGGGGGGCCCGCGGGCGAAGGCGTCGGCGCCGTGGGCGCCGCCTGCCTTCTTCTGCGTTTCGGGCAGGAAGTGATGCGACAACTACAAGGACACCCTCACCAGGATGGGCCTCGCCGACCGGATCCTCGAGGAGCCCGAGGACGAAGTCTACTGGTCCGGCAGCGGAGGCGCTCTCCTGAGCAAGCTGCGCGTCACCGCTTCGCTCGTGCTCTGCGGCGAGGCCGGCCGCGTCGTGTTCAGCGTCGTGGACAGCCCCGCCGTTGGCCTGCTCATTGGCCGCGACTTCATACAGCCTTCCAAGATCGACATCTCTCTCTGGAAGGGCCAGATCCGCATCGGGAACTCCACCCAGAAGCTCATGACGAGCGCCGCGGGCCACCCCGCGATCAAGTTGCAGCCAGAGGACTGGCAGGCCATCAAGGACGCCGGCATGGAGCAACCTGCCAATCCAGCCAGCTGGCTGAGGGAGAGCGACGAACCCACGGTCAACGCCTCGATCAAGACCGGCATGCTGATCGATACGATTAACCAGCTCGTCACGAAGAGGGAGCTGAACGTCCCGAGGCGACTCCAGCCTCGTCGACCGAAAGGGTCGCGGCTTTTGTCTGCCGTGGCATCAGCTCTGGTCTGCTGCTCCACCGCAGCGCCAGCTCCGAAGCTCGCGTTGGCGACGCTGCCGCAGACCACCTTCCCCACGACGTGCGTGGCCGAGCCGCTGCAGGACTGCGCCGCCTGTGGCGAGAAGGCCTACGACGTCTGCAGCCGCCGGGGGTTCTGCTCGGACTGCGTTTTCGGCGCGCCCGTGACTCTGGGCTACGACCAGGGACGCGATGGCATCGCAGAGGCCAGTCCCGGACCCGAGGTCAACATCGCGGAGGAAGAGCAGCCGCGCGCGCGGACGCTCATGAAGGGGGCGAAGCCGCAGCCTATCGCAGGCAAGCGTTCGGCGTTCGTCGCCGGAAGGAGCGGCGTCCAGCCGCGTCAAATCAGCCAGGCCTTGGTCAGCAACCTGGCGAAATCTATTACTGGGCCCAGCTCGACCTCTACAGCGAGCAGCACCGTGCTTTACGAGTGGTGCTGCAACCTGGACAGTCAGCTCAGTGCTACCTGGAGGAAGGAGGAGCTGCTGTCAGATGCGGTCTTCCAGGCTACGACCTCTCGAAACGGCTCGTGGTCAACAAGCCTGGAGGGCAGAGTCAGGTCCAACCTTGCCAGTGGCAAGAGTGTTCGAGTCTACGCTGAATTTCCTTGCCAGCCGTGGACCTCATTACAGCGACTTGTCGTGAAGATCGACCCGAGTAAGTTCCCGCAGCTCAAGAAGGGTCGGGCCAAGTCCAAGCTCATGATCGGACTGCTCCTGCAGGCCATGTCCCAGCTGCGCAAGGAGTTCGGCGCCCAGCTTGCCGTCTCGTTCGAGCGGTCGAGGTGCTGCGACGGATGGGGCCCCGACAAGAATTCGACCGCCAAGCAGCTGAAGGAGCAGCTCCCGCGAGTCATAGACTTCGACGGCTGCGCGCTCGACCTTAAAACGAAGACGGGCGTTCGCATTAAGAAGCCTTGGAGGATTGGAGGATCATCGCCGACCGCTGCGAATTTGACGACTCGCTCAGAAGGCTCTGCGATGGGTCGCATCCTCGCGCCGAGGCTCGCGGCAAGATCGCGAAGAACAGCGAGAACTACGCGCGCAAGCTCGTGAAGGTGTTGGCCGAACAACTGCTGCGACCAAACCGCCGACCCCTACGCGAAGCACACTCTACTGCGCGAAGGGTGAGCAGGAGGACGGTTGCGGCCGCCGCAGCCGCGCAGGAACCAGCGCTGACGGCTGCGGAGGAGCGGGCGCCCAGGTCCGCCGCGATGCAGCTCCGCGCGAATACGGGGCGCCCGTCCAACGACTCGCTTGCCCGAGCTATCCGCGTGACAGGCGGATCGCAGAGATCCATAGAGATGGCTCCTAACCTCTACTGTGAGGTCTGTGCAGCACATCGACGGCCACTACCACACCTGCCAGGCAGGATCAGACTGGACAGGGATTTCAACGACTCCATCGGAGTGGACCTCTTCACCCTGGCCGACTACGCGGGCAACCAGCTGATCTACCTGAGCGTGGTCGACCTGGCCCCGGGTTTTACGATTTGCGGCGCGGTTGCCTCAAGGCACCCACCGGCCGTATTCGCTCGACTGTTGCAGATTTGGACCACGCCTTTCGGCACGCCCCAACGCGTCATATTTGATGGAGGAGGCGAGTTCGAGCGAGAATTCTCCAAGGAGCTGGAGGACATTGGTTGCCGTCTGATGACCACCCCTGCGGCTACGCCGCAGCAGAATGCTACCGTGGAGCGACGCGGAGGAAAGTGGAAGGTGCATGCGAGGAAGTCGATCGACCAGTTCAGCATCAGGTTCGACCGGCCCGAGATCGCCCAGAAGGTCCAGTGGCTGATCGCCTCCGTGTGCTGGGCCATGAACAGCCAGGTCAATTTCACGGGCTACTCGCCGTCGCGGCGGGTGCTCGGGCGAGGCTTTCGGCTTCCCTACTGATTGCTGGACAACGCGGGCAGGCTTTCCCTGCGCGAGCGCATCGTGCGCGACAAGCCTTTCTGAGCTACGTGAGGATCGCCATCGTGAAGGCCGCGCAGATCTCCACGCAGCAGCTGAGATTCAACCAGTCCCTCTCGAGAGCGCTGCTGGCCCGGTCTCGGGCAGATGGGATTCAGCACGCCAGCGACGTCTACCAGGCTGGCGACCAGGTGTACTATTGGAGGGGCAACGGCAAGCCCAAGCGAGAATGGGCATTGCAGTGGCACGGGCCCGTCTGGGCCAGCCACCGCTCCGCGACCGTGAAGGTCAACCGTGCACGCCTGCGCCGCGCCGCGGCATCGGAGCTCGCGCCGCGGGGGCAAGTGCTGAACGCGCTGCGCGGCAGCCAGCCGCCCGGGCCACCGCCAGGCGCCCCGCTTGGGACCTCAGGGCCCGCACCTTGTTCCGATTCTGGAGGAGGCGGCGGTGGCGCAGGTGGTGGGCCCCCGCCGCCTGGCCGCGATGGAGGACGTGATGGCCCTGTGCCGCCGCGAGACGACGAGGGCACTTTCCTCGACCTCGGGCCCTACACCTCAGAAGCGACCCCGCAGAGAAGAACAGCCTCCACCGCCAGCGCTACCAGCGCCAGTTCAGCAGTCAGCCATCCAGGCGCACAATTTCGGAAACATCGAGAACACCGCAGCGAACCAGCGCGCCCATCAATGCGCCGCATGGCTGGCACGCAAACAAGGAGACGGTGATTTCACAACCAGTGGAGGGGCTAGCGGCAGTGGAGGAGCAGCCCCACCGTCTTCGGAAGGGGGCGCGGTGCAGCCGCTGCCGGCGGCGCCGCCCCTTGCGGCGCCCGCCATGGGCTCAGGCGCTGCTGCCGCTCCTGCCGCCGCCGATCATCCTGCCGCCCCTGCCGCCGCAGATTTTCATCAACATCCGGAGCCCGTGCCTCAGGGCCCGGTCGACGACGCCGAGGGCGACGGGAAGCCCGGCAGCTCCGGATCGGACATGGTTCGGGAATGGCAAAGGGCCGCGGAGGAGCAGCCCCGACAGGAGACAGTGGCATGGCGCCCACTGGACACCGAAACCCAGCGCGGCACGAAGGCACAGCGACAGGTTCAACAACAATCCGTATCGCATGCTGTTCGACGCGACCGCGAGCCCGACCCGCGCGAGCGCGCAGCCAAGCGCAAGGATCTTTTGGACGATTCGCCCAAGTGCTTCAAGAGGCCGAAGGCCACGAACAAGGTCGACCTCTACTTGGGCAACTACTTCCAGAAGCACGCGGGCGAGCTCGACGCAAGCACGCGACTCCGCGAGGCTCTGGTCACGGGCGACGCGACCGCCAAGGAATTCAAGTACGACGCCTTGAGCGCCTCCGAGTAGAAGAACATGGACGCCGCCATGAAGACCGAGCGGTCCAAGTGGACGGAGTTCGGCGCCTACAAGAAGCTCCCGCCCAGGGAGCTGAAGGAGCTCCTGCGGCGCAACCCTGGCACCCGCCCTGCGGGCACACGCTGGGTGCTGATCAGCAAGGGCCAGAACGTTATGAAGGCCCGTCTGGTCGTGCAGGGCTGCCAGGAGGACAAATCGCAGATCAGGGCGGACGCGCCTACGGGGTCAAGGGGCGCGCTGTACCTCACCCTGGCCGCCGCGGCCCAGAAGAACTGGGGCATCTCGTCCTGCGACGCAATGGCGGCCCACCTGCAGTCGGGGAACATCGAGAGGCTGCTGCCCCTGCGCATGCCGGCCAAGAACCCGCCGCCAGGGGCGCAGCCTGGCGAGATCGTGATGACCACAGGCGCGATCTACGGGACGCGCGACGCCGGGAGGCAGCGGTACCTCTACGCCCAGAAGGTCTTCGCCGAACACGGCTTCGTAGAGAGCAAGCTCGAGAAGAGCTTTTAGTATTTCTACGACGAAGGTGGGCTCGCTGCGGCTATCCATTCCCACGTGGGCGACTTCCTGATCGCTCAGCGTAGCAACTTCACCAATTGGAAGTCCATTATTGCATCGCTGGGGAAGAAGCTACACCTCAAACAGGTCGACGGGGACATCAAGTACTGTGGACGTACAATCACCAAGCTCGACGACGAGTTTCGGGTGACCCAGGCTACCGCCGCCTCGTAGGTGGACTACATCGACCTGAAGGCCCCAGAGGGCCGCAATGCCGAGGATCGGCTCACCGCCGCCGAGGTGACGAGCTACCGCCACACGCTCGGGCAGCTGCTATGGTTAGCAGTCCAGACCTGGGTGGGCATCGCCTGCCCGGTGAGATTTGCAGCCCGCCGCACCAACGCCGACACCGTGGCCGACGCGAAGACCCTGAACAAGACCGTCGCCTACGTGCCCTCGACCGCGAACTTCGCGATCGTGCTGAAGCGCAGGCTCGTCGATCTGATGACGGCCAGCATCGTGTGCTTCAGCGATGCTGCGTTCGCCAACGTGGACGGGGTCAAGAGCCAGTGGGGCATGGTGATGGGGCTCACTCACCGCCCGCGCGATGTCGTCGGCGGCCGCTACGACCTTTGCCTACCGTGGCCTGGCACTCGGGCACGGTCAAGAGGTCGGTGAAGTCGACCCTCGCTGCCGAGGGCTACGCGACCCTCGAGGGGTCGGAGACCAACATCTGGTTTCGCCAGTTGCTGACCGAGGCCTACAATCCCAAGATGGCGCTCAAGCAGATCGTCGCCCTCGCCGACAAGCGCCCTGGGGAGATTTACAGTGACAGCAAGGGTCTCGTGACGCACATCGCTTCTGATGCGGGCCAGTCTACCGACAAGCGATTCCGCATCGTCGCCTCCATGATGAAGGAGGCCGTGCGCCTCAACAGCGCACTCAAGCTCAGCTGGATCCCGACCTGGGCCATGGTCGCGGACGCCTTGACCAAGGCGATGGAGGCAGGCGCCCTGCTGGCATTCTTCAGGGCCCGCAAGCACGGCTACGGGACCCGGCAGCCGCGCGCCGCCATGCTCGCCTCAGTCCTGTTTACTTGCCTCGGAAGGTCAAGGGGCAGCCTGCGCCTGCGCCGACGGTGCCGGACTACGGCTTCTACATATGCCTGCTGACGTTCACGCTGGTCCTCGGCATGACTATCGGTTTCGGCATCTTCGTGGCGCTCTGGACGATCATGAGGCAGAACAGCATGATCGCCACCGAGGAGCACGTCGCCGAGGCGAAGGCACTTGGCGAGCATCCCGGCTGGGACGGCCGCATGCTTGGCCGGCGCCGTAACATTCCAGCTGCGATCCCCGGGGATTGATTACGACGGCGACATCACGATGCACCCTCGGATGGACACAGCAGCGCGCAGGCATCGAGTTCATCGGCATCGGCTTCAGGCGTATCTTTCGGACATCGCCCAGCGCAGCCGCCGACGTCAGCACCGCCGCCGCCGCCGCTGCCGCCAGAACCACCGCCTGACAGCGCACCACCCATCGCAACATCAGCACGATCGAGGTCAGCGAGATCTCAGAGTTTGGTTTCAGCCCCTACCTCACCAAGCATAGTCACCGCGTAGAGTTCATCGAGTTCAGTATCTGCGAGATTGGTTTCGTGGAACGGTTCCTGTCCTACGGTGTCGTCGAACGAGATGCTCAAGTGTGTGGCCGCCGCCCCCCGCCATAATTTCAGAATCGGGCATGGCCCGCATGGCGTCTACATTGCCTGCTTGACGGGCGAGAAGCACTCGCCATGGCTTCTCCGGTCCCACAGGCGCAGCAGTCCCGATTTCACAAACTCCCCCGAAGGCGCGATGAATGATCTCATGGGCCATTTGGAGGAGGCTCACCGGTAGAGACTGCTGGCGCGGACCTGACCTGATGGACAAACCGACGAAGCCCAAGAAGGAAAGACGAACCCCGCTTGGTGTCCGGACGGCAGGTTGGCCGGTTGAACCAGCAAATATCCTGCTGCTGTTGCTATAGACGGTCGCCTATTGCGACCCCGCCTACGTGAGTCCGCATTGTGCTGCTAGGTTTTCTCACCTGGCTATTTTCACGTAGGTCCGCATTGCTGCTCTGTTTTCACACCTGGCTAGAGATTTATGTAAATCCGCAGTGCTGCTCTGTTTTCACACCCAGCTAAATATTTACACGTAATCCGCATTTAGAGAAGCTTCATTCAGTGTGCACATGTTTCAAAGATGTGATGACCATCGCATCGAGTCCGTTCTTATCTCGACAAGAAAGCTTTTTAGGGGCTCTGTCGCTTTGCGATCGATCCCTTGTGATTGCTAGCCTTGCTTGGATTTCATTAGAGCGTCGGTGGCGCTGAGGGCTGGGAATGCCCTGCAGGTCGCGTGTAACGCATTCGCTTAAGTGTCCTAGGGGCAGCCTGCAAATGCAAGCCGTGTCGAGCCGTTTGCTCGCATTTTGCCAGCGCGCCTGGCACTCCGCTCAACGCAGAGCCAGGCTTATATGCTGGGTGCTCTGGCGCCTCGGCCTTGTGCGCCCGCGCGCCGTGCAGGGGGAGTGCGATTCCAGAAGACTCGCCCTCTTCCGCCTCGCTTCCGCTCTGTCTCTCATGCCCGCTCTGCCGCAATCGTTCTCGCTCAAAATAGGGCCCTCGGCTAATTGAGCTACGATCTTTGCCGCGCAGAGTGCGAGAACGCGCTGCCAGCGATAATCTTCCATATCGCATGTGCATGTATATATAGATGTATTCATATTTACCCAGCTTCATTTTTTACGTGCAGCAAGTTTCAGAACAGCAAGTGCGAGAAGGGCGGACAGAAGCAGTGGGGCGCCGCTGTTGGGCGAGATGGCACGGCGCCGCGCGAACCGCACCCCATCTGCTACAAAGCTTGGGCCAGCACGTGCGAGATGGGCGAACGGTGGCAGCTGTCAGGTATTTGGCTGGGGCAACACGCGGTCCCCTCGGCATGCTGTCACCTAGCATGCCGTAGTGGGCTAGCCTGCCAGTTTGGGCTCACATCGTATTGTCTCCGCGGGCCGTCGGCGCGTTCTCAGGTACAGTGCCGCATTGGGCCAGCCGTGTGACTTTGTTATCTGGGTCGAAGCTGTTAGGTTCATCGTGCAGGGTGTCTTGATGAACAATGGTTTCCGTTTCTCCGCGTGCGTGTTGTACGCCACGGGCGGAGGCATTCAAACTTTTCACCCTCTGGGGACGCATCCCACGTGCGGCAAGGCGCCGAGGAACATGAGGTGCGTCCAATAAGGTGAAGGGCTTTTTTCCTCGCTTTATGTCAGTGCTGTTCCCGTGTTGTGGGCCGTGAAGTTTCACAATGTATGTTGATTGGTTGTAGTTTCCATTTGTGCGTTGGGCTGTTTGCGGTCTGTCCTGGTTGGGCCGTGATATTGAACATTCGTTTTTTCTGGGATGTTGCGTTTGTCAGTCTTGTTTGTTCGTGGAGTTGTTCTCTCAGTGCGTGCGCGTACGTATCCATGTCGTTTTGTGGCTCCGCGGTCTCAGGGCACGTGTGTTGTAGTATGAGATATGACATCGTCATGGCGTCCACTCCACTCCACCGCGGTCTCCTCCACCTTCTTCGCCTCCTCCTCCTTCTCCCCCTCCTCCTCCCCAGGGAACCCTTTCACCTCCCCCTTGCCTCCCTCTTCCTCCAGCTACGCCCAGCCGCGGCGAATTTGAGGACCCCCGACGTGCCTCTTGGGCATGTTTTGGGCCGCCGCGGGTGGACCGTAGGAAATCGTGGAGACTGCTTGGACTGTTTTCGTGGTTCTTGGAAGCCCCGGAGAAGAATTTATAACATCAGAGTGAGGGGGCCGAACGGTCATTCACTGTCCCTGGGTGCGTGGCTGAAGTGGCATTCCGCGGTGCGGATTCTCGTTGTTGTTTGTTGTTGCTTGTTGTCGTCGTCCCACCCGCAACCCGCCCCGCGACCCACCCGCGACCCAACCCGCGACCCACCCCGCGACCCACCCGCGACCCACCCGCTACCCACCCGCGACCCACCCCGCGACCCACCCCGCGACCCACCCCGCGACCCACCCCGCGACCCACCCCGCGACCCGCCCGCGGCCCACCCCGCGACCCACCCGCGACCCACCCGCGACCCACCCGCGACCCACCCGCGCCCCACCCGCGACCTACCCCGCGACCCACCTTCGACCCAAACCACGTTCAAGGTACAAACCACCATTTTCGTCGCCTGCGGCGGGTTTTTTTGCATTCCTTCCAGGTGGAGAGCCCGCGACCCACCCCGTGACCAACTCGCGACCAACCCGCGACCCAAACCACGTTCAGGGTACAAACCACGTTTTTCGGCGCCTGCGGCGGGCATCTTTTGCATTCGTTTCAGGTGGAGAGCCCGCGGCCCACCCGCGACCACGTTCAGGGTACAAACCACATTTGTCGGCGCCCGCGGCGGGCATTTTTTGCATTCGTTCCCGGTGGAGAACCCGCGGCCCACCCGCGACCCAAACCTCGTTCAGTATACAAACTAATTTGTTTGGCGCCTGCGGCGGGCTGTTTTTGCATTCCTTCCAGGTGGAGGTGGAGAGCCCGCGACCCACCCGCGACCTAAACCACGTTCACTGAACAAACCAAAACCGCACAAGCGCGGAGGCGGATTTTTGCATGCCGTTTGAGCCCGCAAGGACCTCTTCAAGCCCCGCGCATCCACACCAGGCCGTCCAACAACTTTGCCTGGCGAGTTGCCTTGATCAGAGAAGGCGGGGAGCATAAAGTGGAAAAAAGGATTGCGTTGCAGTTATCTTGGGAAAGGAGGGGGAGGCAGGAGGAGTAAACAGGGGACGAGGAGAACGCGGAAGAAGAGAGGATGTAAGGAGAATGTGGAGAAAGAAAAGGAGGAGGAGCAGGAGGACGAGGAGGGGGAGGAGGGGGAGGAGGGGGAGGAGGAGGACGAGGAGGGGGAGGAGGGGGATGATGATGATGATGATGGACGACAATGGGAGGACGATGATGGAGGCCGATGAGAGGGAGGACGACAATGGGAGGACGATGATGAAAAGACGATGGGGGGAGAGGGAGGACGAGGAAGAAGAGGAGTTTTTTTTGTTTTTTTGCATGCTCGGGCCATACGCACGAGGCTTTGGCCAGTCACCCTCCTGGTGGGGTGGCCCGACGGTGGCCAGGGGCGCCAGGCGCAGACCCAGGCCAACCGTCGGGCGGACAGCCCCTCGCAAGCGCACAGCACTGCCGGTGGCAGTGGGCCTTGGACGGGCCTAGTCCGGCGATCCCGAGTCGTCCGAGCCGAAACCCACGGGAGGGATGGGTACCCCATCCTCCTCTGGGCGCCTGCTGACAAGCTGCTGGCGCCTCCGACCAGCCTCGGACCACTGTGGGCGAGGCTGCAGGCTCGGGTGCGACTGACTCGGGATGGGCATCGCGCGCGCAGCAGCACGTTCGCGCTGTGCCCGCTGCTGCCTTTGAATTTCTGCGGTGTTGTACCGCTCGGACTCTGAAACAAAATCTGAAAACCTTGGATGCTTGCCTGCCAGGAGACGATTCCTGATGTTCGCACGGCCGCCACTCTTGGGAGGGCGACCTGGACAAATATCTGGCAAGCCTCTGAAAGCAAACTGGGCGTAGCGCCCACAGACGAGACAAAAGACGACAGGCACGGCAAAATGCGCTATTGCCATCTGGTGGCTGGCGTGAATGCCTTCGAGGCCGCGCCTGAACGCGCTGGCCAGTGGCTGACACGCTTGTCTCTCTCGTGCGACAGCTGCCTTATAAGATCGGGCGTACGTAAAACAAGCCCTGCACCTGTACGGTATCGGCCCTTGAAGAACCTCCCAGTCGTGAACGACGATGGTGGCCTGAACCTTACAGGGCAGGGCAGCTCTCTCGCTTTTGTGCCTGTTCCTCTGGCAAAGGGCGAGAACTCTGGGTGCATATAAACCTATCGCTCGAGCGGCCTCAATTTTGCGCTGCAGCTCCTGCAGCGCTGTCGGGTTGAAACTTGGGTGGCATTCCATTGCCGCCTTCGCCATCTTGTCCGCTGCTGTGTTGATCTCTGCAGCGAGCCTGGCCTCGCCAGCCAGCTCATTAACATTCTGATGGCTCTTGACTTTGGAGGCCGTCTCTAGGAGGTGCCTGCTGTCCCGCGCAAGTGCTAGCTTGTGCAGGCCTGAATACTTTAGCTTGCTGCTGAGACGTGTCGGCAGTGGCCTAGCGTGCTGATCCAGGACCGCTTTGCAGTCCACCCAGGCCTTGGAAGGTTTGGTGAGGGCCTCCTGGAGGACCAGGAAGCCCATGTGCTCCCCAGCCTGAGAAGTCTGGGGAAGGTTGGCTGCCACAGCGCCATAAAATGAGGCCTCTGGGGCCCCGTCGGTACTGTAAGCCACTACCGAAAACGTCGCTCTGTCTAACTCCGCAATGCCTGTCTTGGTGCACGACCCGTCGGTTCCCGTGAGCCCCCCAAAGTGCGGAACCGTGTCTGGCTGTCCGTCGTGTCTGACAAATCGTACAATAGGCTTCTCCCTAGGCAGCGGAAAGTCATCGTGCTGCTCCCCTGGATGCTCGAAAAGACCGAAGCAGTACAGGGGGCTGTTCTCTGGCGCCTCCAGCGCGTCCTGCAAAACGTCTGGCGGCAGCAGCTCAGTCCTGAGGGCGACTGCCTCTGGATGCTGACAAGAGAAAAGACGGTGGTGTATGGTGTCCCCGAAGGCTTTACAAAGCGGGCATTCATTAGGCACATTGTAGCCTATATTGGCGAGTTTTTCCTCGGTCCACCAACCCTGGACCACAAGGGTCTGGAGGATCGCCTTAAACCTGGGGGGCAACTTCTTGCTTTTGGGGGAAAGCAGAGAACGGACAATGTCGAAACAAACACGCTTCATGGGGGCTGGGCTGGGTATACTCTTAGCTGCCATGATTTCCCATCTCCTCAGACATCCTTGGTGAAGCAAATCAGAAAGCAGGCTCGGCGAGGTGTCAGTGAGCCTGACCGTCCTGCCGAAGTGGTCCTGCAGCGTAAATGCGGATGTGAAACTCCAGCCGATTCGTTGAAGCGCATGAGCTGCCGCGCTGAGTGGTCCTCGCACGGCGTTATAACTTACATGTCCTGCTGGCTGCACATTACTAAAAATCTCCTTGAGCTCGAGCAGTCCGATGGTCCCTGGGGTCACATACTTGCCGAGCGTCGTGTTCCACACTTCCTGGGCCCACCTGAGGACTGGCCCGAGGGCCCAGCGATCGGCCCTGGACCCCGTGAGGGCGAAGGCCGCGCTTCTGGATTTCCTAGAGGAACACGGGGTAATCTGAGCAATCTCAAGAGATTGCAGCCTGTACAAGGACTTGTTGCTTAGCCCGTCGATGGCGGCCCCGAAAGCCCCAGCGGGAAGGAGCCCAGTGGTGACAATCTTGCGACAACGCTGTCCCGCGGTCGCGGTGAGCTTACGCAGGCGTTGCCCCCTGACTGTCGCAGTCCTGAGCCTGACCTTGCGCTTAGCAGCAGCGCCATTGCACCCGAAGGACTTGCCCGCCGTAAAGTCACAACCTAAATTGGTGGCAACCGCTTGGAGCTTGCCCCCTGAAGTCCCAAGGGCGGAGGTGAGAAGCCTGGCTAACGACACCGACGACGCAACGACAGCTCCTTTGTGAACCGCGATCCTGGCTTCTAAGTCAACCTCGATGAGTCGGGCAAGCTCCTTGGCGGCACTGACCACACGCTTGAGCACCCTGAGCGTAGTGCCGTGACAGGTGATGGTCAGGTCATCCAAATAGAAATCGAAATAGACTGCCGAGTGCAGCGACGTGATACGCAAGAAGGCTTCAAAACAATAAATCCTGACGTAGAGTATACAGAAAGAACAGCCTGCCACAATGCCGTTGGTGGCCGCCATAGGCTGGGCCACACAGCGCTTCCACGCTATGTGTCTCCAAGAGCCGTACCCTGCGAGATGATATGCTAGCAGAGTCTCAGGAAATCCTAAAGCAAGCGCACGGGCCCGCAACTTGCTTCTTTTGAAACGCTCAAAGAAAGCCTCCATGTCCCAGAGGACGCCCGCGGACGCCCCGCCTCCCGAGACGGCCCCTTCGGCTCTGAGACTCTGCCGCCATACCACGTCGACTGGCGATCTGCCAGCACCGCATGCAAACCAAGAGTGATCGTGCTTGGCAATCCAGTCCTGGGCGAAATGGAGGCGCAACTTGCCAGTGATTCTGTACATCATGGGAAAGATGCCGATGGGCCTGTAGCCTCCTGAAACCTTGCGAAGGAGGGCCACGAGGACCCACTGGAGCTGCCCAGGGAGCTCCCCCAGCACCTCGGAAACGTAGATGAGCTTGGCGAAGGCCTCTAGGGCCTCGTCCGTTAACATACTGAGATGCCTCATGTGGAACCCGTCGAGGGAGACCGCAGAGGACTTGGAGTAACTCTTGGAGATGTCCCTGAGAGCTTCTACTGAGGGGATCCCGATGGGCTCGTGAAGGTCGTTGTCCCTGTGGAGGGGCTCCGCCGAGGGCTCCCAGAACTTCCCAAACTTGGCCTGGTAGGTGCCCAGGGTACTCTGAATGGAGGCCGTGAGCTTACCCTCAATGACCACCGTGTCGGGCTCCCATTTGGTGCGCTCCTTAATGAACTTGTGAGCAGCCTTGGCCCCTTTGTCGAGGGCCTTGTCGACCCAATCCTTCCAGGAGCTGGCATTAGCTGACCGCACGTCTGAAATGACCTTCTTGGCACATGCGTCAGCTCTGGCCTTGAACGAGAGCAGCTGCGCGACAGTGGTGGCGATCTTGCTGCAGCAAAAAGCTTCGGCTTCAAAGTCAGCGTGCAAGGCCGTGATATACTGCTGGATATCTCTCAGGATCACGCGTGTGCACTCGTTCTGCATCACGTGCTGGGGCCTGGCACGCAAAATTTTGGAAATGAGCTCGAAAATGGCTGGCCTAGAGGCTCTGCCAATAACCTCCCCTGCGTACCTTTCCTCCTCCGCTTCCAAATAGCTGGCTAGTCGGTGCATGCGTGCAGCAATCCAGCTCGGCGCCGTGGGGAGGGGGCCAAACTGCTTGTGAGCTCTATCCTTGTTAGTTATAGACTTGAGTGTTGGCTGCGGGGCTCTTGCTCTCAAGCCAGTCGGCCTGCGCTCTCGAATCCTGGTATTGGTCCGCTGTGCGAGCTCGAGCTCGGCGGCGTTGGCCCAGTGCGCGTAGGCCGAGGCGAAGTTGTGACGTAACACAACCTTGTGACGGTCACCTAAAGAGGAAATGAGCTTATTGATATGATATAAAACTTTATCCCATGAAACAGTGCTGTGATGCACTATGTCCTCTCCCTCCTCATCCTGATCGAATGAGGAGGGGGGGGGGTGGTATGGTGGGGAATTGAAGGACCTTGACCTCTCCAAAATCTGGTGGCAGATCCAGCATAACGGGGAAGTGCGGCCTAGCATCCCAGTCAAAATCGACGTCAACGCCCTGCACCGCGCAGGCGAGCTGTTGCTCGACGATGAACATGTCTATAACAGAACTGCTGGCCGTGCATGTGCCCATCGTGCAAACTGGTGCGAAGAGCTGACCCTTGATATAGTTGCAGAACTCCGAATGCTCAAGCTGATCTTGAGTGACATTGAAATCTCCTGCTATGATGTACTGCAGCCCTGAGACCTTAACCAAGTCGGCTACGGCCTCGAGGATGGCAAGATTGTCTGGCGAGAGGCCCTGACTCACGTGCCCGTGCAAGGAGAGGCAGAGGATACCCGAGGTCTGGGGGAACTCCACAACGACTCCCAAGACGCGTTGTGGCACCAAAATACCTCCAGGGGGCCCGACGGGTTCCTCGAGAGTGTAGCACCCAAGATCTTCGGCAACGAAGATGGCGACCCCAGCTGACGAGCCTATGTCCCCTAGACCATTGGCCGAAGGGGCAAAGGCGGCAGTGGCAACCGACGGGGCCCAAAAACTCTTCCAGCCGTGCCTGGAGGCCCAGTCCGAGGCCTCGGCAATGCTTAAATCCGAGACGAGGTGCACCTCCTGAGCGAACAAAACTTTGGTGGGTCCCCACGCAAGCTCGAGGAGGCGCTTCTTGATGGAGCCCCAGGAGGACCCATTGAAAGTCTCGAAACGGGTGCACTGAGGAGAGGAGGGTGAGGAAGAAAATTTGGCCTTCCCAGCGCTGGCACACGCTGGCGAGACCTCTGATCCAAAAGACTGGCATTCACGACTCACCGTCGATGCCGTCGACGCTGTCCGCGCGCAGCCGTTACCCGTGCGGGCGATGGCCTCGCCCGCTGCCAGTCCCCTTGCTCGGCGCACCCAGCTGCCGCGCGGCCGCGGCCTGCTGGTCCTGATATGCGGCTCTGGCCTTCTGGATGGCCTCGAGCTCCTTCTTCGGCACGTGCTTAGCAAGGGACTCCATCTCAGTCTTGAAGAATTCGGAATCGAATATTGGCGTGTCCGTGGTAGATGGCACTGGTGATGGTGGCGGCTCCGACCTCTCGGGCAATGTCTCCACCATGCTGGCCATGTCATTGATGAACTGCAGCATGTCTGCATTGTCTGCGAACTTCTTCTTTGCCTCCTCGATCTTGGCCTTGGACGTCTTCGTGAACTCTGCGAGCGATTCAGGAACCTCCTCTGGTGCCGTGTCGGCCCAGACGGACTTGGCGTTCTGCTCCTCGCGCTGCTGGTCGTCCATGGCCTGCTCGAGGCGCTTCTTCTGCTCGTCCATGGACTGGATGTTGGCGTCGAGCTGCTGCTGCAGCTCCTCCTGAACCTTCTCCAGCTCTGAAATCTGGTTCTTGATCTTCTCGACCTTCTCGGCCGCCCGCTGCACTCGGGTGTGGCAACGCGCCATGCGCTGCGCTGGCGGCAGGCTGGCAGCCTGCGCCGCGCGCGCCTCGACCAGGTCGGCCCTGGCCTGCTGCAGCTTGGCGGCGACGTCGGGCATGACGCTGGCGTCGAGCTGCTGGTAGGTGCTGACGAGAAGCTCGAGTTGCTCGATCTTCTTGTCCGTGTCGCTGGCGTCGGCCGCCTCGGGTGTGGGCGCTGACGCGTCCTTGCCCTTGCCGAGGCCGCGCGAGCCCTTCCCGCGGCCAGGGGCTGCGCCTGCGGGAGAGCTGCCAGCTGCTGGCGGCGGGCTGGCGCCAGCTGCCGCTGCCAAGGTGGAGACGCGCTTGGCGATGGCGTCGAGCTGCTGCTTGGAGAGCCCAGCGGCCCCGCCTGCACTGCCACCGCCCTTGCCACCGCCTGCGTTCTTGCCGCCGCCTGCGTTCTTGCCAGCGCCCTTGCGGCGATTGGCTCCACGCTGCGGCTGATCACCCTTGTCGTAGTAGAGCCCGCAAATATGACACCACAGCTTGCCGCTAGCCATAGGAGTCCAAGAGCGCGGGCCGCACTTCTTACACTGAACCCAAGCAGCAGGGCCTGCGGCCTTCGCCATGGCTGAGACCGTGCCGTGCTGGCGAACTGCTCCTCTTGAGCGAGAATGATGAGTGCGAGAGGGCACCGTCCGGTGCACAAGCAAAGACTCACAGGCAGGCCCCTGGGACGCGGGCCGGGCCTGACCTGGAGTGCGCGCTGGCCCTGCGCCACCTCGAGAGATGGCAACTTGAGCCAAAATGGCTTGAGCCAAAATGGCTACGGACGAGGAAGAAGAGGAGGAGGAGGACGAGGTGGAGGAGGAGGATGACGATGACGATGAGGACGAGGAAGAGGAGGAGGAGGAGGAGGAGGAGGAGGAGGAGGTGGAGGAGAGCGCCATCGACAGGGAAGGTGGGTGCCACGAGGTCCGCCGGCTCGACGACGCCCGCGTCGCCCGCGCCCGCCCCCTCACTCTTATCCGCAATTGCGGGGTGCTACGATAAAGACCCCCGAGAATTCGATCATCCAGCCTAGCTGGCGCTTGAAGCTGTACTGGAATATTTCGTCGCCGTCTTAAAAAGATCTGGAGAAAATCCTGCGACGGCGATTCGTATTCAGCAAACACCTTGAGACGTTGGAGTTGTTGAATGATATGTTTCTTTCCTGGAGCGTTTCTCTCACGTTGTACATGTGACGCTCTCTTCGAACGGTGCGGCGCGGGTGCTTGAAGCCGTCTTCGGCAATATCGCGCAGTTGGGGCTGTCTTTGATTCGTGCCTGCGCGTCCTGCCCTGAGTGTTCAGGAAACGTGGGGAGGGGGGGGAGGAGCGAAAAACGCTTCCCGACTTCTTTTCTGCCCTGGAGACAGCTTTTGGGGAGCCTCCTTGGGGCGGGCCCATGGCTTCGGGAGTGCGAGCCTGGAGCAATTTGCAAAGGATGTTGGCTTCGGGAGCGCGACTCTGGCGTAATGCTAATAACGGATTCTGGCCTTGGGAGCGTGAGTCTAGTGCAATTCCCAACATGGATGCTGGCGTCAGGTCAGGAATATTTTGCGACGGATATGGGTTTTTGGAGCGCGAATCTGGCATGATTTAGGAGGGGTTCCGGCTTCCACGGCGCGACGGCGGTGCAATTTAGCATGGATTTTGGTTTCGGGAGCGCGCATCTGTCGCATTTTCAACGGAGCCTGGCTTCGGGAGCGCATGTCTTGTTTGATTTACAAAGGGTTCTTGTTTCGGAAGCGCGCATCTGTCGTAATTTACTTGGGGGTCTGGAGTAATTTGCAAGAGGCTCTGGCCTCGGGACCGCGAATCTGGTGTATTTTGCCAGTGTCTTTGGCCTTGGGGGCGCGAGCCTGTCGTTATGTTCTAGGGATTCTAGCGTCGGGGGCGCGAGTCTTGCACAGTCGACTAAGGGTTCTGGCACCGGGGGCACGAATCTGGCACGATTTTCGACAGGTTCTGGCCTCGGGAACCCAAGTCTGGCATAATATACCAAGGATACTTAATTCGTGGGCGCGAGTATCAGGTATTTTTACGTGTCGCAGACCCACCAGAAAATCATGCGACGCGATTCGGGAAAATGCGACTGGGTGGTTTTCCTTCCCCCCCTCGCGCGGACAGCAACAATCTACGGCAGGAAGCATCATATGGTAGTATTGCATTGAGGATCGGAAACCAGAACTAATGCAGGGCGCAGGGGACCTCATCGTTGCAGCCTGGTAGGCCCACAAAGGGGCCAGCGGACCGTTACAGGTATCACGATGCTCAGTTGGTAGCTGCAGTCTTGATGCGAACCATGATAATTGCCGCCGGTTCTTCCACCCAGGTTATCCGTTTTGTGTGCATGTCATCGCGTTTCGTGTGCCACGGTTGCGGTAATATGGTCGGCGTTTGGTGTCACGAGCTCTCGTCGGCGATAGCGGCTCTTTCCAACGTCCAGTGTCGCAGGGTATATTGTTGTTGTTATCGTGATTTCTGCCTCACCTTAACACCGCAATTGGTGGTGCTGTGGCAACTGGTTGTACGATCCGCATCTGGGTATGCAGAGGTTTCGTCGCTCTTTTGAAGAGTCCCGCTTTGAACTCGAGACGCGGTGCCTCTTGTGTGTGAAGTTCGAAGACGGACAGATGTGAGCGCATTTCGCTCCTTCCATCCTTTTGCGCCCGCCTGGCCCATTCACCCTCTCTCATACTTGCTCCCTTGGTCTGCGACGGTGGGTAGACGATGCGTGGCATTCGCTTCTCTTCTGGGGAGCACTTCGCCCTTGTGTCATGTAAATCGGGTGCGCAGTCGTCACCCAGAGGCTGCGCTGCGCGGAGCTTGCTCTTGTGGAGGAGCCTCGCCCTCGCTCTCCGTGTCCCCTCCCCAGCTTCTTTGACCTTATACTCCCTCGGCCCTGCGCCCCCTCCTTGTCTTCCCCCCCCCTGGCCAGAGGGCTCCAGCGCCCCAGCCTGACATGCCACGAGTCTTCTGCCCCGGCCGTCGCTGCTTCCGAGTGGCTCGGAGTGATGTTTCAAGGGTGTCCGCGGTTCGGCCTGTTCGGTTGCGTCGCAGTCGGCTGCACTCGGTCGTTTCGGTTCGGTCGGATGTGACGTTGTTGCGTTGCTTGCGGCCTGTCGTTTTCGGTCTCGCTGTCGGTTCGGTCGGTGTTCGGGTTAGCCGCCGCCGAAGACTCCAATGCGTACAAAGGCACCAGGGGAAGCCTTCCAAGACGTCCGACGATCCCTGGATGTCCCAGGAGCAGCTCTTCATCCCGAGTTGTATCCTGGCGGTCCCAGGGTCTGGAAACGGGGCCCAGGCGACGAACATCGAGAGACACGTGGGGACGGATTCTTCGGATCGCTGGAGGTCTGGACCTGGGCCATCCACGACGGGCTCCGCGGACCTCTCCCGAGGTGCAGGAGTTCGGGGTCCGAGGCCAGGCCCCCCCCTCCGCCCCCACGCGACAGGCAGGGCGATGGAGCAGGTCCACCGCGGGGCGCCGGTGCGCGGCGTGCCCAGCACGCCCGGCGAGGAGGGCTCGGGGCGGGCCTGGGCCAGCCGAGCGCCCGAGGGTCCCTCGGATCCCTCTTGCATCGTCGCGGGGTCTGCTACGCGTCTGGGTGCGCAGATCGATCCAGCGTGAGGAATGCCGTAGCAATACGGGGTCTAGTGCTCAAGTCGTGATGCTGTTTCAAGGTGTACCATCTGTTTCGCGACGTCGAGTCTCAAGGGTGGTTGGCGGGTTCCGAGGACGGAACAAGTGTATGAGGTTCGAGGCTTTCTTCGGATGCTTTATTCGCCTGTTCCCAAATGCTGGGCGCCTCGAAGAGGTCGAGGCGGCCAGTCTGTCGCCAGGCTTGGCCCATGGCGGCCGGGCTCGGGCCTCGGGATTGTCAAGAGATGGGTTGGGACGAACAGCCAGGCTGGGGGAAGAGGTCCAGAGGTTCAGGGGCCCACGCATCGCCAAACTCTGTGCGCCGGATGTCTGGGTTTGGGCTTCGTGGGGCGCCCTCATGGCCACGGGTGGATTCCTCTCGGGTTCACCGCCAGAACGCGTCCAGGGGCCAGTCTCGAATAATGGTGAAGGCCCAGGCCGCGGGCGCGGCTCGGAAGAAACGCGTGGCATATTGTTCGTCTTTTGCGTTGCCTCTCGTAACCGTTTTCGAGCCCAGGGGTTATCAAAAACAATTCGGGGCGCAAAGCCAGTTCCGAATAACAATAATGATAAGACCAATACCATTCATAATAATACAAATGATAATGATGATGATGATGATGATCGTAATACTCATAGAAATGAAGAGGCGAAGTCGAAACATGGGCCCATGGGCTGAGAGAGTCGCAGCGTCGGAGGCCTTGGAAGGAGGAGAAGGAGGATGATGATGAGGAGGAGGTGGAGGAGGGGGAGGAGGAGGGAGAGGGCGGCCTCTGAAATCTGAGGGTGGCTGTCTGCAGACGCGGGTTCGCTCCGGGCGGTCCCTGTTGGTCTGAACCAGGGGTGGTCGTGGGCGGAAGTCGTATCCGTATCCACGGCCTCGAGGGCCTGGCCTCTGGGCCGCGACCCCGAGGATGCGGCGCGTTTTTCTCGCGGATGCCCCGCGCGGACTGTATCCATGCGGCCGCGTACCCACGGGATCCCGGAGTTCCAGACCGCGAGTGCGTGGTCATGGATATGTCCGCCGCTCGTGAGAGAGGGGTGGATCCTGCACGGGCGCCCGCCGGCGCGGGCCCGAAGGAGTGAACGGCCGCTCGAGCTGCGGCGCTGACTCCATGGCAGCCCTCGCAGGCTCCATCCTCGCCCTCGCCGGCGGCTCGGGGGCGCACCCCGACGGCGTCGGCGGCGCGCTGTCTGCCTCGGCCCTGAGGCCGTGAGCCGGCCAGGCCTCAGCCCTGGCTGCGTGCTGGAGGTGCGCCGTCCCCAGACATCCTCCGACGTGATTTTTGCACAACGCGGCTCTCCAGAGGTCTGGACCCCTTCCCTGGGGCTGGCTGGTCCGCTGAGGGCACCTGGGGGCCGCAGAGAGGCTGCCAGGGTCAGCCCTGGCCGCGTGCTCGAAGGGCGCCGTCCGCTCGCCGCCGCTCTGCAGCGCCGCGGTCTGGCGCGCGGGGCCGGATCAGCGCGCGGGCCGCTCGTCGCCGCGCCCGCGGCCGCGGCGCCGCGCTGGCCGGCGTGCGGGAGCCCTAGTTGGAGGCGCTGGCGCCGCTGCGCCGTCGGCCCGCAGGAGGGGCGGCGGCGGAAGGCCCGGAGGGTCTCGAAGAGGCAGTCGTCCAGCAACGGGATTCCCACACGGTCGGGAACTTCGGCTCACCGTTTCGCTCCGCGGGTTCTGGCCCACCACGCTCCGGCGCGACACGCTGTCCGCGTCCCCATTCTCAAGCGTCGACATCCCAGGCCATCCCGAGCCTCCTGCCCCACGGAACGGAGCGACACGCTATCCGCTCGCAGGGCATAGCGTGTCGCCAGAGCAGCCGCCGTGATAGATTGTGCAAAAACTCCCGATAATGGAAGCCCATAGCAACTCTGACAACATTCACTCAACGAGTGTCTTTGGGATTCCCGTTTCCCATAGTTCGCGGGCCTGCGTCAAACGGGGAGCTCCTGGGGCGCCTCGAAGAGGGGGCTCGTGGGGTAGCATAAGGGATGCACTTTGGGGTCGCCCCGCACCTCGAGCCCGATCGTCCTGTCCGCCGCGCTGAGACGTCTGTGCCCTTCACTGGCGCGGCGCAGCACCGCAGGAATTCGTATGGGGGGAGTCGTCGAGGGCTGCAGGAGAGGGGTCCTAAAGGGCCGCTAAAGAGGGGACCCCGAAGTAAACTGCTCCCCTGCCTCCATCCCAGTTCTTCAAGCAGTGCTTTCACTTAGGGGTTCTTACTTCTGTTCTAAGGAACTGGGCCTGGCTGCCGGTCTGGCGGCTTCGTGCTCACCGTCGGCACCCCGTCGCCGCCTCGTCGCCGCCTGTCGTCTGGGCCTGTCTGCTGGTGTGGCGGCTCCGTGCTCGCCGTCGCCGCCCCGTCGCCGACTCGTCGCCTCGTCGCCGCCCGTCGTCTGAGCCTGGCTGCTGGTGTGACGGCTTTGTGGTCGCCGTCGCCGCCTCGTCGCCGCCCCGTCGCCGCCGACATTGCACAACATAGAAATGCCGCATAGACTGCACAGCACAGTTGCACCGCATAGATTGTACCACGCAATTTGCACCACGACGATTGCGCCACGTCGACTTCACCACGTCGATTGCATCACATAGATTGCGCACCGTAGATTGCACCACGCAGATTATACGATTCGATTGCGCCGCATACTATACGTATATATATGTATATACTGCGCACCACATAGATTGAGTACCACATAGCTTGTACCACATAGACAGCACAACATCTATTCTCATTCCTTAAAGAGTATTTGGATCTACCTCCCCCCCAGACGTAACCAATGGCGCTTTTGTATTGCAATTTGCGTCTGGTTTTGTCCCATCGTCCATCCTACATATGAACTTTTACCATCCCAGGCAGTCCGTTATCGTCTCCCTTCATCCTCTGCAGAAATTACTCTGCGCGCGCATTCGGGTATCAAACTTCCGAATTTTTCAAACATCCCTTGCAAGAAATGGGACGCAGTGCGCGCGCGCCGTCTCACGCGCATGCCGAAATCCTTCAACAACCTTAGGTTCCGTACGGATCTCGCGCTCAGGCGATTTCTCAAGAAAACAGTGGGTTGCCAACATTTTCATCAACAACAACCCCACGTGCCTCTCGCGCGTGCATGTCGAAATCGATCGAACGCCCTTGCGCGCGCGCTGTCGCAATAATCCTTTGCAAACAAGGGACGAAGTGCGCACGCGCGCGCGCGTCGTCGCGCGCGCGTGCCGAATTTCTCCCAAAGCCTGGGGTTTCGTACGGACTTCAAATTCGAGAGCCCGAACACGCAATTCATGGTTTTGCAGCATCAGTTTTCAAACCAAGCCTGCGCTCGCTCTCTTGCGAATTCTTCAACGAAGCGTCGTGTTTTCTGTTCTTTCAAACTTTCATCATATTGGACCAAGCGGGCCTTTCGCGCCGCATGCCGAAATCATTCGAACGCCTTTGCGAGCGTCCTGGGCGGCACGACCCCTGTCAACTAACACCATGCGGGCCATTCGCGCGCGTCGGCCGCACGCGCATGTCGAAGCTTCATCACCGACGCGAGGACACCGTCATCGTCATCAGCGTGATCAGCATCGGTGCCGTCATTGGCATTGCCGTCGTCATCGCCACCATCGTGGCCATCATCGGTGGTATCATCGTGTTTACCTTTTGCCGACGTCGCCATGCTACCGCGACCCCCCCCCGCCACCGACTCGCATTGAAATGCCCGTTGGGAAGTGCCCAGCGGCCACCGCCACCGCGGCCGCGCCGGTCGCGCCAGACTAGCTGGCCGCTGTGCGCGCGAGCATGCGCGGGCTAGCGCGGCCGCAGGGACGCACCATCTAACACCACGCATTCATCGCAATTGCCGCCGCATGGGTTTTGCAAACCAAGTTGCATGTGGGTGGCTGTGCAGGTTGTGTGGGCAGTGGGGTTGACAACTCCAATCTTCTCAAACTTCAGTGCACCACATAGGTGCCACCTCATGTATTGCACCGCGTAGGTTGCTCCATACATGTTGCACAACACAGCTTGCGCAGCATCCATTGCACAACGTAGCTTGCACGACAGATTGCACCATGTAGTTTGCACCACGTAGATTGCCCCTATATGGGTGTCAACAAGGGCTGGACAAATATTGTCTGGGACCCACGCGGGCTAACATTTTTTTTTTTTATATAAAAAACAATATATATATATATATATACATATATATATATATATATATATCGTCCTTTTCGCGCACCCAGGAGTGTCGGTCGGTTCGACCCCCCCGAAACCCCGCCGCTTATGATCATGAAATTTGAAATTTGCAAGCATTTAACGGACGGCGGTTCGTTGGTTCTCAAAATTTGGTTCTCGTCCTAGCGCCGCGGAGTTTTTCTTAAAATCCGCAGAAGCTTCACGGAGGGAAGCGGCTCCTTTTCGCAATGAGGTTTTTGCCGTAGCGCCACCCGCATGCTGGTTAGACGGTTGCAACCGTTTCACGGGTTGAACGGGGGTGGTAAACATGTGGCGCTCGCTTTAGCGCAGCACGAATTCAGTTTGACAGATTGCTGCAATTTCACGGGTGGAGGTGTGTGTGTGTCGGTTTGAAATTGTGGCCTTGTCCTCTGCACCGCGTGCATGCGTTTGTTTTGTTGTTTTTTCTTATTTTTTTGCAGGGTTTAGCAGGCTTGGTGATTGATTTTTTAAAGTGGAATGCTCGCCTGAGGCTTCGCTGAGTTTAAAGACTCCCGGTGTTTCAACGTGCGTAGCGCTGCGCGGATTCATGCCAGTTTTTTAAATGGAGCTGCCGCGTGAGATTTGCTCGGGGCCAGTGACCACACGGGGAGCTTTGTGCAACAGGTACACGGGAGGGGGGGCGGTCTTTTCTCGAACGGCTGATATCGCTGGACACCTCGTTGAACTGTATGGTCATCGTTTTCTTCGCGCTCCTGGCTACGCGGCGGAAGCCTACAAGGCAGTTCCCTTTTCAAAATGTGGCTCTCGCCGAAATGCTTGTGTTTAAAGGGGGGCGTTTCTTCCAGGGGAAACAAGGGGGAATTATAGGGGCGTGTGAGGAGGTGATTTGGGACGGGGGTGTGTATGTCAGTATCACCTCTGCATCCTTGGTTTACTCTGGTCTTTCTCCGCTTCTTCCTCCTCGATGTCCTTTTCCTCTCCTCCTTCTCCTCCTTTTCCTCCTCCTCTTCCCCCTCCTCTTCCTCCTCCTCCTCCTCCTCCTCCCCTTCCTCGATACCCCCTGCTCTCCTCTTGCCCCCTCCTTCCTCCACGCCCCTCCTGTCCACCCTCCTGTTGCCGTGGCTGTCAGGACCCCCCCAGGAATGTTCTGTCTAACCTCCTCCCAGTCTTCCATTGCTTTTTCTTATGAATAATTATTGCCTGTCGCATCCCGAGGCGAGTCGGTAGGGCGGGCCGGGCGTTTAGCCTGAGACTTGTTCAGCACGCATCATTTATGATACTTAAGTTGAGAATTTGCAAGAGTTTTACGGATGGAGGGCGGCTCGTTATAAAGTTGTGGGTCTCGGCTTCGCGCCGCTGCAGGAGCTTCGCGTATCGAGGGCGGGTCGTTTTCAACACGTTGTTTTCGCCTTAGCAACCACATGCAAGAGTTGCACAGCTGGAGGGCGGGCCGTTTTCAAAATATGGTTCTCGCCTTAGCGCCGCGCACATTCGAATTCAACTTTTAAGGGATTTCACAGATTGAGGGCGGTTCCCTTTGAAAATGTGGATCTCGCTTGAGCGTCGCGCGCATTCATTCGTTTTAGAGTCTGAAGGTTCCACGGCTGGATGGCAGTTCCCTTTCAGAATGTGGTTCTCGCCGTAGTTCCGCGCACATTTGTTTTAAAGAGTTTCCAACAGTTTCACGAATTCTCATGGTTATGTCCCAGCATCGTTTTGTTGGCACGGTGTCGGATTGTCAGGGCGCAACAGTTACGTTGATTCGCGGCGTCGAAGTCCCAGGGATGGTGCTCTGGCATGCATGATTCAGGACCGTCAAGACGAAAGAGTAACGGTGAGATTCGTCGTCGAAGTCCCAGGGATGGTGTCCTGGCACAATTCAGGATTTTCGAACGGTTGTCTTCCAACGCGGTACTTTTTCAGTGGGAATGAACCTTTGTAGGGGCCTCTGAAGAGGGAGCTTGGAGGGAGGGTTCATTCCTGTCTCGTTGATGGTTCTTGGGCTGACACTGATCCTCATCCTCCTCCGACTCTTTATCCTCATCCTTGTCGTGCTCATCCCCGTTTCCCGCTTCCCCAGGCCTTGGAAGGGGGGGGGGAGGGCGAACGGGTGGGGGCCTTTGCCAGCGCCCCTCCGCCCCCGGGAGTCTTCAGGAGACAGCGGCGGCAGCGTGCTCATTGCATGCCGCTGCGCGCTGCCCCTCCCTCCTCCTTCCTGTCTCCTCCCTGCTGTTTCATCCTTTTCCTCCCCTTCACAGCTACATAACATGAATACTCCTCTCTTCTCTCCCCTGACTATGACCTGGAAGTGTCCCGCCCTCTCCGTGCATTGTATATATATACACATGGTTTTAACCTTTGGTCTTCATATGTGTTTTCATTCGGCTCGTTTTGGGTGTCTGTCTCATCACGGTGCTCCCGCTGCAGCGTGGACCTCGTTTCAGGATCGGCGCTTGGCTCTCGCTGTTCTGAATGTCGCTCTCGCCGAAGCTCGGGCCACATTTCTGGATCCGAGTCCTTCCTCATCGTTGTCTCCCCGTTCCTCTCCCCTCCTCCGCCTTCCTTGGGTCCTCCTACTCTTCCCGCTCCTGCTCCTCCTGTTGCTGCTGTTCCTCTTCGTCCTCCTCCTTCATCCTGCTCCTCTTTCATCCTGCTTATGATCGTCCGCCACCTCCGCTTCCAAAGTACGCAGCTCTCCTTTTATGAATGCTCATAACACGATTGTGTCCTTTTGGAGGATTCAGGTCCACTATGACACACGTCGGCGGATAGAGAAAACATGAACGCAATGGGAAAGGATGGGTTGGAGTGGTTAAGTGTCAGACATGGCGCGAGCGCACCTAGTTTGCCTCCCTTCCTCTCCTCTTTCCACTCGCCTCTCCTCCCTCCCTTCCACATCTCTCCTTCCTCTGTGCCCTCTCCTTTTCATTTCCCCTCCTCTTCCTTCTCATCTTTCTTCTGGCTCCTCTTCCTGAGGCCCGCCGCAGGTTGCTGCTGGCGAGTTGCCCCGCCGCAGGCTGCCGCTGGTGCGCAGCCTGGAGGGCCAGCCCTGGCCCACAGAGTGCGGGGCGCCCGTGCCATCGGTGGCCCTTGCGCCCGCAGCCGCCGCCGGGCGCGAGCTGCTCGAAAAGAGCTGGCGCACTTCCTCTTCCCCACTGGGCTCGGAGCGGGGCGAGGCGGGATATTGCGAGGGGATGCGGGAACTCCAGCGAGAGTTCTGAGAGGGCCTGCGGGCCTCTGGGGCGCCGGGACCTCCGCATGGTTTGGAGTTCCCCCCCGCTCTCCTCGCCGTTGCTGTCCTTGTCTCTCCCTCCTCGTCTTCCTCGCTGCAGTCGTTCCCCTCCTCTCCTCACCGTTCCCCTCCTCGTCTCTGCCTCTTTGCCTCCCTCGCTGCAGTCATCTTCGACCTCCTCTCTTCTCCTCTTACTCCTCTTGCTCCTTCGGGGTGCGGGCAGCAACCGGTGCCCCTCACTCTCACCACCCCGGAAGAGCTCAGCTGACGACCGACCGACATCTTTTTTCTCGCCCTCCTGCGCCTGCGTGTTATCCCCCGCCTCGTTCTTCTCTTCACTTCCTCGTGGTCGTGGTTGTGGTCGTGGTTGTGGTCGTGGTCGTGGTCGTGGTCGTGGTCGTTGTCGTTGTCGTGGTCGTGGTCGTCGTCGTCGTCGTCGTCGTCGTGGTCGTCGTCGTCGTCGTCGTCGTGGCGGTCACCCTCATCCTTCTCAGCTCACCTCGTCCTCGTCCTCCTCCCTCCTCTTCCTCCCCCTCCTCGTCCTTCTCATGATCAGAAGCGTCGGCATCGGCATCAGCACACACAAACACCAGCACCAGCACCAGCACCAGCACCAGCACCAGCACCAGCACCAGCACCAACACCAGCACCAGCACCAGCACCAGCACGAGCACCAGCGCCAGTACCAGCACCAGCACCAGCACGAGCATCTTCATTATCAGCATCAGCGTCAAGCCTAGCTTCAGCATCAGCACCAGCATCTTTATCTGTAGCAATTGCGGCTCAAGAGCACTCGAAATCTTTCGGAGACGCTCGGAGCATTTTTCACTACTCAACCACGAAACTTTGGCCGTCAAACACTGGCCATTCACTGCCCATCCTTTTCACATCCGAGTCACATCGATGGCCACGCCAACTACTCACTTCACTGCTCGCTCCAAGAGCTCGAGCTCCTCCTCTGCCTGGAGGAGTCTGGCACGTGTGGCGGTCGCTATGCTCGCACTGGCGGCCATCGAATGCCGCCTGATCGAGGGCGCCGTCGATGGGGGCGAAGGATCTCGGCCGCCAGAACTTATCCACATCCACTGCTCGGAGTCGCGTCCCAGGAGCTCGAGGGCCTTTCGAGGAGTGGTGGGTGCGGACATCTGCCCGCCCCTGAGGGTGGGAAAGTGCACGTAGCCACCACTCCCAGGGATCCAGGGCAGGACTCCAGCAGCCGTGGATGTGAATGTGTCCTCTCGAATCAGAGCAGTGAACATGAGCCTTCGGAGATCCGCGTGGGCCTCGGAAAGCTTACGATCGGGATCTCTTTTGCTTAGCGTGTCGCGCCGTTTGTTCTGGCCCACCACGCATCGGCGCGACGCGCTAAGTATCTCCCGGTCCCCAAGCGTCAGCGTCTCGAGCCTTTCCCGGCCTCCCGCCTTGCGGAGCGGAGCGACACACCATCCGTTGGCAGGGTGTACCGTGTCGCTGGGGCCGCCGCCGCGACACGCTGAGCAAAAGCTCCCGACCGTACGCTCATGCAGTTTCCTGTTCCTCTGCTCCTGGCGGTGCAGGAGCAGACCCCTGCTTTCACCACCAAGATCAGGGAGGACACGCGGGAGGTGGAGCTGCGGGCGCCCGAGGCCGCCCCGACCGCGGGCAGTGGGCCAGCGGGGAGCGAGAGGGGCTCACGGACGGCATGCCGTAGGGCTGCCGCAGGGCTGTGCTTGTTCGGTTGCCCCCACACGGGGGGGGGGGTGCGCCAGACAACAAGGCGGGGGATTTCTCAGGAGGCAGGGCCTGGCGACCCCCAGGGAGGCGTCCCAGAGACCCGGAGGGCCTCTCAGAGGCCGCCTGCCTCCTTGGAAGCCCCCTTGCCTTCTCAGAAGGCCGCCTGCTTCGCGGCCACCCCCCTTGTGGGCGCCACCAATGCTTGTTGGCTCCAGTGGGCTCTGCAGAACCTCCGGGTACCTCGTACCTCCTCCTCCTCCTCCTCCTCCTCCTTCCTCGTCCTCCTCCGTAGCCATTTTGGCTCAATATGTTTGCACCTGAGGGCGTCCGCGCCCTCGTGTCAAAACGGGATTGCTTTGTTTCCCGAACAAGGCAAGGCAGTTCTGCCTGGCGCCGCCCGCCCCGCCGCGCGTTTCTCTGGGGCCTGTGGCCGGCCTCGCTGCACCAGGGTGCAGACGAGGAACCATGGCGCATGGCAGCTGCGGGGAGATCACGCCAGACTGGTACTGTAACTTCTGCAAGTGCGAGCGCGGGCCCAAGGTCGGGATGCCCAACGTTACCTTCGGGACTAAGAAGCAATGCCACTTCTGTGGGTGCGACAAGTCGGTTGCTTTCCTCGGCCGTGCGCGTGGGGAAGAAGGAGTCTCACGCCGTCGCCAACCGAGTGGCTCAGCGGCCGCAGGCGGTCTGGGCGACGCGGCCGTGCATAAAATCGCGATGCAGAAGGAGATGGCGAAATTGCGGGAAGAGATCAATAGTCTACGGGCTGCGAACAAGACCAAGGGGCACCAGCCTGAGGCGGCGAAGGCCACTGGGGAGGGTGCCGCGGAGGATGCAGACGAAGCATAACGGAAAGCCTTCGCACAACTGAACGAATAATTGCGTAGCCTCCGTGCAATCACGTCGCCGTCGCATGTGGTCAAGGACGCGGCCGACAAGCTGGATGAGCAGAAGCGCGAGCTGGTGGAGGAGGTCCGCTCGAAGACGCCCGTCCTCACGCAGCTGCTGGCTCTGCAAGAGAAGCTCAAGGCGAAGCAGGACGCCATCGCCAAGCAGGAAGCGTCAGAGGCCAAGGCCGAGGAGGCGAACACCCAGGCCCAGAAGGCGCTCGAGGATGAGCGCGAGCGGGTCAAAACGCTGCGGGCTGAGGAGCTCGAGCTCGAGGCGAAGATGCGCGAGCTCAACGCCGCGGCCCCCAATCCGCCAGACGAAAAGGATATCCCCGTGGAGCAGGGCCCCGACCTCGACTTGGTGGGGCTGGAGGGGCTGCTCAAGGAGCTCGGCACCTCGGGCGAGGTCACGGAGCGGCTCCTGGCCCACCCGAAGCTCGCCGAGAAGGTGCTCTCTCAGCCTGCTGCTGCCGAGCGCGCTCGCTCTGCTCCCGAGGGAGGTCCTGGCGAGGCTGGCGCGCAGGCGCCCGACCCCAAGCGACTCAAGTGTGCCGCCGGCAAGGCGCCCATCGAGACGCTGCGGGCCAGCCTCGCCGAGCCTGGAGTGGCGATGCTTGCCAACGAGCGCGCCATCAGGACCATTGCGCGCAAGATGGCGTCGGCCTCTAACCAGTGGGCCTACCGGGCGTACTAAGGCGAGAGGTATCGAGATGATGATGATTTGTTTTCTTGTCAATATGACGGTAGTTGCAGCAGCGGTAAGCACCGTGAGCAGTTTGGGTGCTGCCAAAGGTGTGCTGACCACGGTCAACGTTTCATGTGGGCGAGGGCTGACGGAGCACCTCGCCGAAGCTCCTGAAGGCGACCCGTTCGCTGTGCACGAGCACAGGGCCCTCGGCGACGAGCCGAGCTCACTGCAGGGCCAGGCGCGCGACCTCGGCTACTGTGGACTGTGTGCCCCAGGCCAGGCCACCGGCGCTAAAGCGCTCGATGTGTCGGGCGGAGTGGCGCTCCTCGCGCGCGGCGCGATCTCGGTCACCGCGCCGCCCGTCGTGCCCTCTCCCATCCTGGAGGAGGCGAGGCTGTTGGCAGGCCTCGTGCACTGGGGCGTGAAGGGTGGCGGGATCGTCGTCGTGGTGCGCTTGCGGCGCGCCGTCCGCATGGGGGGCGACAGCGGCGACGCGGTCCACGAGCTGATGACCTACCTTCGCGCGCCCGACGCTTGCGGGCTGGCCTGGGTGGCCATGGGTGACTGGAATATGGAGATGGAGGAGCTCAGGGGGACGTGGCTCGAAGAGGTGCGCGGCGCCCCCATCGCGCCGCCCGGGCCGACCTGCTGGCAAGCGGCCGAAGGCTCCTTCCTGGATGATGTCATCGCGGCGCCGAACCTGGGCCCCGGGCTCAGCGAGGCGCGCGCCAAGACCGATGCGGCGCTGCGCCCGCGCTGCCCCGTCCAGGTGGACATCTCCACGGTGGGCCGCGAGGCCTGCGTGCGGGTTGCTGCCGAGCCGCGCGGGCTCGCCGCGGCTGCGCCGGTGGGGGCGGCGCCCTTTCCCGCGAGCGCATGTCGGAGAAGGCGCTCCAGCTGGCCCTCAGCGCGTTCAACGCCGGCGGGTTGGAGCAGGCGCGGGGCGCAGCTGTCGGCGCGGCAGAGGCCGAACTACGTGGCCGCTGGAACCTGGCGTGCGCGGCGAGGGAGCAGCGCGCAGGTAGAGGGCGCAAGCCTGCCATCGAGCTGGCCCTGCCCAAGTGGCAGCCGCCTCGCAAGAGGAAGCTCCGCGACCCGAAGGCGAGCGCCCGCGTGGCGGCGGCGCGCTGGGCGAAGCAGGTGGGCGCCATCCGCGGCCGTCTCAAGAGGGTGCTGGCGAGCGACGCGGCCCTGGACGGCAGGGTGGAGGAAAGCGCCGAGATGGCGGTCGAGTTGCTCATGGAGACTCACCGCTACTACGCCAACGTGGCGAGGTCGGGCCGCGTCAGGAGGCAGCTCCCCGAGGGCGCGGCCCGCGACCAGTGGGGCGCCCAGGTCCAGCGGATCTCCGACGAAGCCCAGCGGCTCGCCAAGTGCTACAACAAGGAGCGCGAGAACGGGTGCCGCAACTGGGCCAGGGGCCTGGGGGGCGGTGCTCGAGCGGCGCGCGGCTTCGCCGAGCTGGCGCCTGCAGCCGGGGTGCGGAGGGCCACCGCTTGGGGCAGCCCGCGCCAGACGGCCGACCGCGAGCTCCAGGAGTGGACCGACGTCTGGACGTGCCGCGAGGAGCCTGCGCTGGAGAAGCCACCTGGCTTCGACAGCTGGGTCGAGCTGCCGAGGATGAGCGTCGACCACCTCCGCAGGGCCGCGCTCCGCTTCAAGGAGAGAACGGCCGTGGGCCGGACGGGCAACGCCCCGAGGGCCCTGCGGCAGCTCGGCGACGTCGGGCCGTTCGTGCTGTCGGCGCTCTTCAGCCAGTGCGAGAAGCTAGGGGGGTGGCCGACGGGCAGATTGCGCACGATTTTGGTTCGACTCCCCAAAGTGAGCGGGGGTTGCATATTGATTGCCCCAGTCAACTTTTTCCTTCGGCTATGGGCTAAAACAAGGTCTACGGTTTCGAGAGGTCGGCTGGCAAAAGCAGACGTGCCCAACCTCTGGGGCGCAGGCGGCGCCGGCAGGACTTCGTCGGCGGCGGCCTTCCACCGTGGCCTGGCGTCGGAGATTGCGAACCTCAACGGGGGCCACGGCGTCGCCGTGCTCCTCGATGCCTGGAAGGCGTTTGACAGCCTGATAGAGAGGCATGTGATGCAGGAGGCCAAGTGGATGGGCTACCCGCTGCGCCTCATGTGGGCGATCCTCAGGTACCACCACCTGCCGAGGCGCTTGACGGCGTGCAACTCGCTCTCGCAGAGCTACGCCGCGCGCTGGGGCATCCTTGCTGGGTGCTCCCACTCGATGGCGGTGTCGGTGGTGGCCACGGCGAGGGCGCTCAGGTGGCTCGCTCGGTTCGACGTCAGCCCGAGGGCGCTGGCTGATGACGCCTCCGTGCTGGGTCGACCTGGGCCTGCGGGCGGCGCGGGTGCTCTGGGAGGCCGTCAATCGCTGCAGGCGCGACGTCGCGGACGTGGGCCCGGCGCAGCAGGCATTCAAGTCTGGCTACGTGGCGTCGTCAAGACAGGGGAAGGCGGCGGCCGAGCCCTTCGCCAGGCGGGTCAAGATTGGGGACTGCTAGCGCATGTGGAACTTGGGCCACGACCTCAACGGGTCCAAGGCGAGGAGGGCGGTCGCCATGGCCAGGCTCAAGAAGCTTCGCCCACGCACGCGACGTGCAACGAGGCTGAGGCGAGCCGCGGGCGAGAGAGTGGCGTGCCCATGGCAGACGGGCCTCCTGCAAGCCGCGGCCCATGGCGCTGCCGTGGGCGGGGTTGCCCCGCCCGAGCTGGCGGCGATGCGTTCGGAGGCTGCGCTGCTGGCCGGAGCCGAGGGGTGAGGAGGCAGCATCGCGCTCTACCTCGCCAGCCAGAAGAGCCCACGCTACGACACGGTCTTCGCGGCGACGGTCGAGCCAACGTGCATTATGCGAGGGTGATCTGGCAATGGGAGATTGGCTCGGGCGAGCTGGGCCGTGCCTGGCGAGTGCTGCTGGGCAAGGTTGAAGCTGGAGAGGACAAGCTCGCGCGGGCGTCGGCCAGGGGGCCGCTCAAAATGGTCATCCTCTCGCTCGAGCGGATCGGCTGGGCCATGTGGTCGTCGCTGCTGATCAAGCCAGATGAGGGGCCAGTGATCTCGCCCTGTCCACGCCACCATGGTTTTTTCGGGATCTCCTCCGCCGGGGGAACCAGCGCTGGCAGACGGCCCAGATTGCCGAGCGCCACTCTGCTGCGTCGACGAGCCGCCCACGATGGCCGAGGGGCCTGCGCGCCTGCGCGGGGGGGGGGGGGGGGGGGGGCGGCGACTGCGGCGGGGGCGGGGCGGGCGGGCGCGCTTCGCAGCCTGTGGTCGGACTCTTTGTGGCCCAAGGCTAAGCTGTCCAAGCGCGGTAGGGTGGCGATCAGAAGTGTAGGGCCTGCCCGCGCGAGGCCGAGACACCTGGCCATGCGTTCATTGAGTGTCCAGCGTTGACCCAGCGGTTGCTTGGCGATGAGGAGAACCTGCGGTCTGGGCCCGATGTTGGCCGCGGTTCGCGGCGCCATGTTGGAGCAAGGGCCGAATGGAGAGGGCCGTTAGGAGATGGACTCGCTTCCGATTGCGATCGGGATCCCTCGGTGGCCCAACGTCGATGCGCCGCAGCCGCCGAGCGATCCACCTTGCTTTTTCCTGGGCGACTGGGATTTGCCCGAGGCGCACTGTAGTGATTGTGTGTTTACCGACGGCTCAGGATATCACAGCGATGTCCCAGAGCTGCGTCGGCGCGGCTGGTCAGCCGTCATGCCGAATGCCAATGAAGCCCCCGTGCGCGCCGCGCGCGGCGGGCGCGCAGGCTTGCGGCAGACTGTAGGGCGAGCAGAGAGAATGGCTGAACTGAGGGCGTTGCAAAACACGCCGTCGGCCAGGCTGGCTGTCAGCGATTTTCTCGGGTTTGCGAGTGGAGGGGCGCGTTGGCGCGGGGGTGCGACCGGCACAGTGACCTGCGCAAGCGCCGCTTACCCTGGCGTTTGGAGGCAGCTCGCGAGCTTGAAACGAGAGCCTTTGAATTTTGCTTGGGGCCCGTCCCACGTGATCGAGGATGGGGTTATCTTCCCTGCTCCTGCGGACCCTCCTCCGCGCCTGTGGTATGTGGGAAACAGGTGGACCGATATTTTCGCAGAGTTAGGGGCCCTTTCTGTCGAGGTGCCTGAAGGGCACGCGAGATTCCACAGCGATGTCCTCTCGGGGTCCGCACAGTGCGGCACGCATTTAGGCTGGGCGGTCCGGAGGAGTTGCCAGTTCGAGCTGTGGTCCGAGAAAGCCGTGCTCACTTCTGCCCCGAATCGGCCTTCCGCCCCTGCGGAGAAGAAAACGATTCTGTTGCTGCATGACCACGATCTGGTGGAGATCGGCGATGTTTTTTTTTGCAGGATGTGTAGTCAATCGGCCAAGAACTCCCGAGGCACGACGTCAGCTTGCGGGCGGCACCAGGTGGCGGCGCCGCCCTTCCGCCATCCGCACCTTGCAAGCGAAAATCCTGGCTGCCGCCCGCCACCACCCGCCTTTCTGGGGGGTCTGCGGGGTCGGGGCGGGCTGGGGTGTCTGGGGGGGCCTCGCCTGGGGCGGGGTCTGGGTGTCCGTTTGTGGCCGCGGCCTCGTCTGGGCTGGCCCCTGCTGGGTCTTCTTGGGAGGGGTCTGTCCCTGCCCGCGACGGCGAGGCTGGTGCCCCTTATGGAGGGGGGGCGGGGGGGTGGGGGGGGGGCTCGGGCTCTGCGGAGCCCGAGGCGGGGCCGCCGAGGCTCGCCGCGCCCGGGGGACACGACGTTGCCGCCGCGGGCACGGTCGCCTGGTGTCGGCGGCGCGGGGCCTACGGGTCCGTCAGGGTAGGGAAGGCGTTTGGGGCCGCCTGCCCTGACCCCAAAGACTTGCCCCCCAGCAGGCGGCGGGTCCTTAACTGATTGCTGGGGGCCAAGCATCCCAAGTCTGGTAAGCCTCTGGATGGGGGGTGAAGGACTGGGATACATGTTGTCTCTTCCTAGAGCTGTGTCTGTGGGCAGACGCTGCCTCTTGAGCTCGGTCCTCGTTCCTCCCTCCTCCTCCTCCTCTTCCCTCCTCCTCCTCCTCTTCCCTCCTCCTCCTCGTCGTCGTCCTCCTCTTCCTCGTCTTCCTTCTCCTTCCCCCATTCCCTTTCCTTGTGAATAATTTCTCCCAGTCGCGCCCCGATGCCGCTTGTTAGGGCGGGCCAGACGCTTCGCTTGAGAATCCCCAGTCATGCGTGACCCTGGGGCTTAAACGCCGACGGCAGCTTCGCAGACGGAGGGCGGGTCGTTTTCAATGTGTGGCTCTCGCCTTAGCGCCGCGCACTTTCGTTCTAACAACTTGCGCGTGCTTCGTGGATCGAGGGCGGGCGGTTCTCAAAATGTGGCTCTCGCCTTAGAGCCGCGCACTTTTTTGAAGTTTGCAAGAGCTGCGCGGATTGAGGGCGGGCAGTTTTCAAATGCGGTTTTCGCATTTATGCCGCGCACATTCGTTCGAACAACTTGCAGCAGCTTCGCGGTTTGAGGGCGCGTGGTTCACGTGGTTTTCGCCCCAGCGCCGCGCGCATTTTTAAAACTTGCGAGAACTTCGCGGATTCGGGGCGGTTATGTTTTCAAGCTGTGGCACTCGTTTCAGCGCCGCGAAAATTCTTTTTACAGGATTGCACGAGCTTCACGGATTGAGGGCGTTTTTTTTTCTTTTTCAACATGTGTCTCTCGCCTTGGCGCCGTGCGCACTTCTGATTTTTTGCAAGAGTGTCGCGGATTGAGGGCGGCTCCTGTTCGACATGTGACTCTCGCGCTACCGCCGAGCAACTTTGTTTTTTTTGGTGAACAAATACATGCGAACACATGCAACAGTTTTGGCTGCCCAGTCCACCACGGTGGGGCATCATATTGAGGATATGCCGCGTGTCGCTGACGTCGTTATCGCCATCACCATCATCATGACCATCATCGCCATCACCGCCATCACCATCATCATCATCATCAGCATCGTCATCATCATCATCATCACCATCATCGTCATCATCATCATCATCATCCGCAGCGGTTTCGGCTCTAGTTCGCTTTCCGCTTTTCGCGCTGCCTCTGGCGCGGGACGACGCCGCCGCTGCCTCTGGCGCTTCATGTTCTGCTCGGTTTCCCTCCGCACCGGCTTCGCTGGCGTCGATGTCGAATGCGTCCAGAATTTGGACGCGCGCGCCGCTCTCGTCTCCATCTTCGACTCCTCCGCGCAGTTGCATCTGCAGCAGAAGCCTTGGCTGACCGAGTTTGTCTTGGCGCACGGCACTTCGACGCACTCGCGCCGACAGATGGACCAGGAAAAGAGTACACTGCAGGACTTTGGCTCCCCAGGGGGCTCGCGACGCGTCTCTCTCAACATCGTGGCGCTCTCTCTCTCTCTCTCTCTCTCTCTCTCTCTCTCTCTCTCTCTCTCTTTCTCTCTCTCTCTCTTTCTCTTTCTCTTTCTCTTTCTCTTTCTCTTTCTCTCTCTCTCTCTCTCTCTCTCTCTCTCTCTCTCGCCGTCGGACGTAGAACACGCGCAACGCCGTTTCCCCTACTGCAGGGGGCGTCGCGTCTTCAGCGACAGATGGGCGCGAACGCTGCCGACAAGCCTGCAACCGGCGGCGCTCCTCGTGGAGCGAGGGCGCCAGGTGTATACGTTGCCGAGCGACGTGGAAATTCTGCCAGTGCAAACGCTGCCCATGGTAGCTGCGCAGGCAGAAGCTAGCGATTTGCGCGACGCGGCCGCAGAGCGCACTGACCGCGGACAGCGGTACTTTCGCTGCGCTCTCCATCAGCCGCAGCATTCTCTCTTCGAACGTGCTGTGCAGGGGCACGCTTGCTTCCTCAGGGTGATGGAAGGTCGTTTCTTACAGCGCAATGCCCGCGACGCCATTAGCAGTGAAGTCCAGAAATGGCTCACGCGCTGGGGGCAGTCCCAGGAGCGTCAGCGTCTCATCGCTCTCCTGGACGGCGCGGCATCTGAAACGCAAGGATTCGGATTCCTTTTGTGGCGAGTTCCGTCGTAGAGCACTCTGTCGCTGCCTCTTGCGCAGGTGCCCGCGGGTGCCTCAAGGCGCCCATCGAGTGCCAGCAATTTACGCCAACGAGTTTAACGCTCTCCAAAACGTCTCCGCTGCCTCTGGCGCGTCCGCTGCCTCTGGCGCGTCGAGCGTCCGCTCGCTCTGGCGCGTTCGCTGTAGGATGTAGTGGTGTTTGCGGTGTACTCTGTGATTGTTCTTTCACGCGGCAATGGCTTGCAGGCTGCCTCTGGCGCTTCCTTCGTAGGGTTCTCGAAACTAGGGCTGCGTACGAGGAGCTCTGGATTGAGACTCCCCGACTCCCCGACTCCCCGACTCCCCGACTCCCCGACCGACTCCCCGACTCCCCGACTCCCCGATTCCGACTCCCCGACAACTCCCGGACTCTCCGACGACTCTCCGACTCCCCGATTCCCCGGCTCCCCGACTCCCCGACTTCCCAATTCCGCGACTCCCCGATTATCCGACTCCGCTCCCCGTCTCCGACTCGCCGACTCTCCGATTCCCCGACCCCCTGACTCCCCGACTCCCCAAGATGGCGCCATAGGAAGGCCCCGCGCGTCATCGCAGCCTCATCGGCCCAAGCGAGCCTCTGAGCCTCGGCCGCTGCCTCCCAGCCCTGGCGAAGACTCTGAACCTCAGCCGCTGCCTCTGGCGCGCCCCCCCCCCTCGACCGAGACTCCGCGGGCCGCGCGCGCGGGGCCGGCCGCTCCCACGATGCGGGCCTTCCTCGGTGCGCGGCTTGATGAGCTGTCCGCGATGGGCGCCCTGCGCTTCTGCGCCGCGCGCAGGAGCGCGCGCGAGGCCCTCGGCGCGGACGGGGTGGCCGCGGCGGCGTTCGCGGTGACGCGCCCCTGGGGGGCGAACTTGGAAGGCAGCTTGCGCCTGTGGCGCAGGGCGTGGGAAGCCTGTTCCAACGCCTCGTGCGTGCTCGGCCTGCGCGGCGGGGCCTGGCTCAAGACGGCAACGGTGATTCCGGCGACCGCGGCGAATTCCCCCGTTGCTGTTACTTTGGACTTGGCTTCTGCTGGAGTACTAGCGGCGAGCGGTATTGATATGTTGCCGTTTCGAACCTCACTTCTGGCAGGGGAGGTAATCGCCGTCCTTCTCGTCTCTGGCAAGGGCGCTAGGATCGACAATCGACGCATTGATCGATTCCTGCGAGATGGAATTGCAGATGTTGGTTCTTTTCGATGACTTCGCAGTTTGGTGCTGCGATCGTCACCCCTTCTTGGCGGACCGGCCAGATGCAGCTGACTCCCAACCCGCTAGACGTGTGCGACACAGTCCTCGCCGACGGTTTCGACATATGCTGTTGGCCCCTCAGACTGAGAAGCGTGGCCCCTCATTGTCCAAGCTCTTTGGTCCCCGCCGTGGCAATTGGATTAGCTTGGAGGGCTGTCATCTGGCATGAAGCGCGCGGCTCGAGATGGGGAAGCCCACGATCCCATTGAATTCGCAGTTTGGTACGACGATGTCCCTCTAGCAACCAGGCGCTGGCGGGGGGCGCCGCCTTTGGCCGAGGTCCAGGACGAGCGCGAGATCCGCCTGGTAGGGGCGCTGACGAGGTCGGCGCTGAGGATTCTGAAGAGGTTCACGGAAAGGATGCTGACGAGGTTAACTCACGAATGATGGGGGCCCTGCCTCTGGCGGGAGAGAGCGATTGAGGCTGTTCAGTAAGTGAGCGGCGGTCCAGGCCTTTCTTCCCCACATGCTTCGTGGGGTTCTGGTTTTCTTCCCCGCGTGCTTCGTGGGGTTCTGGTTTTCTTCCGCGCCGCGCCGCGCCCGCGACGCTGTCTCACACGCACACACACACACGCACACACACACACACAGACACACACAGACACACACAGACACACACAGACACACACAGACACACACAGACACACACACAGACACACACAGACACACACAGACACACACAGACACACACAGACACACACAGACACACACACACACACACCTCACTCTTCGTACAGCACAGCACAGCACAGCACAGCACAGCACAGCTCAGCTCAGCTCAGCACACAGCTCAGCTCAGCTCAGCACACAGCGCAGCTCTGCACAGCTCTGCACAGCTCGGCACAGCCCAGCACGGCTCAGCACAGCACAGCACAGCACAGCACAGCTCGTGGCACTTTCTCGACACCACAGGGGGTGCGCAGGGGTTGGTCTCTCAGCTCGGCCGCTATCCACGACACTGGCGCAAAGCCTCGCAGGCGTGGCACTCTCTCGGCACCAAAGGGGGTGGGCAGGGGGTGGTGTCTCAGCTCGGCCGCTATCCACGACACTGGCGCAAAGCCTAGCAGGCGTGGCACTTTCTCGACACCGCAGGTGGTGCGCAGGGGGTGGTCTCTCAGCTCGGGCGCTATCCACGACACTGGCGCAAAGCCTAGCAGGCGTGGCACTCTCTCGACACCACAGGGGGTGCGCAGGGGGTGGTCTCTCAGCTCGGCCGCTATCCACGACACTGGCGCACAGCCTAGCAGGCGTGGCACTTTCTCGACACCACAGGGGGTGCGCAGGGGGTGGTCTCTCAGCTCGGCCGCTATCCACGACACTGGCGCAAAGCCTAGCAGGCGTGGCACTTTCTCGACACCACAGGGGGTGCGCAGGGGGTGGTCTCTCAGCTCGGCCGCTATCCACGACACTGGCGCAAAGGCTAGCAGGCGTGGCACTTTCTCGACACCACAGGGGGTGCGCAGGGGGTGGTCTCTCACCGCGGCCCTATCCACGACACTGGCGCAAAGGCTAGCAGGCGTGGCACTTTCTCGACACCACAGGGGGTGCGCAGGGGGTGGTCTCTCAGCTCGGCCGCTATCCACGACACTGGCGCAAAGCCTAGCAGGCGTGGCACTCCCTCGACACCACAGGGGGTGGGCAGGGGGTGGTCTCTCACGACACTGGCGCAAAGCCTAGCAGGCGTATCCACGACACTGGGCGGGGGTGGTCTCTCAGCTCGGCCGCTATCCACGACCTAGCAGGCGTGGCACTTTCTCGACACCACAGGGGGTGCGCAGGGGGTGGTCTCTCAGCTCGGCCGCTATCCACGACACTGGCGCAAAGCCTAGCAGGCGTGGCACTTTCTCGACACCAAAGGGGGTGGGCAGGGGGTGGTCTCTCAGCTCGGCCGCTATCCACGACACTGGCGCAAAGCCTAGCAGGCGTGGCACTTTCTCGACACCACAGGGGGTGCGCAGGGGGTGGTCTCTCAGCTCGGCCGCTATCCACGACACTGGCGCAAAGGCTAGCAGGCGTGGCACTTTCTCGACACCACAGGGGTGCGCAGGGGTGGTCCCTCAGCTCGGTCGGGTACCCACGCACTGGCGCAAAGCCTAGAGGCATTGCATTTTCTCGACACCACAGGGGTGCGCAGGGGGTGGTCTCTCAGCTCGGCCGTTAACCACGACACTGGCGCAAGGCCTAGCAGGCGTGGCACTTTCTCGACACCAAAGGGGGTGGGCTGGAGGTGGTCTCTCAGCTCGGCCGCTACCCACGACACTGGCGCAAAACCTAGCAGGCGTGGCACCCTCTCGGCACCAAAGGGGGTGGGCAGGGGGTGGTCTCTCAGCTCGGCCGCTATCCACGACACTGGTGCAAAGCCTAGCAGGCGTGGCACTTTCTCGGCACCACAGGGGGTGCGCAGGGGGTGGTCTCTCACCGCGGTCCCTATCCAAGACACTGGCGCAAAGGCTAGCAGGCGTGGCACTCTCTCGACGCCAAAGGGGGTGGGCAGGGGGTGGTCTCTCAGCTCGGCCGCTATCCACGACACTGGCGCACGGCCTAGCAGGCGTGGCACTTTCTCGACACCACAGGGGGTGCGCAGGGGTGGTCTCTCAGCTAGCAGGCCACTTTCTCGGGGGGTGCGCAGGGGGTGGTCTCTCAGCTCGATCCACGACACTGGCGCAAAGCCTAGCAGGCGTGGCACTTTCTCGACACCACAGGGGGTGCGCAGGGGGTGGTCTCTCAGCTCGGCCGCTATCCACGACACTGGCGCAAAGCCTAGCAGGCGTGGCACTTTCTCGACACCACAGGGGGTGGGCAGGGGGTGGTCTCTCAGCTCGGCCGCTATCCACGACACTGGCGCAAAGCCTAGCAGGCGTGGCACTTTCTCGACACCACAGGGGGTGCGCAGGGGGTGGTCTCTCAGCTCGGACGCTATCCACGACACTGGCGCAAAGCCTAGCAGGCGTGGCACTTTCTCGACACCACAGGGGGTGCGCAGGGGGTGGTCTCTCAGCTCGGCCGCTATCCACGACACTGGCGCAAAGCCTAGCAGGCGTGGCACTTTCTCGACACCACAGGGGTGCGCAGGGGGTGGTCTCTCAGCTCGGCCGCTATCCACGACACTGGCGCAAAGCCTAGCAAGCGCGTGGCACTTTCTCGACACCACAGGGGGTGCGCAGGGGGTGGTCTCTCAGCTCGGCCGCTATCCACGACACTGGCGCAAAGCCTAGCAGGCGTGGCACTTTCTCGACACCACAGGGGGTGCGCAGGGGGTGGTCTCTCAGCTCGGCCGCTATCCACGACACTGGCGCAAAGCCTAGCAGGCGTGGCACTTTCTCGACACCACAGGGGGTGCGCAGGGGGTGGTCTCTCAGCTCGGTCGCTATCCACGACACTGTCGCAGAAGCCTAGTAGGCGTGGCAGTTTCTCGACACCACAGGGGGTGCGCAGGGGGTGGGGTGCGCAGGGGTGGTCTCTCAGCTCGGCCGCTATCCACGACACTGGCGCAAAGCCTAGCAGGCGTGGCACTTTCTCGACACCACAGGGGGTGCGCAGGGGGTGGTCTCTCAGCTCGGCCGCTATCCACGACACTGGCGCAAAGCTAGCAGGCGTGGCACTTTCTCGACACCACAGGGGGTGCGCAGGGGGTGGTCTCTCAGCTCGGTCCCTATCCACGACACTGGCGCAAAGCCTAGCAGGCGTGGCACTTTCTCGACACCACAGGGGGTGCGCAGGGGGTGGTCTCTCAGCTCGGCCGCTATCCACGACACTGTCGCAAAACCTAGCAGGCGTGGCACTTTCGCGACACCACAGGGGGTGCGCAGGGGGTGGTCTCTCAGCTCGGCCGCCATCCACGACACTGGCGCAAAGCCTAGCAGGCGTGGCACTTTCTCGACACCAAAGGGGGTGGGCAGGGGGTGGTCTCTCAGCTCGGCCGCTATCCACGACACTGGCGCAAAGCTTTGCAGCCGTGGCACTTTCTCGACACCACAGGGGGTCTCTGAGCGCGGCCGCCACCCACGACACTGTCGCAAAGCTTAGCAGGCGTGGCACTCTCCCGGGACTATAGGGCCAGCGCAGGGGGTGATCTCTTGGTGCAGTGATTATCCACCGCATTGCGCGTGAGAGCTTGCGTCTTACCCTGATCCGTAAACATCGCGGCTCAAGCCGGCGCGGCACGACTGCGCATTTACGCAAGTTTGTCTGTGCTCCAACTTGCGGGCAACAACCGCCCGGCCTACGCGCGGCAGCAATGCCGCCCAAAATTGACATTGGACAGCTGCCGCCTCCGCGCGTGAAGCTGAAGAACGCACTGACTGAAATGGGCGACGATGTAAGCCTGGAAGGCTTGCGTGGCTGCGAGGGGCCTCTGATAAGGTTCGCATTCGATGCCTATCACCGTCAACTGAAGAATTTTTTGGCCCGAGACGCTTTACATGAGGTATAACGAGTTGCCGCATCCAGGTACGAACGACGATAGCAGGAGGAGGCAGTGCCTGGTGGCATACTTGCTGAACCCTTCGTCTGGCGGGTTTCCGGCTGATCAGCCGGGGGGCAGTGCGGAGGATGGCGATGGCTCGCCGTTTGCGAAAGTTCGGCGGGTCGGCGTCGCCGGCAACGGGGGCGCTGCCACGCCCGCGCAGGACACGCCTATCAAGTGCACGCCCATGCAGGCCTTCACTCCTCAGCGGTCCCCAGCACTTCTGCTTGCTACCTCTGTTCGTTCCACGGGTACCCCACGCATTCAGCTGTCCCCTGAGCTGGCTCAGACGGACCGCCGTTGGGCAGAAGTACCTTGGTCGCAAGGCCTGCGAGAATCAGTTCAGCTCGAGAACCTGCTGACGAAAGCGGATGCGAAAGCAGCCAAATGGTACAAGGCATTCGCGGCCAAGCGAGCTTCTGATCCAGAGCACTTGCCGTCGAGGAGTTCCAGTAAACACATAATATTAAATTAAGTATGTGGGGGTCCTCGGTAGCGTAATTCCCTGCCGCGCCGCGCCCGCGTCTCCTCACACCTCCCCTCCTCTCTCTTTCTTCCTCCCCTCACTCACACACACACGCACACGCGCACTTCACTCTTCCCCCCCTCGTCACAGCACTGCTCAGCTCAACTCACCTCAGCACAGCACAGCACAGCTCAGCTCAGCTCAGCACAGCACAGCTCGGCTCAGCTCAGCACAGCTCAGCACAGCCCAGCACGGCTCAGCTCAGCACAGCACAGCACAGCTCGTGGCACTTTCTCGACACCACAAGGGGGTGCGCAGGGGTTGGTCTCTCAGCTCGGCCGCTATCCACGACACTGGCGCAAAGCCTAGCAGGCGTGGCGCTCTCGACACCAAAGGGGGTGGGCAGGGGGTGGTCTCTCAGCTCGGCCGCTATCCACGACACTGGCGCAAAGCCTAGCAGGCGTGGCACTTTCTCGACACCACAGGGGGTGCGCAGGGGGTGGTCTCTCACCGCGGTCCCTATCCACGACACTGGCGCAAAGCTTAGCAGGCGTGGCACTTTCTCGACACCAAAGGGGGTGCGCAGGGGGTGGTCTCTCAGCTCGGCCGCTATCCACGACACTGGCGCAAAGCCTAGCAGGCGTGGCACTTTCTCGACACCACAGGGGGTGCGCAGGGGGTGGTCTCTCAGCTCGGCCGCTATCCACGACACTGGCGCAAAGGCTAGCAGGCGTGGCACTTTCTCGACACCACAGGGGGTGCGCAGGGGGTGGTCTCTCAGCTCGGCCGCTATCCACGACACTGGCGCAAACCTAGCAAGCGTGGCACTTTCTCGACACCACATGGGGTGCGCAGGGGTGGGTCTCTCAGCTCGGCCGCTATCCACGACACTGGCGCAAAGCCTAGCAGGCGTGGCACTTTCTCGACACCACAGGGGGTGCGCAGGGGGTGGTCTCTCAGCTCGGCCGCTATCCACGACACTGGCGCAAAGCCTAGCAGGCGTGGGCACTTTCTCGACACCACAGGGGGTGCGCAGGGGTTGGTCTCTCAGCTCGGCCGCTATCCACGACACTGGCGCAAAGCCTAGCAGGCGTGGCACTTTCTCGACACCACAGGGGGTGCGCAGGGGGTGGTCTCTCACCGCGGCCCTATCCACGACACTGGCGCAAAGCTAGCAGGCGTGGCACTCCTCACACCACAGGGGGTGCGCAGGGGTTGTCTCTCAGCTCGGCCGCTATCCACGACACTGGCGCAAAGCTAGCAGGCGTGGCACTTTCTCGACACCACAGGGGGTGCGCAGGGGGTGGTCTCTCACCGCGGTCCCTATCCACGACACTGGCGCAAAGCTTAGCAGGCGTGGCACTCGCTCGACACCAAAGGGGGTGCGCAGGGGGTGGTCTCTCAGCTCGGCCGCTATCCACGACACTGGCGCAAAGCCTCGCAGGCGTGGCACTTTCTCGACGCAACAGGGGGTGCGCAGGGGGTGGTCTCTCACCGCGGTCCCTATCCACGACACTGGCGCAAAGGCTAGCAGGCGTGACACTTTCTCGACACCACAGGGGGTGCGCAGGGGGTGGTCTCTCAGCTCGGCCGCTACCCACGACACTGGCGCAAAGCCTAGCAGGCGCGGCACTTTCTCGACACCAAGGGGTGGGCAGGGGGTGGTCTCTCAGCTCGGCCGCTATCCACGACACTGTCGCAAATCCTAGCAGGCGTGGCACTTTCTCGACACCACAGGGGGTGCGCAGGGGGTGGTCTCTCAGCTCGGCCGCTATCCACGACACTGGCGCATTTCTCGACACCACAGGGGGTGCGCAGGGGGTGGTCTCTCAGCTCGGCCGCTATCCACGACACTGGCGCAAAGCCTAGCAGGCGTGGCACTTTCTCGACACCACAGGGGGTGCGCAGGGGGTGGTCTCTCAGCTCGGCCGCTATCCACGACACTGGCGCAAAGCCTAGCAGGCGTGGCACTTTCTCGACACCACAGGGGGTGCGCATCCACGGGGGTGGTCTCTCAGCTCGGCGCTATCCACGACACTGGCGCAAAGCCAGCAGGCGTGGCACTTTCTCGACACCACAGGGGGTGCGCAGGGGGTGGTCTCTCAGCTCGGCCGCTATCCACGACACTGGCGCAAAGCCTAGCAGGCGTGGCACTTTCGCGACACCACAGGGGGTGCGCAGGGGGTGGTCTCTCAGCTCGGCCGCCATCCACGACACTGGCGCAAAGCCTAGCAGGCGTGGCACTTTCTCGACACCAAAGGGGGTGGGCAGGGGGTGGTCTCTCAGCTCGGCCGCTATCCACGACACTGGCGCAAAGCTTTGCAGCCGTGGCACTTTCTCGACACCACAGGGGGTCTCTGAGCGCGGCCGCCACCCACGACACTGTCGCAAAGCTTAGCAGGCGTGGCACTCTCCCGGGACTATAGGGCCAGTGCAGGGGGTGATCTCTTGGTGCAGTGATTATCCACCGCATTGCGCGTGAGAGCTTGCGTCTTACCTGGATCCGTAAACATCGCGGCTCAAGCCGGCGCGGCACGACTGCGCATTTACGCAAGTTTGTCTGTGCTCCAACTTGCGGGCAACAACCGCCCGGCCTACGCGCGGCAGCAATGCCGCCCAAAATTGACATTGGACAGCTGCCGCCTCCGTGCGTGAAGCTGAAGAACGCACTGACTGAAATGGGCGACGATGTAAGCCTGGAAGGCTTGCGTGGCTGCGAGGGGCCTCTGATAAGAAACGCATTCGATGCCTATCACCGTCAACTGAAGAATTGGTGGCCCGAGACGCTTTACATGAGGTATAACGAGTTGCCGCATCCAGGTACGAACGACGATAGCAGGAGGAGGCAGTGCCTGGTGGCATACTTGCTGAACCCTTCGTCCGGCGGGTTCCCGGCTGATCAGCCGGGGGGCAGTGCGGAGGATGGCGATGGCTCGCCGTTGGCGAAAGTTCGGCGGGTCGGCGACGCCGGCAACGGGGGCGTTGCCACGCCCGCGCAGGACACGCCTATCAAGTGCACGCCCATGCAGAGCTGTCCCCTGAGCTGGCTCAGACGGACCGCCGTTGGGCAGAAGTACCTTGGTCGCAAGGCCTGCGAGAATCAGTTCAGCTCGAGAACCTGTTGACGAAAGCGGATGCGAAAGCAGTCAAATGGTACAAGGCATTCGCGGCCAAGCGAGCTTCTGATCCAGAGTACTTGCCGTCGAGGAGGGGCGACGATGCCGATTTGTGGCAGGCGCTTTACAAGTGCTCCACGAACGCTGGACCCTACAGAGTGGATGTACCTACACTTCGTCTGTTCGCATTGCAGCCTGACGTGCTCGGCGTAGCTAGCGCCAAGTTCTACGGGGAGGTCAGCGACGTCGCCCCCTGGCGTTGGACCTTTCGAACCGCCGCGGAGCATCATGGCATCGACTCTCTGCGCGACGTGGAAGGAAGGCCCAGCGCGCCCCTCGCGGCAGGCTGCCCTGGCAGAGCGGCTGGAGGCGGTGAAGTTTCTCTACGCGGCTGACCAGGAGGACCCGCGCCCCGACCCGGTCAGGGCCAAGCGCATCACACAGGTGCTCGCTGCTTGGACGGACTTCAGACGCATTAGCCTCGCCCGCGCGGATTCGTTCTCGTTCGCAAAGGAGAGAATATTTGATTTCTTTGCCGGCGTCACAGACGACCTGTCGAACCTCTACCTGGCGTCCGTGTGCGTGCCCAACTTCGGGAATACGTGCTACCTCAACGCCGTGGTGCAGGCCCTGATCCACTGCAAGCCTTGGAGGCGTCGGGATGTTTCAATCCAAACGAGCGCGTCGTTCCGCACAGTTGCTCCGGCGCTGCGAGTCCCATGACGCATCGCATTGCGTTTTGAAAAAGCGGCCCTGGGCTACCGCTGAGCTCCCGATTCAGTGCTCTCTCTCTCTCTCTCTCTCTCTCTCTCTCTCTCTCTCTCTCTCTCTCTCTCTTTTTTCTAAAAAGAAAATAATAATAATAATAATAACACAAAAAGGAGAAAAAAGACGAGAAAAACAAAAAACGAGAGAGGAAAGACACAAAAAAACGCAGCAGCAGCAGCAGCAGGGCGGAGAGGATCAGACTGCGGCAGTTCTGGGCTTAAGGCAACCGCCCGCGCGCATGGGCCAGACGACTCCCTCTTCTGGAGGCGACGACCGAAAAACTAAAGTGAGGCGCTGCATCTGGCGCGCTTGCTGCCACTGGCGCATTGCTGACTTTGTTGCCGATGGGGAAGGTTTGCCGGGCCTGCAAGCAACGTTCCCGCGCTGATGGCTCGTGCAGGAATCGTGGTTGTAGAGAGTTCCGCCTAGGACGTACGGGGCAACACTTCAAGATGAAGCGGCTGCAGAATCTCCTCGGGGACGTCGCAAAATGCTTCGGTGACTTCGTTCAGGGCGGGTGCGTCGCTTCGCTATGTCACAGGCGCGATGTTCGCATGGGCATTGCGGCGGGCATTTTGCTGCGAGAACACTTCGCTGCCTGTGGCGCGTTGCGTGTGGAGGTTCTCTGCGTGGTGTTCATCTGCTACTGGAAGTGGGCACCCGCGTGCATCCTCCACTATGTGCTTCGCCACAAGGGCGAACTGCTGGCGGCCGACGCACAGGGGCGCGCAGCCTTGTACGAGCGCGCGTGGCAGGAGGCCATGGCGATTGTGCAACCCAAGGTTTTTGCGGTCGCTGCCAATCGCCGCGAGGCCACCGTGGAGCTCGTACCGCGATCGACGGTGCGTGCTTTGGGCGGCGCGGCCGCTGATTTCTTCACCTATCACCTCGTGATGAATCCGGCCAAGAGGAGGACAGGGCCGTGTGAGTTCCAAATCCTCATGGCGGGCTTGCGCGGTGGTCGTTTGGAGGTTGCCACCGAACTTGTAGCGGCATCCTTTGCCATGTCTGGCGCGGCCGCTGCCTCTGGCGCAACGTACGTCGAAAACGAAGTGCACCTGCGCGCGGTGGGACTGTGGTCGCATGCGACGTATGCGCGCACAACGTTCTTGCGATTGCTTTTCAGGGCAGAGGATGTCCGACGGAGTTTCTCCGAGAGGGATTGGCTTTTGCTTGCTGGCATGGGCTCTGGCGCTGAGAAAGGGATCGATGCTGTCGGGTATATCGGATACGAGGACGCCGTGCAGATTTGCACATTTATCTCTCAGGATTTGTGGGCTGCCTCTGGCGCCGCGCATGAGCTCGATGATTTCATTTGCTTCCTCTGCCTTTCCCAGAACGACATGGAGGTGATCCAAGGTGAAGCGACGCCATGGCCAGCACCCCCTGTTACTGTCATTGGTGATTTGGGTAATCTTCTTGCTGAGGTTCCAGCACGTCTGAGAGCAAGATTGAAGCAGGGTGGTTCCTCGGGACCTCCTGCCGCCGCAGATTCTCAGGCTGCCTCTGGCGCCGCCTCGTCCGCTGGTTGTCCTTCTGATGGCTCCTCGGGGGTTGATGTCGCCGCAGCAGATCCTGTGGCTTCCTCCGGCACCGCCATTCGCTGTGGTTCTCCTTCCGCTGGCTCCTCGGAGCTTGATGCCGCCGCAGATTCTCAGGCTTTCTCTGGCATCGCCAGTCCCGCTAGTGCTCCTGCTGGTCCTACTACACAGCGCCCTCGCTGGCACGTTGGGGTTCTGCGGCACCCGCGCTGGCGTGTCGGGGTTCTGCAGCAGCCGTGTCTGGATCTGAGCAGGCAGGTCGTGTGGGACAGGTGCCTGCGTGGCATCCTGGGGTTCTCGCCGTTTAATGCGCGGGCGCGGTTTTCTCGGAGCTCACGCAGTGAGCAGCGCAAAACCGTGTCTCTCGTGCAGGGGGGGGGCTCCCTGAGCTGGGAGCCCGTCCGCTGCCGCGCGCAGTGCATGTTCCTCATAGACGTGCCACTCTTAGCACTCACTGCCTCTGGCGTGTCAAGCGGAACTATGCGTCGCGCTCTCGGCTGCGCGATGGATCTCTGTGACAAATTCGTTTTGCGGCCTCTTCCTGCAGACCTGGAACTTCTGTCCATGGCGATCGTGCGGCGCGCGCTCAAGTTGGAGCTGAACCGCGATCACGTCGACGCCATGGCTAAGCACTTCCGCGGGGGAGGGTGTTTGCACCGTCCTCGCGTTGACAGTGCGGAGCGTTTCATTCACATGCGCATGTCGTGCTGACGGTTGCTGCCTCTGGCGCAACTGTGTGGCTGCCTCTGGCGCCCTGTGGTCCCTGCGTAGATGGCAAGAGTGACTCATCTTCTGCGCCATTTCATGATAAAGAAGCAACTGTTCCTCTCAACCATCGTGCGAGCTACCATTCGATGCTGGCCCAGCTTCCGACCTCGCCCTCGCTCTCTGCAATCCAACCGACTCCTTATCCTTGCCCGAGGACATTTCATGTCGTCCTCAGGTTCGCTCCCGCCCTCATCTTCCTCACCGTCGCCCTCTGCTCCGAGGTCATCTTCGTGCTTGGCTTCACCCCCGCCCCACGCTACCCTTGCCTTCACCTCTTAGACTTCTCCGTGCTCACCGACATGCCCATGCCGCCCTCATCTTCGAAGCCGCCATCGCGGTCGTCCATCGCAGCCTTTTCGGCTCAACAACGCCTCTGGCGTTGGCGCCCGAGGCGCCACGCGCGGGGCAGCATGCAGAAGCGTGGGCCGGACTCGCACGCGGCTGCCTCTGGCGCCGAGGGTCGTGGCCTCGACTTTGAGGTGGCGGGCCAGATTGCACAGCGCGTGCTGCAGTGGCGCAAGGACCACCCGTGCAGAAACTATGTCACCCTCCAGATGAAGGGTTCATCGGGGGGCCATTGTAAAGTCGAAGATCAAGGTGCGGGAGGAGTGCGCACGCACATCGTCGCCAACGCGTGCAACCGCGAAGATGTCCTGATTCCTCTCTCCCAGGAATCTAGCCCAGGAAAAACATGTGTGCCCCCAGTGGGGGGCGAGGGTGATGCATTGACGGCGTGCACAGACGCTGCCACTGGCGCGAGGATGCAGCACACAACAAATGTGCGTCGCATGGCCGAGTTGGCTGCCTCGCATCCTCTCGCGTCCACAGTGGACACTCACCTTTACGAGAATCGGGCTGAAAGCCCAAAGGACTCGTGAGGCCGAGCGGCAACGGGCAACCAGAGTCAGTTCTTCCGAACAACCAGCCTCGCTTGTAGTGGGATGGTCTTCAAAGTGGGTCTCTCCACGAAAAGGACTCACCAGGATACGTTGCGTATCTGGTGGGCCCCAACCAAGGCATGCGCGGCTACGAGGACAGCAAGCAACATCGGAACCAGGGCTGCGCGGCAAGTGTTTTTCGACATCACGGAGCTGGATGTGGAAAGTGTCTTTCCCTGCCGCGAGGATGAGACGTGGGTCAGCGAAGACGACGCTGCCTCTGGCGCGCCCGCTGCCTCTGCAGCGCTCGCGGCGCCACCCGACGAGGAAGCGCAGCGGGGGATGGTGCTTCCGCCTCCGCGCGCGGGCGACGCGATGGACACGGGGCACTTAGTGTCACTGTCCGACTCGGACGGAAGCAGTGACGGCGACGCGGCGGAGGACACGGGGCGCTCGCCACTGTCCGACGAGGGCGACAGCAGTGACGACGACCGCGACAGTTCGAGTGACGCATCGGGTGACGTTGCCTCGGCCGCGGAGCCGAGTGCTGCCTCTGGCGCAGTGCGTCGTGGTGCCTCAGCTGCCTCTGGCGCATTCGCATTGCGTGGCTCCTCGGCTGCCGCTGGCACCGCCCGTTCCAGGCATATTCATTTCAATGCTTATTCGGGCTGACCGCGGGAGACAATAACGTGGCTGTGCGAGCCACGCCTGGTGAAGGAGCGGCGCCTAGGCATTTCCCGGCTCATCCAGGGAATGACAGAAAAGTGCGACCACATTCCTCACCCTAGTGAGGTGATGGCAGGTATCCCCCACTGGAGCGACCGCGACGACTACAAAGGGCAAAGGTGGGACATTGTGAGCGTCTGGGCGTCACAGAAGATGCATTACTTCGGCAAGCTGACCAAAGCCTAGGAAGGTATTTCTTTGCGTGGGGAGACGAATTTTTGGCGTTGCAACGCCTGGCCCAACTTGATGCCCGCTGCCCCTGGCGCGCCGCGTGCGGAGTGCCTGCCGCGGGGCCATCCCGCGTGGCGTATCCTGCGCAAGGTGTTCGGAACCAACAGCATCCCCGAATTCTTGAAGCACTTGTTCAACAAGCACGACGGGGATGTCAGAGTTGTTCGGTACTCTGGCTGGACGCGTGTGCAGCAGAATTGCGTGATCCATCATCGATTGTGGCATTCCCAGTTCGCCAGGACCGAGAATTCGCTGGTTTTTTGTCTTCGAGAGAGAAGACGGAAAGGCTCGACTGGCACGACGTTGACTGGGTTCTCCGTGAGCAGCTTGGCGGCCAGACGACGCTGCTCCGTCGTGTCCCCGCTGCCTCTGGCGCGGCTAGTGGGCAGTTCCAGGTGGATATGCGAAAAGGGCAAGTCGTGACGCTCGCACAGATGTTCGCCCTGGGCGCAGACTACTGCACTGTCTGCGACATGTACAAGCTGCGCATGGATCTGCCCATCCTCGTCCACAAACACAAGAGGGAGAGCAATAATAAAAGGGCAAGGACGAAGTGAGCGCGAGTGCAATGACTTCAAGCTGCCTCTGGCGCTTCTTTCCTTTCAGAATGCACTGCCTTGCAGCTGCCTCTGGCGCTCCTTCTTCCTTGGCGGCGGCGCCCTGGACTGCTTCGCGGTTTCTGTTCCTTCCGCGCGCAAGAAAAGTCTTGCTCATGCTGCTGTTGCTGCTGCTGCTCCTCAATGCTGTTACAGGCTGCTCGTCACTGATGCAATTGCTGCTGCTGCCAGCTGCTGCTTCCACCTCCATGCTGCTGCTGCTGCTCCTCATTGCCAATGCTGCTGAGCTGCTGCTGCTGCTCCTTCTTCTCTCCTGCTCCTCCCGCTCTTAGCCGCCTTGCTCACTCTCCTGTTACAGGCCTCTCCTGTCCTTCCGCCGTCCTCGCTCCGTTGGTCGCAGCGTTTGTAGGCTTGAGCCGCTCGACCGTGCAGCCGCGGCGGCGCCTGCCCCCTGACTGCCGCCCCCGCGCGCGTCGCCCGCGTCATCATGGGGAAGCGTGGCCAGAGGTCGGCTGCCTCTAGCGCAGGGGACTGCGACTTGGCTGCCTCTGGCGCCGAGGACGACGACCTGACCAGCCGTGTGCTTCGGTGGAAGAGGGAACACCCAGCAAGAGATTATGTTGGGGAGCCGCTCCAGCATGTCCAACCGTCGGACGGACTCGGTGCTGGCACCCTCGTGCACTCCGTGCGATGTGGGGTTTACTCGCGGACGAGGTTCGGGAAGTTTGCTAGCGATGTAGTTTTGATTCCCATGTCTCGGAGAGCTCCTCCGTACGTCCAGCCAGTGTTCGGAGAGTCCGCGCTGCTCGTGTATGATGCTGGGCCTCTTTCCTGTCCAGAGCACTGCGCGATGCAGCACGCGATGAGTGTTGACCGCATGGACGCTCTTGCGGCGACGCATCCTCTCGCGGCGACGCTTTTATCTCATGTGAAGGTGGGGTGGAGCGAGAGTGTGCGAGATAGTAGAGGCCGCGCAAACGATGGCTTCGACCAAAGCCCCAATCACCTTTCAGTCAGTTTGGCAGGCCACGGGGGTGGCAAGACCTTTTCCATGGGCCTTACCACGAAGGGTGTCCGTGACAAGGACATGTTTGATCTCTGGTGGCATCCGATGGGTCCAGATTGGAATGGCACGCACATCAGGGCTGCGCGGCAGCTTTTCTTCGACGCCTGCGAGCTGGATGTCGAGAGTGTCTTTCCAATGGACGAGGGCGATCGGCCGTCGACTGGCGGCGACCCCACAGCTGCCTCCGGCGCGCGCGCGGGGTCAGGCGGCGAGGAGCCCGCGGAGGAGGAGCGGAAGGAGACTGTCGCGGAGCCTACGTATCTGGTCGACTTGGAGGAAAGTCATTCCGCGAAAGAGTCCGATTCTGCGGAGGAGCCCAACTCCGACAGCTCTGCCAACGACAGCAGCCGTGGGAGCAAAGCGGACCGCGGCAGCTCTGACAGGGAAGACGCTGCCTCTGGCGCAGAAGGTGGTGCTGCCTCTGGCGCAACGCGGATGAAGGTCAAAGAAGTTCATCTTGCGACTTTCCGAGGTTGGCCAAAGGAAGCAGGCCTTTGGTTATGCAGGCAAACTTTGACCAAGAGGAGGCGACGTAACGTCTCGCGCCTCATGGTGATGTTGCAGCAGGAATGCTCTCCTATTCCGGAGCCTCTGGATATCATCAACGGCATAAGGCACTTCAACGACAAGGTGGAAAACGAGCGGTGGGACATTGTGAGGGCCCGGGCGACGCAGAAGTTGCATTATTTGGCTTTTTTTTCAGGATGCATTTCGACGTTCCTCTCGACGAGAAGTGTTGGCATACCAGCGCCTGGCCACACTTGAAACGCGCCTCTGCTGGTGATCCGCATGTCATGTGTTTGCCGCGACATTCAGAATATTCGCCCTCGTGGACGGTGCTGCGCGACATTTTTAAGATCGACACCGTTCCCCAGTTCTTGAAGCACTTGTTCAACAAACACGACGGGGAGGTCAGACTCATCCAAGACTTCGGCTGGAAGCATCTCGAATCTATTCACGCTCTACATTCTCGGTTCTGGCATCCCGAGCTCGCAAGGACCGCGGAAGCGCGGATCTGGCTGTCCAATCGGACATCCGACAAAAGCCTCACGTGGAGGCAGGCTGGGTGGGTTCTGGACGAAGAAGGTGGCCAGACGACGCTTCTCCGTCGGGCCCACGCGTCTCCCTGGAGAGCCGCTGCCTCTGGCGCGAAGGCTCCTTGGAAGGATGACTTCGATGCGGAGATCCGAGTTGGGCAAGTCGTCGCGCTCGCCCACGTGTTCTACCTGGGCGCACAGTTCTGCAGTGCTTTTGACATGTACAAATTGCACATGGATCTCCCGATCCTTGTCCACAGGCAAAGGCGGGAGTCGACCCAAGCTGGGGACACCGCGAAACGGAAATACAGTCGGAAGGGGTGAGCGGGAGTCTCCCTGCCCCTGGCGCTGATACGCTTCCACGCAGCATTTGCTTGCACGCTGCCTCTGGCGCTGATATCTTTTCTTCAGACATGCCTTGCATGCTGTCTCTGGCGCTTCCTTCGTTTGGCGCAGGGTTCTCCAGACTAGGGTTCCGTACTGAGTGCTCTGGACTGCGCCGCTGATGCGCAGCGTGCCGCAGAACAAATGTTCTAAACGAGCAGGCTCATGCTCTGCCGCTGCTGCCAGCTGCTGGTACTGCTGCTGCTGCTCCTCCTCCAGCTGCTGCTCCTGTTGTGGCTACTGGTCCTCCTCCTGCAGGTGCCCCCTGGGTTTGCTCGGAGGCTCAACCACGCGAGGTTCTCGCAATGCCAATAGCCCGCGACTCCGGGGGGGTGCCGAACCAACCGCGAGCGCACCCGTACGCCGCGACGCCAAGGGTGCGCCCGTGGTTGGCTCGGCAAGCCATTGGAGTCCAGGAGTACTGGTAATGCCAGAACCTCGCGTGGTTGAGCCTCTGCGCGAACCCAAGAGGTATCTGCTCTGACTCGCGTTTCCCCAAGTGCCGTACTCCTCCCGCCTCTGCTGCTGCCGCTGCTCTTGCTGCTCCTCCGCCTCCTCCAGCCTCTCCTCCCGCTGCTCCTTCTCCTCCACTGTCATGCCCCTCCGCCTCCGCAAGTCCCTCCTGCTGCTGCTCTTGCTCCTCCGCAGGCTGCCTCTGGCGCTGATATCCGTTGACGCAGCAATGGCATGCAGGCTGCTGTTGCCATCTGCTGCCACTGTTGCTGCTCCGCCTCCTCCAACTTCTCCTGCTGCTGCTCCTGTTGTTGGTGCTGCTGCTGCTGGTCTCCTCGTCCTCCACCTGCTCTTCCCGCATGTCCGTCGCGTTTGCCGGCCCCAGCGGGGACGGCGCGAACGCGGCGCGTTAGCCGCGATGGGTCGCCGCGGCGCGGCGGAGCAGGCTGCCTCTGGCGCGCATTCTTCTGTGGTGGATGACCTCCGGGTGGTGTCGTCAGCCGAGTCCTGGAGGTCCTGGCGACAAATACACCCCGTGAGACCTGGTGCCCCCCTCTATTCCAAAACCATGGAAGGCCAACCAAAGAGGGCCAGAGGCCTTGGTGTGCGTACACCAATTTCTCAAATGGCAAGGTCGTCCAGGAATCGTGGATGACGCCGTTCCTCGTGCCTACTCACGACGTGACCTCAGTGATAGGTATTAACGGTGTTGAGACAACGTCGCCTCAATATTCGGTCGCTGCCTCTGGCGCGGGGCAGGAGACGCGCATGCGCCGGGCGGACATCCACAGGATCGCGTCTCTGGCCAGGAGCCACCCCATGATCTCTGATGGTGAAAAAAGACCCAATGATAAAGATAATCACCCACAGAAGAAAGACAGATTTGGTCGCGCAGAAAAATGGCACCAGTCACCATGTGATTTGCAGTTGGTGGTGGCGTGCCGCGTGGAGATCATCGTCGGATGCTCCGTCAACGAAACCCGCAAAGTTGTGCGTGACGATTTGGCTGCTCATGGCCTGCTCGGTTTGTGGTGGAAGCCTGCCAGTAAGGCGAAGCTCTCGCGGGAGCAAGAGGATGTGGCCCGGGCAGTCTTTTTCGACTTGATGGAAGGCGAACATCGGGTTCCAGCACTATACGCCCACGACTTTCAGGCTCTCCCAAACGACTCCGCTGCCTCTGGCGCGTCCGCTGCCTCTGCCGCGCCCGCTGGCTCTGGCGCGTTCTCCGCTTCTGCTGCTGCTGCAGCTGCTGCCGTTGCTGCTCCTGCGGCAGCTCCTGCTGCCACTGCGCCAGCTGCTCCTGCGCCAACTGCAGCTGCTGCGGGTGTGGCAGGCCCCTTACCAGCTGCAGCTGCTGGTCCTGCTGCGCCAGCTGCTTCCGCGGCAACTCCAGCTCAGTACCCGCCGCAGCCTCCTGGGCTGGCGCAGGTGGCGGCACCGCCTGCCGCGGCGCCGCCGCAGGCGCTGCCGCCTGCGGCGCCTCAGGAGGCCGCGCCGCCGCCTGCCGCGGCGACTTCACAGAATACCAGCACCGCTGCCTCTGGCGCGCGTGTCATGCCACCCCCGCTGGCATCGATGAGCGCAATGGCAACTGACGTTGCTAGCTCGTCGCCGCCGCCGCGGCCGGCCGCCAGCTCGCCGCCGCCGCCGCCAGGGCAGGACCTCCAGGCTCTTCACATGTCCGCGCCTGCTGCTGCTGCCGCCGCGCCGCCCCTGCCTGCCTCTGGCGGCTATGCTGCGCCTTCGGTAACGACGCCCTCGGGCAGCGCGATCGCGGCGCCTCCGCCTGCAAGCCAGTCGATGGACACGACGAAACGGGGGAGGGGCGAACAGCGGACGGAAGAGCCTCAGCGGCGGACGAGGATACGCTCCAGAAGCCAGCCGAGACCGACCGAGGCGGATCTTCCTGCATCCTCTTGCGCGTCAGTTGCCTCTGGCGCATCAAAATCAGGGGACGAGTCAGATCTTGCCGCATCAGAATCAGGGGGCGAGTCAGAGGTTGGTGCCCCTGGCGACCAAGACTTTGTTGCTCGTGTCACCGACGACCCCGGTTTGGTGTCACTGACGACTCCTCTGTCTGAGCGGGCCTTGTCGCGTTTGCCCGAGGCTCAAAAGGCCGAGCTGCGCACGATCTGCCGATCGAACAGGCCTAAGGATAACCATTTCGTCGACAACAGGGCGAGTTGGGAAGCGAACGCAAGAGCTCATGTCCGTAACTGGCAAATGCCGCAGCGGCAGGACGAAAACGGCTATGCGCTTCTGAAATGCCTCGACGTTTTCTGCGAGCCCGTCCCTACGCTGTGGCAGTTTCGCTACGGCGTGGCCCACCGAAGCAACGACCCACAAAACGCGGGGCAGAACTGGGACGTCGTGCGCGCCGTGGCCTCCAAGAAACAACACTACAAGAAGCGGCTCCAGGAGGCGCTGTGGCCTGACGCTGCCTCTGGCGCGCCTGTCGCGCCCTTCGCCGACGCATGCCCGAATGCCGTGCTCGGCGACGGGCGGGCGGCGCTCGCGACAGAGGCCTTCGAGCTATCGAAGCGCGTGGCCGGCATTCGCAGCGACGAAAGGCACGTCCACCACGTCCTCGAGAAGCACAGCGGCGAGGCGCGGCACTGGGGGCGCATCGCATGGACCGAGGTGGACCCTGGCCACGTGGAGATGCTCTTCCACGTCAATTTCTGGCATCACCAACTGGTTCAGACCGAGCGTGCGCGTGAGTATCTGGCTTGGGCGAATGCGAAAAGGAAGACGGAATTCCTGCCTCTGGAGGAAATCGACAAGGTCCTTGACATGGAGGATGGCGAGACCCACGTTCTCAAGCGTGAAATGGGCCACGTCACCTCTGCCTCTGGCGAGACGTGGTACAGCAGGGCGGGCCATTACATAACACTTGCGGAGCTGTTCAACTACGGATGCCTCCTATGTTCCTGCCATTACCTGTACACGTTGTACCTCCAACAACCGATGTTCGTACGTAGGAAAAGCCACGGCCGATTGCAGTCGGAGCAGGCTGTTCTCAACAGGAATGCCCGGCGCCTCCAGTTTCAGGAGAGAGGGACCTGGCGCCTGCCCAGGCGGCAAGGGTGAGAGCGCGGCATTGCCGGGTCGCTGCCTCTGGCGCGCCTTTAGGGCACTTGCTCTCTTCTGCCCTAGCTGCCTCTGGCGCTTCCTTACTTCTGCGCGCAGCGCGTCGCTGCTGAGCACGCTCGCCTGCGCACGGGCGAAAGAAGAAAACCGCCGACGACATCGTCCTCGTCGGCGTCATCGCCACTCGCATCATTGTGCTCTCTGTGCATTGTTGCTGCCTCTGTGAACTTTTCGTTTTTGTTTACTGTTCTCCTCGTCTTCTTTCATTTCTTTCGTGGTGTTTAGTTTACCTCTTACTACTATGGTCGCGTTCAGTTTCCTCCTGGTCGTGTGTAGTGTTTTCCTGGTCGTGCTTCGTTTTCTCCTTGTCGTGTTTGGCGTTCCTATGGTAGTATTCTCTTAAGCCTACTTAGTTTTCTCCTGGTCGTGTTTGGTAGTTCTGTCCTATAGTCGCGTTTAGTTTTGTTCTGGTCGTCTTTAGTTTTGCCGTGGTCGTGTTTCGTTTTCTCATGGTCGTGTTTCGTTTTCTCATGGTCGAGTTGGGTTTTTTCCTGGGTCGTGCTTAGTTTCCTCGTGTTTGTGTAGTGTTCCCGACAGATAATCCATGCCCAGCTCGACGTTGCCATATGGGGTGAAGTCACGCAAGCGCGCTGACCTTGGCATCGCTTACCGCTGGCCTCTCGCAGCTCTTCTTCTGCTCCAGCTTTCCTCCTCGCGCAGGCGTCCGCGCCATGGGGCGCGCGCGAACGTCTGCTGGCGGCTGCGGTTCCGCCGCCGCAGAGTACGACGCGCGCATGCAGGATAATCAGCATTTGGCTTTGGCGCTCGCAGAGAAGGAGCTGGAGATCCGCAAGCTCAAGGAGGAGAAGTCGGAGTACAAACGCAAGTACGAAGATTTGACTTCGACTCTGAAGGCGCTCGCGGACGGCGTCGGGAACGTGGAGCTGCCTGCTGAGGCTGTCGCCGCTGCCTCTGGCGCGCGTGCGCAGGACAAAAACGACAAGACGGATGTTTTCCAGGACAAGAACTTCCCGCTGAAGGTCCACCGACAGGCGAAGCCAGTGATCGCGGACAGCTCTGGGAAGATCCACGAAAAGGTCTAGGGCGCTCACACTAGGAAGCGACGGATGAGTCGCGAATGGTACTTTCGCAACAAGGCAAGATTAGCGGCTCTCGGAGACGCTGTTTCTGGCGCGCGCCGCACTGACGACATCTCCGGCGCAAGTTCTTCGAGGGCACGAGGCAGCGCGGGCGGGGAATCTTCCAGCGCAGCCGGCGGTGCAGCGGCAGCGTCTGCGGAGGGGGGGGGCCGCCTGGGCGACGAGGAGACGGCTCCCGTAGAGCCAGGCCGCAAGAAGATGAATGGCGCACCGGGGCCGTCAACTGATCCAGGCTGCCTTTGGCGCTAATATCTTTTCACGCAGAAATGGCTTGCAGGCTGCCTCTGGCGCTTCCCTCGTTTGGCCCAGGGTTCGGCAGACTCGGGGCTCCGTATCAGCTAGGTGCGCTCTGCGCCGCTGGCGCGGCGCGCCGCGGGAAAAAAAGGAACGCTCATGCTCTGGCGCTGCTGCCGGCTGCTGGTGCTGCTGCTGATCCGCCTCCTCGAGCTTCTACTGCTGCCGCTCCTGCGACACACTGCTTCTGGCGAGGATGACGAAGAGTGGGCGACGCACTGCCTCTGGCGCGCCACAGCGCGGCCCCTGGCGCGCCCCTGGCCACGCGAGTGGTCCCTGGAACACTCGCTTCCGAGAGGGGCCTGGTGGCATCGGCTCTGAGGGGTAAATTCTCGCATGAAGGTTGTTGCGAAAGAGGGTGTCTGCACCGTCCTTGCGTTGACAGTGCGGAGCGTTTCATTCTCGTGCACATGTCGTGCTGACGGTTGCTGCCTCTGGCGCAATTGTGCGGCTGCCTCTGGCGCCCCGTGGTCCTTGCGTAGATGGCAAGAGTGACTCTTCATCTGCGCCATCTCAATGTTAAAGAAGCCACTGCGCCTCTCAACCATCGTGCGAGCTACCATTTGATGCTGACGCTGCTTCCGACTTCGCCCTCGCTCTCTGCAATCCAACCGACTCCTTACCCTTGCCCGAGGATATTTCATCCTCAGCTTCGCTCCCGCCCTCATATTCCTCACCGTCGCCCTCTGCCCCGAGGTCATTTTCCTGCTCGGCTTCACGCCCGCCTCACGCTACCCTTGCTTTCACCTCTTAGACTTCTCGGTGCCCACCCACATCCTCACCCTCATGTTCGCAGCCGCCATCGCGGTCGTCCATCGCAGCCTTTTCGGCTCAACAACGCCTCTGGCATTGGCGCCCGAGGCGCCGCGCGCGGGGCAGCATGGAGAAGCGCGCCCTGGACTCGCACCCGGCTGCCTCTGGCGCCGAGGGCCTTGGCCTCGAATTGGAGGAGGCGGACAATATGAGAAACCGCGCGCTGCAGTGGCGAAAGAAGCACCCCTGCAGAAATTATGTCGACCTCCAGGTTCTGGCTCCATCGGGGGGCCTTTGTGAAGTCCAAGATCAGGTTGCAGGAGGAGTCTACACGCACATCGTCGGCAACGCGTGCATTCGCGAAGATATCCTCATTCCTCTCTCCCAGGAAATTGATTTCCCTGGGTTTCCTGGCGACTTTCGCCCAGGACAGGCAGTGCCCCCAGTGGGGCGCGCGGGTGATGACTTGAGGGTGTACACAGACGCTGCCACTGGCGCGACGATGCAGCACGCGACAAATGTGCATCGCATGGCCGAGTTGGCTTCCTCTCATCCTCTCGCGTCCACACTGGACATTCACCTTAACGAGGGCTGGATTGACAGCCCAGAGGACTCGCGAGGCCGAGCGACAAAGGGCAACCGGAGCCTTTTCTTCCTAACCATCAGCCTCGCTTGTATTGGGATGGTCTTCAAGTTGGGCCTCTCCACGATAAAGACTCACAATGATATGCTGCGTATCTGGTGGGCCCCACGCAAGGCGCGCGCGGCTACGGGGACAGCAAGCTGCATCAAGGCTGCGCGGCAGGTGTTTTTCGACATCACGGAGCTGGATGTGGAAAGTGTCCTCCCCTGGCGCGAGGATGATGGGACGTGGGTCAGCGAAGGCGACGCTGCCTCTGGCGCGCCCGCTGCCTCTGCAGCGCTCGCGGCGCCCCCCGACGAGGAAGCGAAGCGGGAGATTCAGCTTCTGCCTCCGCGCGTGGGCGACGCGAAGGACACGGGGCGCTTAGCGTCACTGTCCGACTCGGGCGACAGCAGCGACGGCGACGCGAAGAACACGCGGCGCTTAGTGCCACTGTCCGACGAGGACGACAGCAGCGACGACGACTGCGACAGTTCCGAATCGGAAGGCGTTGCCTCGGCCGCGGAGCCGAGTGCTGCCTCTGGCGCAATGCGCGTTGGTGCCTGGCGCACTGCGTGGTGGTGGTGTGTGGTGATTCATTCCAATGCTTATTATTCGAGCTGGCCGCGGGAGGCAAGAATGTGGCTGTGCGAGCAAGGCCTGGTGAAGGAGCGGCGACGACGCCTTTCCCGACTCATCAAGGAAATGTCATCGGCGCCCGAGCACATTCTTCACCCTGACGATGTGATGGACGGCATCCACCACTGGAACGACACACCCGAGTACTGGAACCAAAGGTGGGTTCGCGCTTGGGCGTCACATCAGATGCACTACCTCCGCGAGCTGACCGACGCCTGGGAAGACATTTCTTTGGGTGATGGGAAGTATTGGCTTTGCAACGCCTGGCCCAACTTGATTCCCGCTGCCCCTGGCGCGCCGCGTGTGGAGCGCCTGCCGCGGGATCATCCCGGGTGGGGTCACCTGCGCGAGATGTTCGGAATCAGCGGCATCCCAGAATTCTTGAAGCACTTGTTCAACAAGCACGACGGGGAGGTCAGAGTTGTTCGATACTCTGGCTGGACGCGTGTGCGGCAGAATTGCGTGACTCATCCTCGATTGTGGCATTCCCAGTTCGTCAGGACCGAGAGTTCGCGGAGTTCTTTTGTACTGGAGAGACAACAGTAAATGGCTCGAGTGGCGCGACGTTGTGGATTCTCAACGGGCAGCCTGACGGCCAGACGACGCTGCTCCGTCGTGCTCCCGCTGCCTCTGGCGCGGCTAGTGGGATGTTCGAGGTGGACATGCGACAAGGACAAGTCGTGACGCTCGCACAGATGTTCGCCCTGGGCGCAGGGTACTGCACTGCCTGCGACATGTGCAAGCTGTACATGGATCTGCCCATCCTCGCCCGCAAGAACAAGATGGATAATAAAAGGGCATGGGCGAAGTGAGCGCGAGTGCAATGACTTCCAGCTGCCTCTGGCGCTTCTTTCAGGATGCACTGCCTTCCAGCTGCCTCTGTTTTCCTTGGCGGCGGCGCCCTGGACTGCTTCGAAGTTTCACTTCCGCGCGCGCGCAAGAAACATCTTGCTCATGACATGCCATGCTGTTGCTGCCGCTGCTCCTGACAGGACCCTAGCAACACTAAACGAGACCCTAGGACAAATAAATCAAGACCCTCCCAAAATTATACGAACCCTAGGGAAACTAAACAGGACTCTGCCAGAAAGAGACCTTAAGACAAATAAGCAAGACCCTAGCAAAACTACATGAGGCCTAGGAGAACCAGACAAGACCATAGGACAACTAACAAGACACTATGACAACTAAACAGGACCCTGCCTAACCAAACCTAAACATCGGGAAGTAATCACGACCCTAGCAAAACTAGACTGGACCCCAGGAACACTAAACAGGACCATGCCAAAACTAAACGAGGCCCTCGGAAAACTAAACAGCACCCTGGCAAACTTAAACGAGACCATAGGAAAAATAAGCACAGCCCTGCCAACACTAAACGAGACCCTAGGACAACTAATCAGGACCCTGGCAAAACTAAACAAGACCCTCGGACAACTAAACAGGACCATGTCACAACTAAACGAGACCCTGGGATAAGTAAACAGGACCCTGCCAACACTAAGCGGGCCCCATAGGGCAACTAAACAGGACCCTGGCAAAAACTAAAGGAGACCCTAGGAAAACTAAACATGACCTTAACAAAACTAAACGAGGCCGTAGGAAAACTAAAGAGGACCCTAGCACAACTAAACGAGACCGTAGGAAACCGAAACAGAACCCTGCCAAACCTAAACGAGACCCTAGGACAACTAAACATGACCCTACCAAAACTAAGCGAGGCCCTAGGAAAACTACCCACAGCAAAACTAAACGAGACCCTCGGGAAACTAAACAGGACCCTAGCAACACTAAACGTGATCATCGGAAAACTTAAACAGGACCCTACCAAAACTAAGCGAGACCCTAGGACAACTAAACAGGACCCCGCCAAAACTAAACCATACCACAGGAAAAGTGAACAGGACCCTGCCAAAACTAAACGAGACCATAGGACAACTAAACAGGACCCTAGCAACACTAAACGAGACCCTCGGAAAACCAAACAGGACACTGCCAAAACTAAACGAGGCCCTAGGCAAACTAAAGAGGGCTTCGCAAAACTAAAGGAGACCCTGGGACAACTAAACAGGACCCTCGCAAAACTAAAGGAGACCCCGGGGAAACTAAACAGGACCCTCGCAAAACTAAAGGAGACTCTAGGACAACTAAACAGGACCCTAGCAACACTAAGCGAGACCGTAGGACAACTAAAGAGGACGCTACCAAAACTAAACGAGACCCTCGGGCAACTAAACATGACCCTACCAAAACTAAGCGATGCCCGAGGAAAACTAAACAAGACCCTACCAAACGAGACCACAGGAAAACTAAACAGGACCCTAGCAAAACTAAGCGAGACCATCGGACAACTAAACGTGACCCTGCCAAAACTAAACGAGACCATAGGACAACTAAACAGGACCCTACCACAATTCAACGAGACCCTAGGAAAACAGGACCCTAGCAAAACTAAACGAGACCCAAGGCAAACTAAACGGGACCATGCCAAAAGCAACCTAAACCGTTGGAACAACTAAGAAGGACCTTGCCAAAACTAAACGAGACCCTCGGCAAACTAAACAGAGCCTTCGCACAGCTAGACGAGACCCTAGGATATCTATACAGTACCCTAGCAAAATTAAACGAGACCAACGGACAACTAAAAATAAGCTTAGCAAAACTAAACGAGACCCTTGGACAATTATACCAAGAATAACGGGACCCCAGGAAAATTAAGCAGGACCCTGCCAACAACTACGAGACCCTGGGAAAACTAAACAGACCCTGGCAAAACTAAACGATACCACAGGAAAAGTAAACGAACCGTACCAAAACTAAACGGGACCACCGGAAAACTAAACACGACCCTAGCAAAACTAAACGAGACCCTTGGACAACTAAACAGGACCTACCATAATTAAACGAGACCCTAGGATCATTAAACAAGACCCTAGCAAAACTAAACGAGACCTTCGGACAACTAAACAGGACCCTCGCAAAACTAAAGGAGACCCTAGGAAAACTAAACAGGACCCTAGCAACACTAGGCGAGACCTTAGGACAATTAAACAGGAACCTACCACAACTAAACGAGACCCTAGGACAACTAAACAGGACCCTGGCAACATTAAACGAGACCCTATGAAAACTAAACAGGGCCCTGGCACAACTAAACGAGACCCTAGGACAACCAAACAGGACCCGGCCAAAACTAAACGGGACCCTGGAAAAAAAAAGAACCTCAACAGGGCCCAAACGAGACCACAGGAAAAATAAGCAGGACCCGAGCAAAACTAAACGTTACCGTCGGAAAATCGAACGGGACCCTCGCAACAGTAACAACACCCCCGGCCAACTAAACAAACCCTGGCACAACTAAACGAGACCCTGGGAAAACTAAACATGACCCTAGCAAAACTAAACGAGACCCCAGGACAACGAAACATGACCCTATCAAAAATTAATTAAACCATGGGAAAACTAAGCAGGACAATGCCGAAACTATCTAAACCCTAGGAACACTAAACAGGACCATGCCAAAAGTGACCTAGACCCTGGAAGAACTAAGCAGGACCTTACCAAAACTAGACGAGACATTAGGACAAGTAAACAGGACCCTGCCAAAAACTAAACGAGACCCTAGGACAACTAAACAAGACCCCACCAAAACTAAACGACGAGACCCAGCGAACACTAAACAGGACCCTGGCAACACTAAACGAGACCCTAGGACAACTATACAGGATCTTGGCAAAACTAAACGAGACCGTGGGAAAATGCAACAGGACCCTACCAAAAAATATACCAGACCCTAGTGAGACTAAACAAGACGCGACCAAAACTAAACGAGACCATAGAGGAAAACTAAACAGGACCCTAGCAAAACTAAACGAGACCCTAGGAAAACTAAACAGAACCCTGCCAGCACTAAACGAGACCCTTGGACAACTAAACAGGACCCTGCCAAAACTAGACGAGACCCTACGGCAACTAAACAGGCCCCTGCCGAAACTAAACGAGGCCCTAGGAAAACGAGACAGGGCCCTACCGCAAATTAAACGAGACCCTGGGACAACTAAACAGGACCTTAGCACAACTAAACGAGACCGCAGGAAAACCAAATCGAAGAGGACCTTCGCAAAACGAAACAAGACCCTAGGACAACTAAACAGGACCCCAGCAAAACTAAACGAGACCCTAGGGCAAGTAAACAGGGCCCTACCAAAAAGTAAACGAGACCTTAGGAAAACTAAAAGAGACCCGAGGACAACGAAACTGGACCCTAGCAAAACTAAACGAGACCATCGGACAAGTAAACAGGACCCTGGCACAACTAAACGGGACCCTCGGGACACTAAACGAAACCTTACCAAATTTAAACGAGCCCTCGGAAAATTAATGAACATGACCCTGGCAAAACTAGACGAGACCCTGGGACATCTAAACAGGATCTTAGCAAAACTAAGCGAGACCTTGGGAAAACTAAGCAGGGCCCTGGCAAAACTAAACGAGACCCTAGGACAACTAAACAGGACCCTAGCAAAACTAAACGAGACCCTAGGACAACTAAACAATACCACAGCAAAACTAAACGATATCCTAGGGCAACTAAACAGGACCCCACCAAAACTAAACGAGACCCTAGGACAATCCGACCAAATTTAGCGAGACCCTATGAAACGTAAACAGGACCCTACCCAAAATTTACGAGACCCTAGGAAAACTAAACAGAACCCCGGCAAAATTAAGCGAGACTTTAGGAAAAGTAAACATGACCCTACCAAAACTAAACGGGACCCCCGGAAAACTAAACAGTACCCTAGCAAACGTAAACGAGACCCTAGGACAACTAAGCACGACCCTGCCAGAACTGAACGAGACCGTAGGAAAACTAAACAGGACCCTAGCAAAACTAAACGAGACCCTAGGAAAACTAAACAAGACCTTAGCAAAACTAAACGAGACCCCGGGAAAACTAAGCAGGACCCTAGCACAACTAAACGAGGCCCTAGGGCACCGAAACATGACCCGAGCAAAACTAAACGAGACCCGAGGACAATTGAACAGGACCCTGCCAAAACTAAACGGGACCATCGGACAACTAATCAGGACCCCACCAAAACTAAACGAGACCCTAGGGAGAGAGAAAAAAAACTAAACATGACCCTCGCGCAACTAAACGAGACCATGGGGCATCTAAGCAGGACCCTAGCAAAACTAAACGAGGCCCTAGGAAAAGTAAACAGGACCCTGGCAAAAGTAAACGAGACGTTCGGACAATTAAACATGACCCTAGCAAAACTAAACGAGACCATCGGAAAACGAAACACGAGACCTTAGGACAACTGAACAGGACCCTACCAAAATTAAACGGGACCCTAGGACAACTAAATAGGACCCTGCCAAAACAACTACGAGACCCTAGGAAAACTAAACATGACCCTACCAAAACTAAACGAGGCCCTAGGACAACTGAACAGGACCCTCGCTAACCTAAACGAGACCGTAGGAAAACTAAACAGGACCCGGCCAACACTGAACGATACCATGGGAAAGCTAAAGAGGACCGCGGCAAAACTAAACGAGACTTTAGGAAAACTAAACAGGACCCTACCAAAACTAAACTAGACCCACGGCAAAGAAAGAGGACCCTACCAAAACTGAACGAGACTATAGGACAACTAAACAGGACCTTAGCAAAACTAAACGAGGCCCTAGGAGAAGTAAAGATGACCTTAGAAAAACTGAACGAGACCCTAGGAACACTAAACATGACCCCAGCAAAACTATGTGAGGCCCTCGGACAACTGAACAGGACGCTAGCCAAACTAAACGAGACCGTAGGAGAACTAAACAGGACCCTACCAAAACTAAACGAGACCCTCGGAAACTGAACATCACCCTACCAAAACTAAACGAGACCCTAGGACAACTAAACATGACCTAGCGAAACTAAACGAGACCCTACGAAAACTAAACAGGGCCCTGCCAAAACTAAACGAGACCCTAGGACAACTAAACAGGGCCCTAGCAAAACTTAACGATACCCTAGGAAAACGAAACATGACCCTAGCAACACTAAACGAGACCATAGGACAACTAAGCAAGACCTTACCACAATTAAACGAGACCCTAGGACAACTAATCAGGACCTTAGCAAAACTAAACGAGGCCCTCGGAAAAGTAAAGAGGACCTTAGAACAAACTTAACGAGACCCTCGGACAACTAAACAGGGCCCCAGCAAAACTAACGAGACCCTCGGACAACGAAAGAGGACCCTACCACAACTTAACGAGACCCTAGGACAACTAAACAGGACCCTAGCAAATTTAACGAGACCCCAGGGAAACGAAAGAGGACCTTACCAAAACTCAACGAGACCCTAGGAGAAAAAAAAAACATTAAACAGGACACTGCCAACATTAAACGAGACCCTGGGACAACTCAACAGGGCCCGAGCAAAATCAAAGGAGACCCTGCGTCACATTTCGGCTCGAACCCCCTGTTGCTCAGCGTTCCTCGCTTCGCCGCTAGCGCACTCGCTGCGCCTTATTCCGCCGTGCGCGAAGACGCTGCCTCTGGCGCGTCGCGCGCCGCGCGGTTTCCATGGCGGCGCCGCGGCCGAACTTCGAGGCCGCGCGCGTCGAGGCGGTCGAGGCGTACCTGCTGGAGCAACGCGCCAGCGACAAGAAGATCATCTGGCGCACCGTGCTGAATAACCATGCCTCGACGCGCCCTAAAAAGTACGGAGGCGCTTTGGTCCCAGCCGTCACACATTGCAAGGAATTCGCTGCCTCTGGCGCGGGCTGGCGGTGCACCCTGACTTTGCCGAACAGCTCTGCGCCTGGCGATGGCCGTCGGCTCGTTGCGATCGGGGAAAGCGAGACGAAAGACGAAGCGTCGGAATTCGCTTGCCTCCGAGCCGTCGCTTCGCTCGCCATCGAAAACCCAGGCCAGGTTGTGCTCCGGCCGGTGCACTGGAAGGTGACGCCCGACGTGCTCGTGGCCAATCTGCCCGAGCACGTCGCCGCCGACCCTGCCTCTGGCGGGCGCGCGCTGCCAGTGCGCGCCCCTGCGCGGCTCCAGGGCGCGGGCTCGGAGGCTGACGCGCATGGCGCTGACGCGCGCTTGGTTCAACTCGTCGAAGACATTCTCAATGCGCGCGGCGGTGAGTTCGACCCGTCGTGGATTTCCCGGAAGAAGGTGCGTTGGCGCGACGAGCGCCCGTGGGAAACATTCAATGAGCTTTTAATGCCTGGGGGGCTGACGGCCTTCCTCGACAAACACTCCGATAACTTTGCTTGGCGCGCGCACGCAGGCAACAAGGGCATGCTCATCGCATGGGCGAACTGGGTGACGCAGGAGGGGCGCGGCGCCCCGCCACCATGGGAGCGCCCCGCCGCGGGCGAAGCAGCCCCGCCACGGACAGCGCCCCAACAGGGAGTGGCCTCAGGAAGCGGCCAGGATCAGAGCAACCCTTGGGGAAACCTTGCCTAGGCCTTTGGCGTGGCCGAGTCACTGCCTCTGGCGTGCCGCTGCTTCTGGCGCGTCTTCTGAGGCCAACGCGGCGCCGCGGCAGCTGTTGCCTTGCCTAGGCCTCTGGCGTGGCCGAGTCACTGCCTCTGGCGTGCCGCTGCCTTTGGCGCGTCCTGTGAGGCCAACGCGGCGTCGCGGCTGCTGTTGCGAGCGGAAAAACTCGTCGTCGTCATCACCACCATCGTAGTCGCCATCATGACCACCGACATCATCAGCAAAATCAGCGTCATCATGACCACCGACATCATGACCACCGACATCACGACCATCGTCATCATGACCACCGACATCACATGGCATCATCAGCGCCAACGTCATCATCATCATCACCATCATCATCATCATCACCACCATTACCATCATCACGCCAAGTTTGCATCATACTCGCGCCGCGGATCCTTAATATGATGTTCGACCCCCTTGGTGGACCAGGCAGTTGGGGATTTGCCATGATCAACGTACCAGAAGTGTTTGGAGAAATGATTCAGGATTATGAGGGTGCAGCATTTACGTTGGTTCGTGGTCTTGAAGTGCCAGGAACGTCGTCTTGGTTCGATTCGGGATCGCCATAACGCAACAGTCAGGTGGACCCGTGGCGTTGGAATCTCGAGAACAATGTTTTTGCATGCTTCAGGGTCTTCTAACGGTTCTCTTCAAACGATGTAGTTCCCTCAGGGGAAGTAAACCGTTGTAGGGGCCTGCGAGGAGGGAGGTTGGAGGGAGGCTTTATTCCAAAATCGTTGATCACTCTTGGGTTTACACTGGTCCCCATCCTCCTCCTCCTCGTCGTCGTCGTCCTCCTCCTCCCCCAGGCGGCCGCGAAACTTCCCCGCGCGGCTGACTCTCGTTGATCGGGAGCCGGCGCCCCCCCCCACCTTCCTTCAAACGGGGTGGTTCCCCCGAGAGCGACGCGCAAAAGGCGGCCGCTCCCGGGGGAGGGGGTGCGCCGGCCAGGGCCTTTAGTCCGGGCGTACCCGGGATCGTTTGCCTCCTCCTCCCTCCTGTCCCTCCTCCTCCTCCTCCTCCTCCTCCTCCTCCTTCTCCTCTTCCTCCTCCTCCTCCTCCTCCTCCTCCTCCTCCTCCTCCTCCTCCTCCTCCTCTCCTCCTCTCCTCCTCCTCCTCCTCCTCCTCCTCCTCCTCCTCCTCCCCTCCTCCTCCTCCTCCTCCTCCTCCTCCTCCTCCCTTCTCCTCCTCCTCCGCCCCTCCTCCTTTTCCTCCTCCTCCTCCTCCTCCTCCTCCTCCTCCTCCTCCTCCTCCTCCTCCTCTTCCTCCTCCTACTCCTCCTCCTCCGCCCTCCTCTTCCTCCTCCTTCTTCTGCTGCTTCTCCTCCCTCCTCCTCATCCTCCTCCCTTCCTCGGCTGCGGCTTGTTGCTATCATTTCTCACTTCCACCGCTTCCTCCGCATTAATTGGAGAGGGTGAAGCGATGGGTGCCCTTGGACTCCGAGGCGGCGGATTTCGCCCGCGTTTCGCGTCTCGCAGCTGAACTCCCGCAACGTGCGGGGGTTCGTCGATGATTGTGGATGGAGCTTTCTTCGGGACGCTACAGCCTCCTCCTCCTCCTCCTCCCTCGCCCCCTCCCCCCACTCCTGCTTCCCCCTTTCTCCCTATCTCCCGAGACACTTGGAGACCTCCGCGGGCTAGAGCCGCGCTCTGTGCGCACGGCGCAGGCCGGGGCAGCGCCGGGGGCGGCACCACCATGCGCGCGGCTGCGCTCTCGCACCGCTCCTCTCGGGTCGGACGAAGGGGGGCGGGAAATGCGAGAGGGGGGCCGGGGGTGCGCACGAGATCAGCAGCGTGCAGGTTCGGCCTCGATACGTTGGCGCCGAGAGGCGCCGAGAGGCGCCAGGCAGGCCAGCTGTAGGCAAGTGATTCGTTACCCCCTCCTTTCGCTACCCCCCTTTTTCGTCCAGTCTGGCATTGGGGCCTTCTGACGGAGGCGGCCAGCATGCCTGCAGATTCCTAGACCTTCAGCGTCGCGATCTTCTCACTTGGCGGGCCCTCCTTGGACCTTACGGCCGGGGTCTGGTGGCCCGTTTCGCGCCCAAAGCCCCCGTCTCTCGTCTTTCGAGACGCAGACATCCGACGTCGTGACTTTTTCGCAACATGGCCCCCAAGGGGTCTGGACCCTTTCCACGAGGCTGTTTGTTCATACAACTTGTTTTTTTCCTGGTCCTGGAAGGCGGTGAGGGCCCCAGGGAGGCCGAGAACGCAAGCAGACACCTTCCACCCTGACTTCTTTCACAAGGAGATGATGTCAGGGGAGCCTCGGGGCCTCAAGGGCGGCCTCCAGGCGTGAAGACTGAGACAAACGAGGCGCCCGCTGTATTCTTGCTCGCGGCGCCCGAAGGTCTGGGTGTGCGCGCGTCGCCCAGCGCTTCGGCGCCTGGACATCGGGTCCGTCCGCGTGCTCGCCGGCTCCGCAGGAGTGGGAAGAAAGTGGTCTGAAGCGTGCTGCTTGCTGGCGCCGTGCCCTCCCCCCCGTCCCCCTGGACATCCTCGCGAGTAGGAAGTGCGGACGGAAGGTTTTTGCCTATGTTCGGTCTCTTGGGGGCCCCAGGACCGTCGAAAAACGGTTCAGGTTTGCAGGCCGGTCCTGGGGAAGGGGTCCAGACCTCTGGGGAGCCACGTTGTGAAACAAATCGCGACGTCGTATGACTGGGTGTTGTGGTTGGTGTTGAGTGGTTCAGGCATCTGCCTTTTCGCCCACTTCCTCCTTTCCTTCCTCCGGCTTCTTCGCCCCCGCCGCCGTCGCCACCACCTCCCTCTGCGCTTCCACGGTTTTCGCTTGGCCGTGGGGCCGACACTCGTGCACCGTTTGTGTGCATTCCCTCTTTCTTCTCCTCTGGTGTGACGTCGGTGCTCCACGGCCAGGGAGGTGCAGGGCGGGCACGGACGGAGCTGTGTATTGGGGATCCCCGCGACGACGGAGGACGAAAGACATATAGCGCAGACGACGGGGACGACGACCAACGACGGACGATGGACGGTGGAGGATGGAGGTCAGACGACGACGATGACGACAATAAAGACAACAAGGACAATAAAGACAACATTGATGACGATGCTGATGATGAGGACGACGAGGGCGATGAGGACGACGATGGGCACGAGGGCCGCGGTTTGAGAGGGACCCATGCTTCAGGGCGCTGCGAGTCAATCCAGACGTTTTTCCTTTTCCCCGTGTCGTCTTTGGAGGAAGCAGACGCTGCCGCCATCTGCCGCCTGGTGACCGAAGGGCGATACGCGCCCCCGCAGGGCGACGACAGTGCTCCCGCAGAGTGGGCCCTGGCAGGGTAGACGAAAGACGAAGCGCCCTGTTCCCCTGGCCCCGACCACGCACGCGTCGCCCTGGTCGACGACGCTCCTGACGACCCCTCCTGCGCGGGACCAGCGCAGCGCGCGGGCGCACCAGGGGTCCCCAGGGGGCCTCTTGCGTTGGGCTGCCAGCTGGTCTGGCACCTGCGGCGCGGCGGGGGCACGCTGGCTCGTGGGCAGGGTGCTCCGCCCGCGGACGTCGGATGACCCGCGCCAAACTGGACGCGGACGAACGCGGAGGGCGACTTTCTAAGGGGGCTTGCTTTCGGGAAAGGGGCTTCGGGGTTGGGGGCACGCAACATCCCATCCTTGTCCTCTTCGGTCGTCAGCTGGATCCGTACACGTGTTTTGTGGCGCAGGCGCCGTGGCAGCTCCGCGGTCGGGGCGTTCGCCGTCCCCGCGCAGCCGATGGCACAACTGCAACTCGAGGGGGTGCATTCCCTAACCCGGGGGGTCTTAATGGGGCCTCAACGTGCCGCCCCCCACCTGCCGGCGCAACTTCGCCGACTTTTCTTCTGCAACACACCCTCCCCTCACCCGCCCTCCCCCTATGGAAAGGAGGGGAGGGCAAGGTCAATGCGCCGCTTTGTTGACGAGAGGTCGGAGCTAGATCAGTCCCGGAGCGGATTCCGGAGAGACGTGCGGAAGAGACCCGCTTCCAGAATGCTAGCGCAACTCGCTAGCCGCCCCCCTCTCCTCCGGAACATCCTCTCCTCACCCACCCCCCATGGCCTGTGAAGGAGGAAGGGGGGAGGGGAAGGGGAGAAGGAGGGGGACCGTACACCCCGAGGTTCGATCGCAGAAGGGTGCCGCTGTCAGGCCGCCGACCGCATCGGGCTATCCATCCCCTCCCAACCCTCCATCCCCACCCAACCCTCGCCGCAGCATTTGGCTTATAGCATCGGGCGTCTGCCAACTAGTGGTTCAATGACCTCCTCAGCATGGAGCTTTTGCTTCCAAGTATCCGCCATGCGAACGATGCGCTGCACGGGTGGCAAAACATTCCCGGCTTGACACTCCGACTCGACTTTCTCGCTCAGTCCGGGGCGTCACCAGAATTCTTGTCTCAGTGGCTGGACGGCGTGCAGCTCGACGCATCAGGGGTCCGCCCCAAGCAGGCTAGGAATCACTTGTCGTATCTGGAACACCAGCCGTGGGCCGAGCAGGAGTTCAACCGCCTTGCAAAACTTGGCAAGGTGCACTTGTATCCGCCTGGCCAACCTAAGCCGGCAGGTCTGAGCGTGAATCCGTGCGCACTTCTCCTGAAACCGCGGGGTGGTGCGTCGGACGATCTGCCAGACGAGCAATGTTGTAAGGCTCGCCTCATCGTTGATTTGCGCAAAGGGCGAGTCAACGAACATATCCCTGATATCGGGGTTCGTTACAGCACCTTGGAAGACGCGATACAACGCCTCACGGCCACATCGTGGATGTTCGTATTGGATCTCCAAGATTGCTTTTTCAACTGGAGGGTGGCCGAGGTTGACACCCTTTTCCTCGGTTTTTACAGGCCCGGCACGCGGCAGCTCGGGAAGTACAACTTTCTCTTGCTCGGCCTCAGAAGTGCCCCGGGCATCAACGACGCTTCTGTCAAAGAGGTCCTTCGGCTACTCAAAGAACGCACGGGGGTGGACCTCCTGGACTTCGTCGACGACTTTTTCGGCGCGGCCACCTCGAGAGACGAGGCATGGCGCCAGCTGCGCGATGCTGTTGAATTCTTTCTATCTTGCGGCATACCCGTCAGCACGAAACCTTCGGGCGTGAAAGGGCCAGCGACCCGCCAGACGTGGATCGGCCGGACCTTCGACGAGGCCGAAGCCGTAGTCACTGTCACGCAAGAGAAGTGCGACAAACACACGCGCGTCTGCCAAGATGTGTTCGAGGCTGACATGGGCCGTTCCTTGCGGAGTCGCCAGGTCGCTTCGGCCGCAGGAGTCGCCAGCCATCTTGCGGAATTACTACCGCAGGCCCGGCGCAGACTGCACCCCATCTGGGCCGACCTGAATGCTGCCGGGGTGTACTCAGCTTGGCAGAGCTCCCCTCACGCCGACCCGCCAGTACGCCTGTCCGACAACCCGGCAGGCACTGGCGTGGTTGATGCGAACTTTCGCCACGCCTCCGCGCAGACGCCTGTTCTGCGAAGGGGGCGCCTTGTCGTCGTGCGGGCACAAATCCCACGAGTTCGCCAACTGGCGCGCGCTTGCAGCAGACGGCAAGGTGCAGGTGATCGAAACAGACGCCTCGCGCGACCATGGCTGGAGCTACCACCTCTGCAACTCGGGGGCGGTTGTTTCTGGCACCTGGCCCGGCGATTCTGCTGCACAAGAGCAGTTTTCCGCGGCCGACGCCATCAACTACAAAGAGTTGTGGGTGGCAGTTGAATGTCTGCGACGTGAAGGGGTTGTCCTCCGAGGCTGGAGGGTCGTCTTCAGAATGGACAACACTTGTGCCGTCCACTACGTCAGCGTTAGGTACGGCCGGCTGCCGCACTTAGAACAACTTGCTCAATGCTTCGAAGACGCCGAACGGGCGTCTGGGTGTTGGGCTCTCGCGGCGCATTTCCCCGGCCGCTTCAACGCGGTGGCTGACAATGGCTCTCGGGGCTCCGGCTTCGCAGCCGCCTGGGCCGACGATCCCTTCAGAAATGCTGTTCTGCGTAAAAATTTGTTTTTGGAAGTGCAATCCAGATGCAGCGCCACCTGCACGCTGGGCCTCTTTGCCGACAGGCGCGGGCTGTCCGCTCTAGCCGCAGAGTGGAGATACCCGGAGCTGACAGCTTTCGAGTGCAGCCTCGACGGGCACGTCGTTTGGGCTCACCCGCCACGGGCGCTAGCCCAGGCATGCTTGGACTTTTCCAAGTCTGCGCGAAAAGCTCGTCCGGCCATCAAAATTTTATTACTGCTGCCGGAGGACGCAGGAACTCCGTAGTTCCGCGCGGGCGTTTTGTCCTCCTGGCGCCGGGTCCGCTCCTGGGATCCCCGCTCGGATATCTTCAGGTGGCTCTCTTCAGAGGGTCAGCTACGGCGCGGGCCCCGCGCAGACCTCCGCTACTCGGTCCTCGCCAGCTGGAAACCAGACCGGCATAACCGAGGATCGCGCAGATTGCGTAGTCTCTCGTAGTTGTCAAAAAAAACAACAACAACAAAAACACAATGACAGTTGGAGGGGGAATAAGGGGCAGCAGGTGCGGCCACGCCGTGAGCACTTACACCGCGCGCGCAGCATTTTTGGCACGCCCCTCCCCTCCCTTCCCGCTCCTGCCGACCCCATTTTCCCCTCCCGCCCCCATCCAGCCTCCCCCAAATTCCCGCCCCTCCCTCGAACATGCATCCGGCCCTGACTCGGTGGGGGCCGCGTCAGACGATGACCGTTGGCGGGGAAGTAAGGGAATGACATGGGCAGGACAAAAGGAGAATGTTCTTAGGGGGGAGGAGAGGGGGGGACGGGAGGCGGGAGATGAGCAGGAAAGAAGATCCCCATGCCAGGGAAAGGCGCGCGCATCCTGCGCCAGTCGGCCCGAACGCCGAGCAACTGCGCCGGCCCACTTTCTGCGCCCGCCCGCCTCCGCCTGCGCAGCAGCATGGCGGGCGAAGATCGCGTCAAAGCGTTGATCGCCGAGGCAATCGAGGCCGAGTCGAAGCCCGGAGGAACGATTTACAACTCAGTCGTTGAAAAGGTTAGAGCAGCTCGCCACGGCCACCCTCCCGGGCGGGACCGTTTACGCAGCCGTCGAGGAGCCCTCCAAGCCAGGGGGCGTCATCCACAAGGCTTTCGCCATCGAGTACAACAGGGCGGCCGACGCGGAATACCCTTGGCGGGCCGCCCTCCGGAACCTCACGGTTTCACAGTGGAAAGCGGCGTGGGGGGCGCTCACGGTCGACCCGGACAGCGTCGAGGCAGCCGGGGGCGCCATCGAAGAGTCTGGGAACCCCGCGGCCACTTTGTGGGGGTTGAGCGCAGCGCGCCCGGAGAACAAGGAGTTGGAAGCTCTGAAAAAAACGTGTCACCATGAAACACGCAGTCCGCACGAAATGGAAGGATTTGTGCCTCGCAGAGAGGGGCGGGTCCAGCGAGAAGTCCAGGTGCCACCTCGGAGAGAGAGAGAGAGAGAGCTAAAGCAGACAAGGACCCCAACGTCCGAGCCCTCAGCCGCGGCATCCTCGTGCTGTACCACCTCACAGAGAAGAGGTTCACCTCCCTCCTCACAGGCACCAAAGCCAACGCCCTCAAAACGGAGGCCCAGCGAGCCAAGGCGATGGAGTGGGTCTACTACACCATCAAGGCCTTCAAGAAACGCACAATCAAACCGAGTGCGGCCCAGGCCTTCGACCACGAAGTCCTCCTCAAGGACTTCGGCCTGGACTTGGTGTTCGGGGAAGTGGCGCTCTTGACCGGGGCCGCCAACCTGAGCCGCGCAGACAGCCTGAAGCGGTTCGGCAGCGACTTGCCGCAATCGGCTTCGAAAGCGGCGCGCCTGGGGGATCCGTAGGGCACAACTCCGTTCGGCGGCCGCCCCCAGGTCAGCGCGACGGGGTTCGAGCCCCGTGCGGGCCCCGCGCTGAAGGCCAACCGCTGGTCCAACGTTCCGGCGGGGGGCCCTCCGCAAGCGCGCCCCCGGGCAATTCCCGGGACGCCGCCGGCCCCCAGTCACAAAGAGATTGCGCGAGAGATGAAGGCCAGCCTAGCTGCTGTCGCGCCGGGACAGTCGGCGCAGTTTTGCCAGCAGTGGTTCGACGAGCGCTTCAAAGAGTCCGGCCTCAAAAAGGCAGCCCTCCAAGTCAGCCGGGAGGTGTGCAAAAACTTTCTTTTCAGCGGCAAGGGCGTCGTAGAGCACACCTTTAAACAGTGCCGCGACCTCAAAAACAAATGCGTCCTCCCGTGCCCGCGGTGCGTAGCCGCGGGCAGGCTCACGGGGGCGTGTACCACTGGTCGCAGGATTGCAAGTACAGCTGAACTGTAATCCGCAGCAGCAACGGGGCCGGGGAAACGCAACGAACACAACATACCATTCATATCCAACATACATAAACCACTAGAAGGGATTCCCCGGCCCCCGCGCCCCGCCGCCCGGGCCGTCTGTTCTTTAACAACTTTTTCAACATATTGCCCAGGGCGCCTCGTGGCGCAGGTAGCAGCAAGCTCGCAGGGGCGACCGGGCCAGGAAACCGAAGGAAACGCACGACTCATCAATATCCACACCGGGACCTCTTGGGCAGGTTTCCTTGTTGCCGAGCCATCCGCCCGCGCCTTCTGCAGGTCAGTGTTTTTTTTTTTACGGCGTACACGCGTACGCAACGTGCACCGCTGCCGCTCCGCGGCAAGCACCCCCGCAGTCTTCCGCGGGCCCCGGGGAAAAACTTCTGGCGCCCCCCTCCTCCCCCCTCCCCCTCTTCCCCCCCCCCTCGCTTCCCCCTCATTTGTGCCCGATCCCCCGCCCCTGCCCGTTTGCTCCGTGACGGGCGCGCCGCCGGCCGCGCAGCCGGAGCGCGCCCCAACGCGGGGGGACACATTCAGACGATGCTTGTTGGGAGGGGTCAGGAGTAGGACAGGAGGGGGGGAAGAAGAGGACGGGGACGGCGACGACGACGATGGTGGCGACGACGGGGGGGTCGCCTGCCCGGCCTCGCGCTCGCTCGCCCCTGGAGAGGCCAGGTCTTGAAACCGATGCTTCTGCCTCTAAGCTTGTGTTTTGGCCCTGTCCACCCTCCCCCACCTTCTCCGCGACCCCACCCCCAGCGGCAGGGCGCTGCGCCAGCTGGCGAACTTGCCTGTCAGCGGGGATCGTGGGGTCCGGGACCGCGGGGGGGGGAAAAATCCGAAGATGCAGCCATCGCATGTTTCTCACGCGTCCTTCCCCCCCCCATGTGGCCCCGGCGGCAGGGCGCCTCGCCAGTCGGGCGAAACTGGCCCGTTTGCGGGGAGCGTTCGGGGCCGGGACCGCGGGAAGGAAAATCCGAAGATTGAGCCATCGCATGTTCTGTTTTTGGCTTCGGTTGAAAATTTATGGGTGTGAATCTTCGGGCCCACCTGGATTCAAGCCAGGTGCATGCTGTCACCGCCACAGGGGGAGACTTACGATTGTTCTTCTCACGTTTGGAGTATGCGCTGGTACATGTATTTGGTAGTCATCCAAATCGGTCTGGAGGCGCGCCGACCACACCAGCCCACCCAGAAAACGATTCCGCGGACCACAGGCGCCAAGGACGAGACCGAATACCACGGACGGACCGCCGAACCCTACGTAGGCGTCGGCTCAAACCCATTTGCCGCGATGGAGTTGCCGCTCTCTCCGGCCCACAAACGCCGCCGGATCGGCCCAGCTTTCCTGTGCCATGATGACTTCGCCACGGACGCTGCCGCCACGGCTGGCCGCGGTGCTCAGGAGGAGGGCCCGGCAAGGAGGCCCAGCGCCGTCCTCCACGGCGCAGGAGGGCCCGGTACTCATGCAAATCGCGCAAGTGAGCCGGGTTCGTCGATTTCGTCCTCTTCTGAATGCCACGGGGGGGCCCGACCAACCAAGAGTGACGCCGGCGAGCCTGCCTGGGCTGGCGTTGCGCAACTTGCAACGCAAACCCCGGGAGAGACCGCGGCCGCGGTGAAACGCGCCACGGCTGCGGGCAGTCAGCTAGCCAAAGCGGGCCCCGCCCAACGCGCAATGTGCGATGGTGGCGCGCCTAGCGCTTTGGTCCGGCACTCCACTGCGGGGCCACACAGGCCCGGTTCGCGGCATCTGGCCGGCCTCCAGGTGACTCTGAACATCCTAGCGGTCACGGACCCGACTGCCGACCAACGGGCGTTCCCAGCTAGAACGCTTGCCACGGTGAATTCGTGCATACGCGCCGCGTGGGAAGAATCCACGCACGCGCGCTACGATGCCGCGCTTCGCTCTGTGGCCAACCACGCAGAGACGGCATCTGGCTTGTCACTTTTACCGTGCGACTCAGACACAAAGCTTATGTGCCTGTTCGCCCCCATGGATGGCAAACCGTGGGGCACGATCTCTACCGCTCGCGCGGCACTGCGGGCGTGGCATCAAGAGCGGAGCCCAATTGACCCGTTCGATTCAGCGTGGTCTGACCGGGCAGCGCGTTTTTGGAAGGGCCTCAAAAAACGGGCAGGCCACACCCTGTCCCGGGCCAAAGAACCGTTGTCTTTAATGCAACTCTTGCACTACGTGCGGGCGCGCCGCGGTGTCAACTCTCCCGCGGGCGTCCGGGACGCGGCTGCTGCGGCATTATGTTTCTTCGGCGTGCGGCGGTCCGCCGAGATGCGGTCCCTCGCGGCGGAGGATCTCACGATTGAGGGCTCCCACGCCGTTTCTTTCATCAGGAAGCAAAATAATGACCCGTTCGGAGCCGGGATGCGTTGCATCATCCCGTGCTTCCCGGCATAGGAGGCTCTTGTCCTGTGCAACTGTTGCGGGACTGGGTATCCACACGCGCAAAGCTGTGGCCAGATCACACCGATGGCCCCTTGTTTTCGGTCACACACAAGGCAGTGCCATCGGCGATTTCCGCCGATACCGCGCGCAAATCGCTCGCGTCTGTGTTTCCCGGGGGCTCTACAGGCACCCACTCGCTGCGGAAAGGCGGGGCCCATTGGTGGAAGGCTGATGCCAGAGTTCCAGACGAAATAATCCAAGCTCAAGGTGGGTGGTCAAGCCCGGAGACCATGCGCTCCGTATACACTCGTTTCAACGAGCAGGAACGCCTCCGCATGTTCGCGCAAGCAGCTGCGGCAATTAGCTCAGACAGCACCAAAACACCCAATGGCCCCGTCCGTAGCCATTTTGGCTCAAGTTCGAAACGTTGCCCCGACGCTTCCTTCGAGCTTGGACACGCTGCCAAGGGGTTGGCCCGAGCGTCCCGAGGTTAGGCCTCGCGTTTTGCACGTCCGTCTCCTGCGTGAGCTTCAGTGCCTCGCAGGTCCTTTCTCGGCCCCACCACGGGTCGGATTACTCCAGTCAGCCCGATGCCTACAGAGAATGCAGTCCGAGGTGTCAGGCGTGTCAGCAAATCTGGGTCTAGCTCGCAGTCCAGACGGATGCCGAGAGAAGCGATGCAGATTGACAGCCCCAGTCCTACACGCTCGTCTGAACGGCGTTCGTTGAGCCCAGACAGTCGTGACTCTACGCGGAGCCGCCGAAGTTACAGCAGTAATTCCAATGAGCACGAGGCGGCGCCTGACAACCCACCTTCGTGGATGAAACAGCTCATCGGCAGTATCAAGGACTCTAACATACGCATCCTGACACTGGAGCAGAACTTCTCGCAGGAGGTCCAATCGCTCCAGCAAGCTATCTCGACCACGGACAAGAACGTTCACCTGCTCAACTCTCGCATCTCGAACATCGAGGTTGCTAGTGCGGCTTCCATCAAGGAGGCGGTCTCCGTTGCTGTGGAGCTCAAGATGGAGAAGATCGAGGCAGCCACTTGCGAACTACAAAGCACACCGACCCCAAGAGCCAGTACTCCGCGTCGGAGTGAGATTTCTAGAATGGTGCATGAGGCCAGGTCTGAAGTCCTGGAGCGTGCCCATGGAGTCATTATTGTTGGCTTCCCACGTAAAATGATGCAAGCTTCCCTGAGGCGTGCTGCGGATTTGGTCTTGACGGCAGGTATCCCACATAGTGGTCAACGTCCTACGGTCCGCACCTACGATATGACGAAAAAGATTATCTTGGATTTCAAGGATTCGACGAGAGCCTCAGACTTCATGAACATGATGAGTACGCACGGCATGGTTCCCTTCCCCGACCCTGTTTACCCGCAGCAGCAGATCATGCTGAGAGTCAAGCGCGACATGGCCCCAGGGACACGGCTCCTCTTCTTGGCAATGGGTAAAGTTCGTGGTGCCCTGGCCGGTGCCATGAAAGACATTGGCAAAGACATGGGGCCCAACGGACTTGGAGGAGATGTATATGTTCTTCGATCAGCCGAAGACCCTGTTCAACTTTGCCACCTACAACTTGTGAATGATGAATCTGAGCCGCCGAAAGTCGGCATCGCTTTCTTTCCCTGACCAGCTCGCCGAATTTAGTTCCATTGTTTCCCCTCTTCTCCCGCGCCTGCAGGAGGGGATCGACCGCCTGAACTCCTCGCAGCCCTGTTAGAGATGAACGGGGCTGGCCTCAGGCTGCGGGCGCGGCCCTAGCGACGCTTTCAGAAGTGTGTCTGAGCGCTGCGAGCCAAGATGCCACGCCATTGTCTTGCTCTAGTCAATTAATGCCTGCATCTTCCACTGATTTCATGACCCGACCATTCTTTCCCCCCTCTCAGATTAAGATTGGATCTTGGAATACTGCCGCTCTTTTTGCCGCTGATCGAAGCAGAAGTACGAAAGCAGCCCCTCGCTTTGCTCGATTTCTGAAGCTCGCGAAGCAGCTCGCGGTCTTTTGCGCCCAGGAAACTCATGGACATATTGCGGGTATTAATGAGCTTCGGCGAGAGCTTCGGCCCTTCGAGATTGGTCATTCTCTGTTCCCCAACTCCACGGCGTCGGGAGGGGTCATCACGTGTATCCAGCCTACCTTTGCCAAACTGTTCTCTACTATTACCCGCGCTCCTATCATTGACGGTCGGATCCTCTGTTCTCTACTCTCTGGGCATCTAGGGAATATGCGTATCATCAACGCGCACATGCCTAACGCAAATGAGCTTGCTACGATCTATTCCAATGCGCTTCGTTCGATGTTGCGGGCGTTACCCAACCCAGCGGAGTGTTTCACAATTCTCGTTGGGGATTGGAATTTCGCTGTCTCATCTGACGGGCGACTTCGCGCCGACGGAAGCGGCCGGTCGCCAGGCGACGATAATCATACTGCTCTCTTCCATCACCTATGTGGCTCGTGGATTGAACTATATCAATGTGAGGATAGCAGGGGGGAGGTCAGAGATGGTATTACTACCCGCATTGCTCGGCTGGGCCGCGCGTGCAGCACGCTTCCGTCTGCCCTCGTTGCGGACTTCACCATCGTGCGTGAGGTGCTGGGGCCCTTGAAGGTGGACATGGTGCCCGACCACGTTCCGCTAGTTGTCTCGATCCGCACCTTCCGACCTCAAGACTCCCCGAAACGTCTTGCTCCGTGGATCACTCGACATTTTCTTTTCCGTGAACTCCTGGATGGCGCGATTCGCGCCCTTCCCGATGCCGACCCGTGGGGCCGTCTAGCGGAAACGAAATCTTTGATGTTCGAGGTTGCCGAGGAAGTTAAACGAACTGTCAATCTGAAGGCTGCTGATACGACAGAGGCTAAACACTATCGTGCCATGCAAGCTTTGCGTGCATGGCGGTCAGGTGACAGCTTTCCCCTCAATGCTGCGATTGCTGCTTGCCCTGCTCTTGCCCGGCGCATTCCTGCCGGCCTCCGCGATGCACGGAGCGGGCCTCTTTGTCTTCACGTTCAGGGACTTCGCGACCTCCTTCTGGAAGAGGCCGAGAATGAGCTTAATCAGGACAGGGAAGTCAACCCATCCCCCACGGATAGCGCTGCGACGCCCCGCCCCCCTGGGGTCGGCCCGACCGAGGGCAGGGAAAATGCTCGGCGGAAGCTGGCTGCTCGCAAGGAACACGAGCGGAAGATGAAGAGGCGGACGTGGCTCCAGGGGACTCTTTCACCCACGGGCGTTTCTAGGTGCACCGAAGAGGAGGCTGCTCAAGCCCTTCAGGACCCTTGGAGTTCCGTGTTTGCGGGCACTGCGGACGATGAGTCCCTCTGGCCTGAGCTGCTGCAGTTTATCCAGAAGCTGCCTGAGGTGCCTGAGGAGGCGGATGAGAATTACTTGGTGGAGCACGAGTGGATGATGAATGAGCGCGACTGGTGCATGATGATTGAAGGGGGGAGGGTAGCATGCATGGGGAGGATGGGATACCCTACTCGGCCTGGAGGGCCCGTGCTGCTGGCGATGTGCTTTACGAATGCTACCAAGCTCTGTTTCGGGACCCGCATGCTGGTATCCCGAGCGATATGAAAAAGGTGTTTGATGGTGTTTCTCCCGAAAAAGATCGCGGACCAGGAGGTGGGGGAAGGGGTGCTTCGTGAACCTGCATGCGCGCGCCCCCTCAGTATGACCAATACTGGCGCGAAGTTGTTCTCGGCATCGATGGCGGTGCTTCTTGCCCGCCAAGTAGCTAGGCATTGTTTGCTCCAGTCTCCTCAGAAGTGCTTCCGCGGTAGAGATATGCCGGCGAATGCGATGGAGGCTGAAGCTTTTTTGCTTGAACAACGCCTTCGAGATAGGTGCACGAGTGGGCTGGTCCTGACGGACTTCGCTTCCGCCTTCCCCTCCATCAAGGTCTCGTGGGTGCTCCAGGTCCTGCATTCTAGGGCGTCCCTCTGGTATATGTATACGTTTCTTTCGGGCCCTCTATGAGGATAATTCCGCCGTTCTTTACTTTGAGCGGGGGGGTTCGACAAGGAGACCCGAGCTCAATGCTGCTATTTATTTTAGCTGTCGAACCTGTTCTTGCGTGGTTACAATCGAGACTACCGATGCACCTAACCATCGCACTCGCCTATGCTGATGATTTCGGTTTTGGATTGCGCTGTCTATTTGATGGCCTTGGGCCACTGCTTGAGTGTTTGGGGCTGCTTGATTGTGCGGTAGGGCTGGCACTTAACTTTCCGAAGTGCCAGATCACCATTGTTTATGAACGTCTACATGAACCTCTTCAGGATTTCCTGGATGACCTCGGGCACCCGTTTGACGCCATGGAAATCAACCGGAGACTGAAGTACCTTGGGGTATGGATCCGATCTGGGGCCGAAGAAGTTGCCCTTCTGGAGATTGCGGTCAAATTGAAAAAGCGTACCCGAGAAATCCGTGACCTTGGTCTGGGGCTGGCACAATCTATCTTGCTATTCAAAACGTATGGTGCCTCTTTAGTGTATTTTGTTCTTCAGCTCCACTGTCTTACTCCTGCTCTGGATAAAGTTTATCAATCTTGTGTTCGTCTCCTCACCGCCGGCCCGAACAACGCCATCTCGTACGATATGTGTGCGAACTTGTGTGCGCTTGGTCTTCCAGTGGAGTTCCCGCGGCTTTCTTTGGTAGCTGATGCATCGCGGGCCAGATATATTGCTCGATGCGATGAGCTTCCTCGAATTCGAGGTTTTGTATCACGCATTTTCCTCCATGATGACTGGTGCCCGCATCGGCAGAGGCGAGGCTGGTTCGTGAACAGTTTCCTCGCGAACCTTTTCGAGTTTCAAGACAATATTCAATCGCGCGGCCTCTGCATGCACTATGAGCGTAAAGATATCCAGTAGCAATATATGAAGGCGCTGAGCCGCTACCACCATACCGCCGCCCCCCCTCAGGACGCCTCGTTTCGTCGTGCGTGTGCATGGATCCCTGGGGTCTTGTTGGAGCACATTACTTATGTTCGCCGCGTGGTTAAGTCCTTGGCTAAGAGATCCAGTATGTGTTTACCGCTGGCCAATATTCGGATGCTGTCCAGATGTGTATGTACGAGTGCACGTTTTCATGCCGCTCCCAGAGGATGTATTATTGGATGTCCTGCCTCCTCGTCCCATCTCCCTGACATAGATGATATGGTTCACTACCTGGTTTGCCCTAGGCTCAAACAAGTATTCTCTCTGTGGATGGGCTCTTGGGCTCCGAGGTCGCCTGGGTCTCCTGAGGGTTCGCCCTGGCTTCTTCCCTTCCTCCTTTTTCCGTGGGATGGGCCCTGATCAGTGTCTTTTAAGTTCCATGCTGCGCGATGCATTTCTCAGCGTGCACTCCTCTGTTCGTCACAACTTACCTGGCTCACCGTCGCAGCAATTTGAGGCGCGCCTCCGAATGCAAGCACGGAGGCATCGTGCTTGCAGAGTTGCGTGGTCTAAGCTGTCACAGATGCATGCATTGAGGCCTTCAACGCCGCATTGAATGCCTGCCCCCTCGGGCGTTCTGCCCCCGCTGAGTTTTGTCTTTGAGGCAAGGCTCTGCGTCAAAGCCCGCAGGCACCCCTGCCTCCCTGAGGCCTGGTGCGACTCTCGCACCTAGGCCTCTCGACAGATGGCGAGGGCGGGGGCTCCGCGTGGGGGAGCGCTGCCGCCGCGGGCGCCTGGCACCCGCGCGGCAGGTGGGGGCCCCCCTCGGACCGTGGGCCCCCCCCTCGCCACGACCGTGTTGAACTGCTCGACCAAGGAGTTGACCGCCTTATACTGGGGCCCCCTGGAGCCTCCTGAGCCCCGATGGGTGGAACAAAAAAAACCACACCCAATGGCCCCGACTGCGCGCCGGCCTTGCCAACCGGGCAGGCCCCTTCCCCACCGGGGACCATGCCTCAACGGAGACGCCTCGCTCACTCCACGTGAGCGCCACTTGCCTCACTGGGGGCTGGCGGGGTCGCAAAACGGCGCCCCGCCAGCAGGCCTGCAATTCCCCTGGCGCCCCCTTTGCGGCATGGTTTGCCGACCCCAGGAAAACATGCACCTTCCCTGCATTCCTCCTCTCCTCCCCATTCTGCCTCGCCCCCCACCTTCTCCCTCCACCTCTGCAAGGGGGCGGCTGGGAGGGGCCGCCGGTAGGACAGGCAGGGGCGCCCGTTGCCCGAAGGCGACTTTCTAAGGGGGCTTGCTTTCGGGAAAGGGGCTTCGGGGTTGGGGGCGCGCAACATCCTATCCTTGTCCTCTTCGGTCGTCAGCTGGATCCGTACACGTGTTTTGTGGCGCAGGCGCCGTGGCAGCTCCGCGGTCGGGGCGTTCGCCGTCCCCGCGCAGCCGATGGCACAATTGCAACTTCTGACACCCACCCACCCTACCCCTTTCCGCCAAACTGGACGCGGACGAACGCGGAGGCTGGCAGCAGAAGGCACGCCTGGTGTGCCCAGCTTTCTGGTGGACGGCTGGGCCCACCTGCGCTGGGCACGCCTGACATTCGCCTGCCCGCCCCTCTCGCTCCGTTCCTCGATCTGGAACATGTTGGTAGTTGCTTGCCCCACGTCCTTTCTCACCGCTGCTCAGGCTTGCTTCCTTGGTTTCCTGGTTTCTCCCGCGTTGCGTGTTCTGGCTCATTGGGGGTGGGCCGCCCTGGACCTGGAGCTGGTGACGCTTGCGCGCTTCATGTCCGTCTCTCCACATTGGGCTTTCGGCTAAGACGCTCTGCTAGCCCTGTTGCTGATCGCCCCTCCTTTGGCCACATGCTGGGGGTCCTGATCACCTGGACAGTGCTCTCAGCGCGGTGGGCGCTCTTCGGTGCACTCGTACCGTTCTGCTTGCCCGGCTCCGCCTGCCTCTCCTCCTTTTCAATTTCCTCTTCCCACCTGGGCCGCTCTGTCGTGCCCGCCGCCAGTTCCTGCTTACCCTTGCAGCGCCCCCGCTGCCCCCTGCACAGGCGCTGGGTGGCCTCGCCTGGAACGGCTGCAGATCGTGGAGTTTTACGACCTGATTTGCGACGGTCCCTTCACACCCTGGCCCTTGTCGTCTATCTCTTGCCTGGCTCACTGTGTACCGTGGTGCCTCCAGGGAATTGGTTTGCGCGGGCCGGGTGCTTGTTTCGCAGCGCCAGATTCTACTGACCCTGGTCGTCGTTACTTGGTGCCATGGTGTTTCTGACTCTTCGCCCCAGGCTTTGGTACCCGGTCTTTTCATGACTTCATGTGAAAAAAAAGCTTTGCCTGGGTTTGCCCCCACCTTCGACACCCTGGTTATCTTTCCTCCTGGACTTCAAACTCTCGCTGTGCTCCGCGCCGCCGGCACCCTGACACGAGCTGCATGTTCTGAGTGTGGTCTCTCCCCCTCCCGGGCCTCTCAGTCCGCGCGCGCGCTCGCCCCGGCGCCCGCCTCCCGTGCCCCAGTTAGTGTGTCATTGCGCCCCAGTGCCGCCCCGCCGGCCAAAAAGTGTGCGTGTGTGTGTGATTTGAAATTCAGCCGCAGACACCGCAGCCTCGGGCTCCGCGGCCGTCAAGTCCTGCTCCCCTGCTGCCGCGCTGGCAAGGTTCTTCTGGGCCTCTTGGAGGATTCTTGGAGCCTCTTGGGGGCCTCTTGGGGGCCTCTTGGGGCCTCCTGGGGGCCTTTTGGAGCGGAAAACCAGATTCTTCTTTTTGTGTTCCTCTCTTGGGCCCCTTTTGGGGCCACCTCGGGGCCCTCTTGGGCCGCCTTGGACGCCTATTGACAGTCTTTGGAGCGCTCTTAGGCCATCTTGGGGCCCTCTTGCAGGCCACTTGGGCCGTTTTGGGGTGGTCTTGGGGGCCTCTTGGGTCGTTTTGGACCGTCGAGAAATCAGAAAAGGCGGGAACGCCCAAATCTGGCAAAAATTTTAGGACAATCAATGATTTTTGTCTCTTGGGGCTCTCTTTGGAGTCCTCTTGGGGGCCTCTTGGGGCGTCTTGGAACATGGGCCATCTTGAGGCCATCTTGGGAGTCTTCGAGCGATCGTTCGGCGATTCGGGGCCCTCTTAGGCCGTCTCGGGGGCTTCCTCGGCCGTCATGGAAGCTTTGGAGGGCCCTAGGGAGGCGCCATGCTCGCCCAGGGACCCCCCTTGAGTAGGGGCGATGCAGCCGGGTGGGTGTGTCCTGGTGCCAGGCAACCTGTGGCATACTTCCACGCCTTAACGTGCCGCAGGCACGATTTACTCAGGAATCTCGCTCATGCTCGAAATTTCTTTGCAATATGCTTAAGAATCGCGCTCTCGCTCGAGACCTGCGCACAATTCATTCAACAAAAGCACGGTCTCGCTTCGGATGTTTCTTCTATTTAATGAGAAGTTGCGCTCCCGCTTGGGACTCCGAGCGACTTTCGCCTCAGGCACCGCGCTCTCGCCTGGCTTTTTCTCGCCGCTCGGTTTACTGTTCTTCTCGCCCGCCCGGCTCGTTAACTCGGGTCCGCCCGCCCTGCCCATCCGCCAGCGTGCGCCCGTCCGCTCCGCCCGCTGCGGTCCGTCCGCCCCTTCGCTTTCTCGTGGAGGCCCGCCCGCACGCGTTGTTGTCCGTCCCGCCCGACCCGCTCGTTAGGGCTGGCCCGCCCGACCTGCCCGTCAAGGTCGGCCCACCCAACCGCTCGCCCGGCCCCCTGGCATTCCAGGTCGGGTTTCGCCCAGGAGCTGGCATAGACGAAGAGGGCGTGGTCGGGGGCTCGGTGCATACATGCTGGATGGTACGCGAGCAGCTACAGGCGAACCTTCTTGGACTGATTGCGTCTTCACTTTTGCAAACGGTGGCCTTGCAAGGAACATGTTTGACCCCCCCGCCAGTGCCAATAGTGCTTTCTCATTTGAGGTATCCCCTTCTGCTTTCGCTGTTTTGGGGGAGGAGGTAATGTCGTCATGGTAAAATCGTGTCCCCCCCGCTAACAACAGCACCACCACCACCACCACCAACAACAACAACAATTTCAACATGCGGAACTGTCCGCATACTCCCTCGCCATGTACTCAGAGATATTTTGTCCTTCGATATTTCCGCGGCAGAGCCTCACGACTTGAACAATCGCTGTGGAATTCCTGACAGTTTATTTTCGAATCGCGTTAATCGCCTTTCAAACGCGCTCTTGCCTGGGACGTCATCGAAATCTATTGTCGGATCTCGCTTTCGCCTGGGACATCCTTACAAGTTCCTAGGGTGATCTCTCGCTTGAACCGCGCTCTTGCAATTCACGAATTGAGTTCCTCGCCATCATCTTCAAGATCCCGCCCGCCTATGAGGGCCAGGGACCGCCCGCCCGACCCCGACCCACCCGCTTTCATATCTCGCTCGCCCGCCCCCGTCAGGTGGGGTTCGCACGTTCGCTTGGTCGGAAGCCCACCCGCCCGCGTTGAGGTCCTGCCCACTTGTCCCGCAAGTTAGGGTCCGCCCGTTCAACCCGCCTGTTAGGGTCCGTCCTTCCGACCCGCTTGTCTTCCCCTTGTCGGGATTTACCAAGGAGGGGTTGCGTTTATACTCAATGATGGCAGGAGTCGCAGGTTCGGGGTATGCATGTTGAGGGACGCGCGTGCAATGATTAACGATCAGTCTCAAAACGATCTTCGTTCATGTTTTGATTCCTCCTAGTCTGGGCCTCTGCGTACCTCCCAGACCATCAAATATTGTTGGGGCAGGGCGGAAAACCGGTCCACGAGATGGAACCGAGAGGTCCGCCTTTGGCAAGCCATGGGGGGGGTCGCGCACAGACAGCCCCCAGAGGGTAGTGTTGGTTGGCCCCCGGTCTCGCAGGGCAGTCCAGATGGGTCCCAGCATCTCTAGGCTGCCTCGTGGCGACGCCCACGGGGCGCTCCGCGCCCTGGATCGGGGTGGTGAGGCCGCCCCTCGGGGCTTGTCGATTCCGGCCTCGAACCCATGGGGGCTGTCAGTGCGTGACCCCCGCCCTGCCAGGCCAACGTCACAAACGAGTCCTGACGTTGGGCGGTCTTGGGAGGATGGGACGGATGGGAAAGCATGCCTCGCCTTGGAAGCACTGTTGGAGGCGGCTGTCGGAGCTCCCTCGTCCTCTTCCTCTCCCGCCCGCCTCTTCTTCCTCCTCCTGTCCTCCTCTCTCCGAAGCCATTTTTGGCTCAAGGCCCCTTAGATCCCAGTCGATCTTGCGCCAAGCCATCGGAGCGTCAGCCGGGGAAGATCTGTTCCAGCCCCGCGGCTAGGTTTGAAGAGATGGCTCCGTCGCTGACCAGCAAGCGGAACAGAGGTCGGCCGCGCGCAGAGGGGGGTAGGTGGAGAGGGGAAGGCTTCTCAGAAGTGGGCCGCTTCTTAGAGGGCGCGAGCCTTGTCTGTAGATGTAAGGCCCGCGCCTTCTGAGGAGCAGACTCCTCCCAAAAAGCCTCCCCCCTTCCCCTACCCCCTTCAGCGCGCCGCCAAAGAGGCTCCTGCCTCGCGGCCGCCCTCGCACTGGCCGCCGCGTGCAAGATGCTGGAGGGCCCCCTCGGCTTCCTCCCCGCGGCCAGGGGGCCGGGCCTGCAAGCGCGCAGCAGGCCGCTGGCCGCCGCGCTCGGCCAGGCGCGCGGCGCCCGCCCGCTCGTTGCGATGGCCGCGCGCGACGTCACCCCGTTCGCAGACAAGGTCGAGGAGTGGTTTGACGGGGAGGTCGTCAACATTGCCCCGTAGGGCGCGTTCGTCAGGATCACCCTGGACAGCGGCGAAGAGGGGCAGGGCCTGGTCCACGTGTCTCAGATAGCAGACACCTTCGTGCAGAACATCAACGACTTCGTCGAACCTGGTAAGGCGGTCAGGGTGAAGATCATCGGCTGTGACACCAAGACCAACAAGTTGAGCCTGAGCATGAGAGACGGCGCCGGCGGCGCCCCCCGTGCGGAGAGGGAGCCCGTTGATCTGACGCCCTTCGAGAGGATCGGCGCGGCCACCTGGATCAAGGGCACGGTCGCGAGCATCGCCTCCTTCGGTGCTTTCGTGGAAGTCAAGGCCCCGGACAGCGACGCCACTGCGCGCGGCCTGGTGCACATCACGCAGGTCAAGGACGGTTTCGTGGAAAGCATGGAGGACGAGCTCGAGGTCGGGCAGGAGGTTCAGGTCCGTGTGGTCAGCGTGGACGCGGGGACGGGCAAGATGGGACTGAGCATGAAATCCGAAGATGCCGAGTGAGTGAGACCTCCACCGTCTCCTCCCCTCCTCCTTCTCCTCCTTTCCTTCTGACTCGCCCATTATTTTGCGGTGCTAGCTGGTCACCGCCAGTGAATCGTCTATGCGCCCACCGCTGTATACCAGCTCCAGTTTATTCACAGCGCGTAGTTAGATAATGTTTACAGCATCGCAACTGTTCCCCAGTGAATGTTGTTTCTCGATTTTGTGGAGCAGCGCTCGCATAATCAGGCTCGCCAGGAATGACTTCGAGCAAGGAGCAGATCCCTCTCCCCCCCTCGGTCTCGGGGCCGACCCTCGAGTTCCCTAGGGCCGTGAGTCGTTCCCCTTTCGTCGTCGTCGTCGTCGTCCTTTCCCTACCCCTTGCTGGGCCCCGTCCTGAGTAATGCGTTTCCGTGGCGGCCCTCGGGCCAGGACGCTCGCTTTGGGGGGTGCCCCGAGAGGCCCCTTCGCCCCTTGCGTTACAGGCCACCTGTGTTTTTTTCCTCCGAGCCTGACGTAGTTTTGGTCGTCCTGACAAGACAAGAGGTTCTGTGGAGTTCCGTTCCATTCTCCTTGTCTTCCTCCTCCCTTATTCTCCAGTCGTCGTCGTCCTCCTCCTCTCTCCTAATCCTTGTCCATCCTCCTCTTCTTCCTCCCTCCTCTCCTACCTCAGTCCTTCCCCTTTGTCCTGTTTCCGGCCTCCTGCTGGTGCTCCTTTTTCCCCCTCCCCCTTTACATTTTGCTCCCTCCTCCATCGGACTCCCTCCGCCTCCTCCCTCCGCCTCCCTTATCCCCTCCTCCCCGTCGTCCTCTCTCGCGCGCAGCCTGCACGAGCGGCTTCGCGCCCTCGAGGCGCAACCTGCTGAGCTTAAATCTGCCCAGTGCAGGACCGTGTCGAACATCTCCTCGCCTCCTCAATCCACGGACGGCTTGGAGGCCCACGTTGCTTCCCATGCGGCGCACCACCAGAGCTATACCGTCGAGGCGCCCCCGACTCCAGCTACCGCCTCGAGGTCTTGAAAGCAGCTCACCCTCCAGGATGCCTTCGCTCGTGCGGCCCGCCAGGAGGTATGGAAGGACATCTACGCCATGGTGCTAGACATACGCAACACTGCATGTGATGTGTGTATGTCTTGAAGGTGACCAAGGCCGAGAGCCGACTGATGCCTTGCATGAGCCGCGTGTTTTGCTTTTGCTCTTCCGCGTTTCCCTGTTCCCTGGCTCCTGGCTGTCTTGACCACGTACGCGTAGTCTTGACGCCGCCGTCCGCCTCTGTATGAATGCTCGCCATTTCGTGATAAGCTTGAGCCGTCTGGAGCCGTCTGGAGCTCTGGAGCCCTGCCGCGGCATTGAATCAGAGTCGGGCCGGTCTAATTCTTAGCCGCTCCCATGGTCGCGTGATCCCCCTTCTCCTCCGCTCCACTCCTCCTCTCCGTTCCTTCCTCCTTCACCTCCTCCTCCACTCCTCCTCCTCCTCTTCCTCCTCCTCCTTCTCCTCCTCCACCTCCTCCTCTTCCTCATCCCTCCCCCCTGGCACGGTTGAGATGAATCAGATGAGAGTGGGGCAGAGGCTCAGGAAACGCCCGGTCGACCCATCCCGAAGTGGGAATGCCTTGCAGTTCTTGCCTCGACCTCTGGTCCCTGCCTGGCTTGGTCCATTTCAATCCACCAATCGGAACAAGGGTGCGTTCCTACCCCTAGTCCAAATCTCCCCTGCTCCTCCGTCTTCCACTCCGTCTCCATCTTCTCCTCCTCCTCCTCCTCCTCCTCCTCCTCCTCCTCCTCCTCATCCTCGTTATCCTCCTAGGCGGCTCCCCAGCGCGGCCCCGCGCAGCCGTCTTGCCCGCGGCGGGCGCGGGCGGCGCGCGGATGGGCCCGTGAGGACGGGAGCCCCCAGCCCGACAGGCGAGTGTGTGGAGACGTGGAGAGCATCATTCGGGGCGACCTGGATGGCGTGGACCGAGTGCGCCCAGCACGATGTGTACATGAGGCGCCCGTCCAAAGCCAGCAGGAGAGCCCACAGACGGCTAATGCTCCACGTGCGCCGGCAAGCCTCCCTGGATCTCGGACTGGTCGAGCTGGACTTCAGCACCTCCTGGCCAGCCTCGCCATTTGACTACGGATTCGTCGAAGGGTGGCTGCAGGAACCTGCGTGCGAGTAGTGGGAGACGAAGATCGAGCCCGATACGACCAGCTACAGTGCAGAGATCAGGGCGTGCGAGAAGACGACGGCGAGGACAGAGAACGAGACGTGGGATGCGAATTGGGAGGCGAAGACAGAGCCCAATATGACCAGCTACAGCGAAGCGATCAGGGCGTGCGAGAAGGGAACGGCGATGGAGCCCGACGAGCCCAGCTACAGCTCTGTGAACAGTGAGCGCAAGAAGTCGGAGGCGAAGCTGGAGCCCGACATGATCTGCTACACCACTGCGATCAGGGCAACAGTGGCGGGGGCAAAACTGGAGCCCAATAGCACTAGCGTGTTCCCCCCGTCACCTATTGTCGCCACGGCTGGATCAGTGAAAACGGCATGTGACACTGTTGCGGAGGCGAAGTTGGAGCCAAACGTGATCAGCTACAGCGCAGCGAGCTTGGATCCCGACGTACACAGCCCTAGCCTTGTGAACGATGAGCGCGAGAAGTCAGAGGCGAAGTTGGAACCCGACAAGATCAGCTACAACGCCGCGATCAGGGCAGCAATGGCGGAGACAAATCTGGAGCCCACTATCGCTAACGTTTCCCCCTTGGCTCCCCTCGTTGCCACGGCTGGATCCGAGAAAGCGGAGTGCGAGAAGCGGGAGGCGAAGTTGGAGCCAAACGTGATCAGGTACAGCGAGCGGACGGGAAGTGTCAGCCAACAGTAGTTCGTGTGAGAAGAACGGACAGTGGCAGCCCCAAAAAGGAGCGGCCAGTTCGTGCGAGAAGGACGGGCAGTTGCAGCTACGAGAGGCTGTCAGAGCGTGCGAGAAGAAGTTGGAGCCCAACATCATCGGCTACAGTGCTGTTGCCGACCCCACGAGATGCGAGAAGTTGGAGGCGAAGGCGACGAGAGAACCCAACGTGACCAGCTACAGTGCAGAGAGCACTCGCGAGAAGTGGGAGGCGACAAATGGGCCCGACGTGACCAGCTGCAGCGAGGCAGTACTGGCGGAGGCGAATCTGGAGCCCAATTTCCCTTGCTCCTCCTCGTCCCACCTTGTCGCCACGGTTGGATCCGAGAAGACGGAGTGTGTGAGCAGCTACAGCGTCAGCAGGGCCACGTGGAGAGCACGCGCCCAAATCGCCAGGACGTGGCTTGAAGGCGGCGATGCGATAGAGCCCGATGCCATCAGCTACAGTGCTGGTATCCAATGGGAAGCGGAGGACATACATGGAGAGTGGGGGCCCCTCCCGAAAACTGACCAAAAGAAGGTGGAGAGGCGATATCACAGATATCTCCACCCAAATGGTAAGAAAAAACGGCACGTTCACCATCACAGGGTCGAGCGGGAAGCCCACGTGGCCCTTCAGAGCAGATTTCGACAACATGCTGCTCCTGAGGGCCACGAGGGCGACGGCTTCGAGCAAAAGCGTCAGGATACGCCGCGTACGAAGCTAGGGAAGAGGAGCGCAGATTGTGAGAAGTGTGAGAAGTGTGAGAAGCAACGGTACCTGCGCGCGGTCAGGTCACTGGAGTGCGGACGTCCGCCCGAGGTGCTGCAGAGGGGAAGCTCGGGCGACGAGGCGCGGTGGAAACATACCTCACCACGTGAGAAATGAACCTGCTTGAAAAACATCCTCCTTATCCTCCTCCTTTTTTGTATGCCCTCATCATCATTCTCCGCATCCTCCGTCTCCCCTCCTCTTCTCCTCCTCTCCTTTTCCTTCTGCTCCTCCCCCTCTTCCTCTTCCTCCTCCTCCTCCTCCTCCTCCTCCTCCTCCTCCTCCTCCCCCTCCTCCTCCAGCGCCTGCAAGGGCAGAGGCCGAATCCCACGCGCGGCCGCGGGCAGACTGTTTTGGCTCGAGGCCGCCAGGGCGGGCGAAAGCAGCAGCGCCGTCCGCATCATGGAGGCGGGAATGGCCGCCCAGTTCGAGCAAGCTGGGCACCCAGACCTCCCACGCACTGGAATGTGCAATGTTTTTTTTCGGCCTCTGGGGTCCCTCGCCGGGCCCCAGGACCGTGACCACATCGACTCAGGATGCAAAGCTGGCCCTGGGGAGCGGGTCGGGACGTCTGAGGACCCCGTATTGAAAACACAGTACATCGGACCTCGGGATAAACTTGGCGCGGCTGGCCGTTGCGAGAGCCTGTATACACACGTGGCCGCATGTTTTCCCAGCGTTCGTCCCTCGTGCGGCCAGGTACCCCGGCCCGCAGCACGTTTACCTATCATATGTTTTCCACGTGCTTCGCGGGTGAATTCAGCCGCGTTGGTTTTCAGCCTCCTGGTAGCGCTGCAGTTCCCTGGGCTGCTCCTCGAGTGCTCGCATGTCGCATGTCCCGTGCGACGTCGATCGTACATCGTTTGCGCAACTCTGATGTTGTACTAGCCATCCCCAGCGGTCCTGTGAATTTCCGTATGAGGCCCAACCTGTGAACCGGGTTCTCTCTGTGGTCATTGTGCTGAATTGTGATTCGCATGATTAGCTCGGTGGTTGCGGTCACGCGGGGGTTGGTTGAGATTACTCCCAGGTCCATGCGCCATGCCGCCGGCCTCCGGGAAGTTCTCGAGGGGCGCAAAACATATGTTATTCGAAGGGGGTGTAGTGACTGACGGCATTGGTGCAGATTGTGTTCGGCGGTGTGTTGGGTGATGCGTCGCGTTGGCGAACAAAGCAGACGCACATCTGTTTGATCAGTAATTTCTACCTTCGAAGTCTCTTGTCTGTCTGCCAGTATGTCTGTGTGTGTGTGTGTCGGTCGGTCGGTCGGTCTGTCTGTCGGTTTGTCTGTCTGTCCGTCTGTCTGTCTGTCCGTCTGTCTGTCTGTCTGCCTGTGTCTGTCTCCTTCGTTCTCTCCCTCTTCTCCCTAATTGTATATACGTAGATATGTGTACACATAAACATATTAGTTACGTCGCGGTGCATGAGTATCTGGGCTCTCCCCTGGTCTTGGTTTGCTGCACTGTAGCTTGAAACGCGAGCTCTGAGAGCAAACCGTGAGGGAGCCTTAGGAGCACTCGCAGCAGCAGCAGCAGCAGCATGTTGCACTCATCCGGGGCTGTGATGGCTTAGTCGTGATTCGAGCGTTCGCATAAACGCCATCCGTGGTAGCTGGAGCCATGGTCCCCTGATGCCCTGCGCCCGCGGCAAGCGAGGGCACGACTCTCGTCAATTCCGGAAGGCCTCAGCAGGGGCCCGCGCCATTTTGCGGCGGTCAGGCGCCTTTTCCGGTCAGAAAGGAGAAAGAGGATAATCGGGGAGCTCAAAGAGAGACGCCATCAAAATGGTGGCAACGGCAGAGCAATTGCACCAGCTGCTGGCGTCGGTGCAAACGATGCCGCAGCAGATGAGGGCTCTCCAGCAGAAGAACCAGCAGGCCCGCGAGCAGCTGGCGAGGGAAATTGTCGACAGGGTCATAAGAGAGAAAACCTACAGGGAGTAAGTCGATAGGAGAATCAGCAGCCGAAGTAGCGATGAACCGCCGGCGGAAATGAGAGCCAGCTCAGCAGCGCAACGGCGTCAAAATGTGCATCCGACGTGTTCGATGGAACCCAGGAGGCGTGGAGGAGCTGAACTCTCAAGTTTCGCTCGTACGTCGTGGCCACTAACAAGGGCCAGGTGGTCGTCTGGATGGACTACGTGGCCGCGAACAGGGACACGAACCCAGAGCTCAGTCAAACTCGTCGCTGCTGTATGGGGGCCTCGTTCCCACTTGCGGGTGGAAGAGGTTGACCATTGTAGAGCGAACGATGGAGGGAGAAGGGCGTGAGGCCTGGAAACTGCTCCTCGGAAAGGACGACGTGCAGTCGCGGCAGACGCGGGTCATCAGGATTATCCTGCGGTCTAGCAGCAGCACATTGCATTCATCAGTAACTGTGATGGCTTAGTTGTGTTCAGAACGTTCGAAAGAGCGTGTTCTACCGCTGCTGGCAGAAAACCGGGGGGGGTCACTACCGGTTCGAACCCCTCCCCCCCCCCCCCCCGGAAAACCGGGGGGGGTCACTACCGGTTCGAACCCCTCCCCCCCCCCCCCGCTCATCATGAAAAGGGGGGGGGGGTCACTACCGGTTCGAACCCCCCCCCCCCCCCCTCGAAAACCGAGTGGGGGTGCGGACAGTGGTGGGGACGGTGTTGGTGGGGACAGTGGTGAGGGGACAGCGGGACAGTGGTGGGGACAGTGGGGGGACAGTGGGACAGTGGTGGGGACGGTAGTGGTGGGGACAGTGGTGAGGGGATAGCGGGACAGTGGTGGGGACAGTGGGACAGTGGGACAGCGGTGGGGACGGTAGTGGTGGGGACAGTGGTGGGGACAATGGTGGGAACAGGGGGGGACAGTGGACAGTGGTGGTGACGGTGGTGGTGGGGACAGTGGTGTGGGGACAATGGGAACGAGGTGGAAACAGTGGGACAGTGGAGGGTACAATGGTGGTGGGGACAGTGGTGAAAGCGGTGGCGAGGACGGCGGTGGGACAATGGGACAGAGGTACAGTGGGGACAGTGGTGGGGACAGTGGGGACAGTGGTGGGAACAGTGGGACAGCTCAGTGGGACAGCGGAGGAGTCAGTGGGACAGTGGGGACAGTGGGGATAGTCGGGCAGTGGTTGGGGCCGTGGAGACAGTGGGGAGAGTGGAACCGTGGTGGGAACAGTTCTGGGGACAGCGGGGACAGTGCGACAGTGGTGGGGCCACTGGTGGGGACAGTAGGGGCGGTGGTGGAACCAGTGGGGACAGCGGTGGTGAGGACAGTGGTGCTGGGAACACCAGTGGGGGATGTGATGCGGACGGTGGTGGGGACCGGGAGTCGTTTGCTGGCGGTGAGTAGGGGGGGGGGGGGGGGGGGGGGGGGTTCGAACCGAACCGGTAGTGACCCCCCCCGGTTTTCCGGATCCGGAGGGGGGGGGGGGGGGGGGGGGGGGGGAGGGGTTCGAACCGGTAGTGACCCCCCCCGTTTTCGAGCGGAGGGGGGGGGGGGGGGGGGGGGGGGGGGGGGTAGGGGAGGGGGGGGGGTTTTGCGGGGGACGGGGAGGGGTTCCGGCAGGGGGGGGGGGATTTTCGGAGGAGGGGGGGGGGAGACCCCCGGGTTCCGGAGGAAAAGGTTGGCAATTTTCCACAGTAAAGCGGCGGTGGATCACGCTCTCTCGAACGTTCGCATGAACGCTATACGAGTGGTATTTTAATGGTCTGTTGTTTTTGTCACGTTCTTTCTCACTTGTTTCCATGCACGTGCCTCTCCCCATCTCTGCTTCTTTCTGTCTCCAGCTTCCCTCTCTTGTTTCTGCCGCGATTCGTTTTCATATATTTGTATCGATCCAGGGGGCGCGGACCCCCCCCCCGTCCCGAAACGGGAGCCCCAGCGTCCAGGGTTCCTGGGCGCCCCCTCCGAGGGTTCCGCGACATTTCCGGGCCTCGTGGCAGTCCCTGCCAAGTCGTGCAAACGGCTCGGCGGCGGTCCCAATAAACCCAAAGACAGTCCATGATTGCCTCTAGCGGCCCCAGGCCCCCGCCAGGCGGCCAAATCACCCCCACCAGGTTTTCGAGACGCGGAGGAGGTTGTTTTCCTTATGGCTTTTGTACGATTTAGGACTATTCGGTTATTCGGTCTTCTGGGAGCCTGGTAACGCCTGAGAAGCATCGAAACCGCTCCAAGAAGACCGGACACCCCAGGAGAATCCCAGCACGGCCCAAAAGGGTTCAGAAAATTATTACAGAAGGCCACATGGCGGCCCAAAATCGCCCCACGACGCCCTCCGGAAGCACCCGGACCGTGTCCCAAAACCATGGTTCGCAGCGTTGTGGTCCGAAAACCCCCTCCGAGGCGGCCAAACTGCGCCAGCGTGAATGAGGAAGGGGAAGAGGAAGAGGAAGAGGACACCTGAAGGCAGGAGAAAATCTAGTAACGCTAGTGACGGAAATTGCAATCAAGAGCGATCGCTGTTTTGGTTTACATTTGTTTGTTCATCCTGCCTGCATGGTAGACGTGAAGGATCAGGGTGCGTGGCGCGAAGCGCTAGTGCAGTCTTACGTGTATGTTCAATGTTCAGCTACATGTATGGATATACGTATGTGTGTATGTTTGTATGTATGTATGTATGTATGTATGTATGTGTGTACGTATGTATGTATGTATGTATGTATGTATGTGTGTATGTATGTATGTATGTATGCATGCAGCAGTGTATGTATGCGTGTGTGTATGTATGGGTTGCATGCATGTGTGTATGCATGTATGTATGTATGTATGTATGTATGTATGTATGTATGTATGTATGTATGCATGCATGCATGTTTGTTTGTATGTATGTATGTATGTATGTATGTATGTAATGCATGTATGTATGTATGTATGCATGCAGCAGTGTATGTATGCGTGTGTATGCATGGGTTGCATGCATGTGTGTATGCATTAATGTATGTATGTATGTAATGCATGTATGTATGTATGTATGTATGTATGTACACATGCACGTATACGTATGCAGGTGTGTGCATCTATCCTGTATGCTAAGGATCGCTTCGCTTCGCCTTATAATATTGATCCTTGCGCCTACATATTTGATTGACTCTGCGGTTAGCATATTCATGTAGGCGCAGCACTGCCACGACCCACTCCCGAACCTGACGTTGGGGAAGCTAACCTGGCGCAACCCCGATTGGTAACAGACCCGACGCGTTCCTTCCAAACCGAACGCCAGGTTCGGCACTCGCCCAGCACGAAGGGACCCAGCTGTGGTCGCCAGTTGTCTCGCGCCGGAGGTGGCGCTCGCAAAATACGGATGTAGCCGAGGCTCAAACGAGAGTACCAGTCTCACGCACGGATGCGGCTGGCGTTGGAGCAGTAACACAACTATTGCGAATTTACGTGGCTGGCGCTTGGGCGGAGCACCATTCCGTCCATGAGGGCTGTGGGAACCGTGCGAGTGGAGCGGCATCACAATAGTCAATCAGGGGTGTGGCTGGCGCTTCGGAATGAGCGCCGCGTTCCATGAAGGATTTGGCCAGGGCGCAGACGGCAGCATGATTCTCAGACAGGGGTGTGGCCAGCGCTCGGGCGAGAGCGCCAATCCCACCCAGGAGTGGGGCTTGTGCGCGATTGGCAGCATCATCTACAATCAGGGCTGTGGCCTTCAGACGCCTTGGGAAGCTTCCTGGAAATTTTTGGAAGCATTCTGGAAACTCTGGGGGCCTCTTGGGCTTTCTTGGGGAATCTTTGGGGGCTCTTTTGGGCCGGCTGTGGGCCCTCTTGGGTTGTCCTAGGGCCCCCTTGGGCCGTCCTGCGGAGCTGGGGCCGTCTTGGAGCCCCCAAGGGGCCCTCTTTGGCCGTTCAGGGGGCCTCCTATGACCCTCTTGGAGCTCCCTTGGGGCCCTTTTGGGGCCCTCTGGCGCCCCTCTTGGCCGTCTTGGGGCTCTCTTGGGCTGTCTCGGAGCCCTCTTGGGCCGTCTTGGGACTCTCTTGGGGGCCTCTTGGGCCGTCTTGAGGCGATACCGGGAGCCTCTTGGGCCATCTTGGACGCTGTCCGAGCTGGAGATTTTCCCGTAAGGAATCTTGATGATTGTTGCCTCTTGGGGGCCCTCTGGGGGGCCTTCTGGGCCGTTTTCAAGCCTCTCTTGTCGTGAAGAAGCCGTCTCGGGCCGTCTTGGGGCCGTTTCGGGCCTCTCTGAGGCCGTCTGGGAGGTGCCTTTTGTGGTCTGGGAGCCCGCTGTAAGCCCCAGGGCGCTCCCGTAGGGTTTCCTTTGGGCCGTCTGGACGCATTGTGGAGCTCTCATGGGGGCCTCTTCGGCCATCAGGGGGGGCCGAATGCGTATACCTCCCCCCACGGGAGGGGGGGACGGTGACATGCCGGGCTATTCTGTGTAATTTCACAGGTAGAAGGAATATATATATATATATATAAATAAATACACACACATACATGTGTATATATATATATATATATATATATATACATACATACATGCATGCATCCATCCGTAGCCATTTTGGCTCAAGCCTCAGCTTGCCGAAATGTGTTGCGCAATTCACGCAGCCATTTTGCCCCCGCGCGCCCCGCACTGCGATCGCGTCTGTGCGTAAACTGAGGTGTTTCCAGTTCCTGCAGTCTCGGACGCATTCATGATGTTTCGATCGATGTCGGCTGAGCTGGACCTGGCGCTTTCCATATTTCTTGGTCTGTGTGCAGGTTTTCTGTCTCTGCCTATTCCGATTGCGATTGTTACTGGTCAACTTACGAACTTACGATTCATTGTTGCACTTCTGGTAAAGGGTCCAAGAATACCGATCCACTGGATCAGCTGTCCTGGCGGCGCGTGCTTGGCTTCCGCGCTCACTCTTCGGGATCTCGTTACAGGTGAACAGGGCTGCTGGCTATGCTAAGCATTCTCAGTTTATTTGTTTTTTTCCCAAGGTTCTGTGGCAGGCGGCGCGAGCGATCGAAGCTCAATGCAGGAGCACAGTCCTTTGTTCCTTCGGCTCCTGTGGTTATTAACATGTGTGGTGAGTTGGCAAAGGAGGGTCTTGCAACTTGCACAATTCAATTTTATCGTAATTGCATTAATGATGATACTTTGCCAGCCAATTCGGATTCCCTCAAAGATGGTACCGCTCGGTTGATTGGTTCTTCAGCTTCGGCTATTGCCGCCCCTTGCTTCCAAAACCATCCTCGTGGCCGTGCCGCTGCCATGGGATTGCAGGTCGTGAGTGAGCAGGACGCGGGCGCGCAGAGGCTCATCGACGACAAGAACTCGACCATTGCTTTCCTGTTGGGCCAGATGGAATGTCTACAAGTGCAAGTGCCCTTCCAGGGCAGCCTCGTCGCAGAGCCTGGTGTTTCTCAGCTCAACCAAGAGATGATGGCCAGCATCGAACGCTTGGATTCTCTTCTTCACTCGCAAGCTGCTGAACTGGACGCCCGTATCGGTGGGCTGGTTCGCTCCATGCGCAGGTGCGTCTCGGAATCCCTGGACACCCGGTTGCCTGCCATGCTAGAGAAACTCTGTGGTGGCCCGCTTCCCGCGGTTGCGAGCACAGTGCGGAACAAAGTTGTTAGCGAGTGCCTCCCAGTAAACGGGGATGGTTTCAAGGCTGAGGTCCCCAGCATCACGGACCAGCAGTTGCATAGAGCCAGTGAGGAGTTTAAGTCACTCATTGGCTCTTCTCTCTCTCTCTCTCTCTCGCGTCTCGGGGAAGCAGTGCAGTTCAGCTGTGCAGAGGCTGTGCGAGCTGCTTGTCGGAAGATCAGAGACGAGATGAATGAGAAGATTGCTTCGGTTCGAAAAGATGCGGGTATTGTTTCTTCAGGATGTCACTACCGTCGTGCATCACGGATTTGCTGTGGGAGAGCTTGTCACTCCAGTGGGCCTCAAGGCCAGCGCTCTCAATGGCATGCCTGGGGTTGTATGTGGAAGAGATTATGATAAAGGTTTCGTTGAGTTCCTCTGTTGCAGCGGTGCCAAGAAGCTCAAACCTGCCAACCTGGTGCGGGACAGTGGTACTGGTGCTATCGATCTTGCAGCTTTGGCTGCATCGTCGACTACGAGTACTGAGCTGGCTGTCGCTTGCTCCGCCTAGTGCTATCAAGACAAAGTGTGGCCGAGAGCACGAGTGGCATCCATCCATACATACATACATACATACATGTTTTGTATGCGTGTATGTATGTAGGTCGGTAGGTAAGGTAGGTGTTCGTGTATGTATGCATGCATGTATGTATACACGCATGCATGCATGTGTGTATGCATGTATGCAGTGTATATGTATATATACATATGTATGTGTGTTTGCACGTATGTATGTTTGCATGCATGTATGTATGTAGGTGTGAATAACTGTAGGCCTGTATGTGAATATGCACGTCCCTGTGTGTACATATATATATATATATATGAATGTACGTATGTGTATGTGTGTGCACCTCCCTTACGCCTCTGCTTTCCCCCTGGGCACGTTTCCGTCTGTATCCACGTGCCTTTTCCTCTGCCTCTTTGCCCTTCCCTCCCGTCGAGGTGACGCCTGAGAAGGCGGGCACCGCCGATGTCGGAATCGTCGGCATCGGCGTCATGGGCTCGAACCTGGCGCTCAACATGCTGGACAGGCCTCCAGCCCTTCCGTTCCACTCGCCATAGCCAGCGCCCACCCCGGACCTCCGACGTCATGGCCTTCTCGCGGCGCGCTGTCCACCCCACCCCCAAGATCCAGCGCCGCATTTTTGCGACACGGCCCCCTGAGGATCTCGACCCCTTTTCACCAGGACCAGCCAATTCCCTAGACAGCGACTGTTGAGGTGGCATCGATTATTGTTAGAGCCCGTCTAAGACACACAGTGCGCAACAAGGCGTTGTGGCGTGCCGTGCCGTGCCGTGCCCTGCCGTGCCCGCGTGTCGTACCTTGCCGTGTCTAGGTTGTAGAATGGGGCAATGCGCCGTGCCTAGGTTTTGACATTGACAGAATGTGTCGCGCCGTGCCGTATCGTTTTGTGTCGTGCCCGCGTGTCGCGCCGTGCCGTGCCGCGTCGTGCTGTGCCTGGTTCTAGAATGAGAAAATGTGCCGTGCCGTGCCCGTGTCCCGTGCCCGCGTGCCGTGCTGTGCGTGCCGTGCCCGTGCCGTGCTGATTCTTCAGCATGCAAAGGAGGGTCCACCCGCTTGCCATTCCGTGCCGTGCCGTGTGCCTGGCCATCACAACTCAGAGTGCAAGCCCAGAGTGCAAACCAGCCTCTGGCCGCGTGCTGCGCCGTGCGTGCCGAGCCGTGCCGTGCCCGCGTGGTGCGCCGTGCGGCCTGAAGCCCCAGGTGCCGTGCTGTGCAATGCCCGCGCGCAATGTTGTTCGCAATATGCCGAACATCCCAGCCTGCGAAGAAGTTACTGGCCGCGTGCCGTGCCGAGCCGAGCCGTGCAGCGCCCGCGTGCCGTGCCGAGCGCGCCGTGATGCGGAACAGCTGCTGCACGCGAGCCGTGCCGCGCCGTGCCCGCGTGCCGTGTCATGTCCATGCCCTGTTTATGTTTACAACAACACGTGCGTTTTCGCGTGCAACACTGGTGTCCAGCGTTTTGACGGCCCCAAGGCAGGGAAGCTGCCCAGAGAACAATCAGGTTCCAGTTCTGATTTTGGTTTCGGTTCTCATTCGTCGATAATTCTGGTTTTTCCCGCACCAGAACCAGACCAGGACTAGTCACAATCACGATGCACATTATTCAACGGTTGTCCACTGCTGCGATTGAAATTATACCTGGTTCTGATCACTATCGGGTCAAATGGCTAAACTACGCGTGCAAGAAAGGGGGCCAGACCAGAACCAGGACGAGGACTGGTCCTGGTCACAGTTGTTTCTGGCTCTGGTTGCATTAGTATTGTGGGATATTCGATGTGGTGTTTCGTGCTTCGGGGCTCGTGCGGGTGGGGGGCCGGTCTCGTGTTTTTTGTAATATTATTCACGTCGATCGACACAACACAGAACCGTGACCATGGCTGGTCCTGGCTACAGATGTGGTTCGGGTTGCATCATTATTGGCATCAAAGTATTATTGCAAACGTATCCAGGCCAGAACCGTGACCAGGCCTGGTCCTGTCCACAGTTAAGTTTCGTGTTGCATGGGCAGTGCGATCAAAGTACAGTTAATGCCAATCGAGCCACGCGAGAACTGTCACCTGGACCAGCCCTGGTCACAGTTGTGGTTCGGGTTACGTTTTGATTATCCGCGGGTGGTCTACATGCACCGTACCATGGCCACCTCCTCGGTGCATTTTCATAATTGCTGATTTGTGCACGATAGTGGCGCAGGGGTTCGGGATTGCCTTGCGCCCGCATCCGCGCCCTTGGATATCCTCGTGGGGTCCGGCGTTTCTGCGGGTTAGGGGGCAGAAGGATTCCTTTGAGAGGCCTCGTCATATGTAGGTCTCCGGGCGGTACGGTGCATAGTTGTTGTTATGCTTAGATGATAAAACCAATGCATCGTACCGCGTTTGGTTTCATCGGCGGCCTTAGAATTGGCCGTCGAGTTTTCTCATCGGCCCTTCTGGTCCGAGTGGGAGGCGTGTGCTTCCTCACTGGGCTCGCAAGTGGGCGTGTCCACGCAATGGACACTCGGCGATGCCAGGGGGCCCCTTGAAATTTCGAGGCTCGGCACCGTGATCAAATATCGTCCGCGTGAATTCGTACAGTATGAGACATGCAGATATCGATCCCAGGCCAGACTTGTAACCAGGACTGGTCCTGGTCACAGTTGCCGTTCGGGCTGGTTGTATGATTACGATATCCAAGAGGCTTACGCCATTTCGCCGGCCCCCAGAAGAGGCTGGGATTCCACGGTTGAGGCGTCGTGGGCTTCTTGGGCATTGTTTGGGGACTGTTGCGGGCGTCTTGGGAACTGTCTTGGGGCGGGGCTGAGCCTCTTGGAGGCAGTTTTGAAGCGTCAGGAGGGTAGTTTTGGAGCCTCTTTGGGGCCTTTTAGGGACCTCTTGAGGCTTATTGGGGGCCTCTTTTGGGCCGCTTGGGGGCTTCTGGAGGCTTCTGGGAGGCTTTGGAGCGAAAGATCGGAGTTTCGGTTCGCCCTCTCTCTCTTTCTTTGCCTCTCTTGGGGCCCTCTTGGAGCGATCTTTGGCCGTCTTGGGCCCCTCTTTGGGCCGTCTTGGAACCCCCTTGGGCCGTGCTGGGGTCCTTGTAGGGGCCTCTTGGGCAGTTTTGGTGCGGTCTCCGGGGCCTTTTGGGCCATGTTGGAGCGTCGGAAGCGCGAGAAAACGATAACCGCAAACATAACGAAAGGACCCTCAGGACCACCAATGGTTTTTTGCCTCTTGAGGCCCTCTTGGGAAGGCTCTTGGGCCCCTCTTGGGGCGTCTTGAAGGCGTCTTGTGGCGTCTTGGGGGCCATCGTGGGCGGCGTCTTGGGCGAGTCGTTCGGCGATTCGGCACCGTCTTGGCGCATCTTTGAGGTCACGGACGGCGGGTTTGGACGCTCCAGAGCGTCCTGGAGTGCGCGGGCGAGCCTGGATCCCCCCCCCCTCCCCCCTCAAATTGGTGTGTGGACCCTGGGGAAGGGGGGAAGGGGGAAGGGGGAGGGGAACAGCCAATCATCTCACACGCCTTCTCGCCCCCGGCAGGCGGGGTTCGGCGGATTCTGGGTGGTAATCGATCCAGACTAGAACCGTGTCCAAGACTGGTTCTGGTCACAGTTGTGGTTCGGATTGGATTGAAGCAGGTTTTGTTCGCTCCAGCCGGCGCCGACAGTAAGCAGCATCGTAATCGTGGCTTGGTTCGACTCCCTGGCTGGAGTTTTGGCCACGTTCGCAGGACAACCATGCGCTGTGACGAACGTGATAGGTGCCAGCACGGTTGGCGAGGCGAGTTGTGTATAGAATTTCTGTTCGTTCCCATTTCCTGCTCATCAAAAAAGGAGTTGTGGTTCGGATGGCATTCATATTATGAACTGTTCACGTCAATCAACCCAAGCCAGACATTTAACCAGAACCAGGCCCTCACAGTTTATCTTCGGGATGCGTTCATTATTTTAGAAGGTTACTAATGCCAACCGACACAGACCAGAACCATCCTTGTCACAATTGTCGCACACGTCTTCTGTCAATCGTTACGCGTCCTCCGTCAATCGTGAACTGCGACGCCAGGCTCATGGCGAGCGCCATGCGGACTCGCTGGTGGGGACACCTCGATTGGTAAGTCAGGGACCGCCAACAGGGTCTCCCAAAGGGGCGTTCCATGTTGAAACGTCTCCTAGAAATAGACAACGCGATGATGTTACGATCCCTACACGCTGACCAAGCCGCTGCTGTCTTCGTCGACTTCGCGGCCGCGTTCCCCTCCATCCACCAGGAGTCAGTACATCACAGAGTGCTTGGAACACGTCAGGGTGCCGTCCTTGGCAATCAACGCCTTCCTGAGCCTGCACGACGAGTGCAAGTGCAATGGATCCGTCAAAGGCCGTCGCATCGAAGGTTTCAGGATTACTTCCAGGGTTCGCCAAAGGTGCCTTTTGCCGCCGTTGATCTGCGCTGTCGTAGCGGAGAGCCTACTGGATACCATTGAGGCACGCTGCCCCGACGTCATTCTCCGAACCTGTGCTGGAGACGCGGCGTTCGTGCTGAAGGAGTTCTGGGGGTCGACGCCGGATCTTGTGAATGTCTTCGACATGTTTGAGAAGATCTTGGGCTTGCGCTTGAGGGCGGCGAAACAGTTTGTCATCTTCTCAGTGCTTCCACCTTCAGCGACTGACTTCGATCGCTGGGAGTTGAGGGACGTGTCGCTGTGGGCCGTAATGCCAGTATGTGCGTCATGCAAATACTTTGGTCGCCAAATGAGGCCTTGCAAGGGCGAGATGTACTGGGGTAAACCATGGCGCAAATACGTCGAGCGATTTGGGTTCTGGAAAGACTGGCCGCTCGGCCTGCATTGGGACGCCCGCGTGTACAACATTTTCGCTGCGCCACTTCTCAGCTACGCCAGACAACTCGAGGACCCGCGAGAGTGGGTGGTGACGGGGGCCGCCAAGTCCTGGAGCAGAGAAATGAAAAGGGCCCGGCGAGTGGGCCACGACGATGGACCTCTGGACCTTCACGGAGGCGTTCCAGTGGAAGGCGTCTTCCAGAACGTGGAGTGCGCCGCCGCAGCAGCCAAAGTTCGGGTCGCCCAGTTTGACAAGGCGCGCTCCCCGCGGCAGCAATGCCAGGAGCACGTGCAGAGAGCCAGAACTGCAATCGGCAATCCTGTTCGCGACCGCTCGCGCTGGCTTGGGCCGACTGGTATGGCGGGGCGTTTGTCATGTGCTTCGCGCAGGTTGAGGGGCGCCTCGCCTGGCAGGCCGATTCCGTGGAAGCCCTCCAACAAGTCAGCCGACATGGCGGCCAGCCGCGGGGGCGCGGCGCCCTCTGGCGCAAAGATTGCCAAAACGCCGTGTGCGGTTTCCTTGCTGCGAATTCCTTGAAATGCCTTCTGAGTCGGAGACGGGCATAACTTGGCCGCTGGAAGCTGAGAGAGCCGCCCCGCCACCCAACGATCTGCGGGGGCGTGTGCGAACGGGCCCCGGAGTGGCAGGGCCGGCGCGCCGTGTTCTTGCTCCGCATGCTGGGCGCGCTCGCGCCGCCGAGGGTCCAAGCAGCTGTGTTCTCCACGGTGAGGAACCGATGGGCAACGGCGCGCCAGTTCCAAGGGCGCGCCCGATGCTTGCTGGGTTGCGACGGACAGGCGCGAGGCAGTATCGAGCATCATTGTCGTTGTGCGGCTCTTCACTCCTCTATGTCAAACGACGCTCGGGCTTGTCCCTGCTGTGTTTTGCGAGTTGCACGCGTCGGTGAAACGTCGGGTCGCCGCGGCGGAGACGCTGACTGTTGTCGCCCTGGCTACATGCAGCATCTACGCGCGCACCTGCTGGGCGACATGGCGCTGGCCTTGCGCGTCGGAGGAGGCGGCGTGCGCCATCAAGCAGGGAATGCGCGAGGCGGCTAAAGGACGCAGAACATGCATGAGGGTCGTGATGACGCGATGGAGCCCAGGGCCTGGGGCACGCAGCCACCCCGTTGCCGGCGCTCCCTCTGGCGACCTGGGGGGGCCAGCTGGCTGCTCTGCGCCGCGCGCGCGGCGCCGCGCCGCGCCCGCTTGCCGCGCGAGAGGGCGCGCCGCGTGCGCCCGCGAAGGTGCCGGCGTTCATCCCGCCGCCGCGCGCCCCGACGGCTGCGACGTCCTTTTCTTTGTCTTCCTCCCCGCGGCCGACGTCCCAGATCGACTTGCGGTCTCAAAACGATGGCCGTTCATTCCTTACTTCCTGGTCGGTTGGGCCGCGGCGGTGGCTTCTCCTGCGCCTTTTCGCCCCCGCCTTCTCGACTCCGTCTCCAGCGTGTCTGAGTCATCCTGTTCCAGCGCCTGCGCGCCGAGGCCTCCCCAGATTTCTCGCGCGCCTGCGTCGGCGCCCGGGCGGCGATTGGAGGCGGCGCGGCCAGGGGCGCTTCGAGCGGGAATTGCAGCGCGGTCGCCGCGCGTAGCAGCGTCAGTGCGTCTCGCAAGTCAAGATTCCCCCCCGCGACGTCCTCTCCGACGCCCTTCCCGACGCACCCCTCCCGACGCCCTTCCCGCGCTCCGCCCGACGCCTTGTCCGACGCTTCCGGGGGGTGCCTGCCCTTGATCCTGGATTAGCTGACCTGGCAGGGTCGCGCTTGAAACAGCTGCTCGACGCCTCGCAGCGCGACGGGCCCCAGCAGAACGACGCGGCGGCGACGGCGCCGACCTCCCAGCCGCCGCCGCGCCCGACACCTAGTCCCACGGTGGCGCCGTCTCCTGGCTAGTCGCCAGCGCCGATTTGGATTCGCCGACGTCCGCGACCGCCTGCATGGATCACGATCCCTCACCCAGACTGGCCACGAGGCGGGGATGCACGGGGCAGTTATTTCTGCGGGGTAATCCGGACTTGCCAGGGCCCCCGTCGGACCCAGCCTTATTCAGATAGTTGATTGTTTGGCTCCCCCATCGCTGTCACTTGCGCGCGCCAGCCCTCGAGCTCGGAGAAAAAAACGCGCGGGGCCCAGCCCCGAGAACGCCGATGCCTCCCCGGACTTTCAGTGCACCTGCGTCGACGTCTTGACGATGACCGCATGCAGCGCGACTGGGATCACTTCGAGTGAGGGCAGCAGCGCCGTCGCCACGTGCAGCAGCCCGACTGCATTGACACAAAGCATGCAGCTCCAGATTGACTCCCTCGACAGGGTCCAGCGACGCCATGCGCAGCAGCACCGGCGGTAATTCTGGCGGAGTCCAGCCCCGAGAACGCCGAGATCTGCTCAGACGACCAATGCATTTGCATCGACGCCCTGACGATGACCGCACGCAGCGCGATTGGGAGCACCACGAGGGAGAGCAACATCACCGTCGCCACGTGCAGCAGCACCAGTACACGTAGCAGTTCCTGCTTGACTCCCACGACTGGTTCCAGCAACGCCATTCGCTGCAACGCCAGCGAAACGCATGAGCGATGCACCGAGTCCGCGGCAGTCATACTTGTCCGAGACAGACGACGCAGCGGACCCGTGACACAACAAGCGATGCACCAAGTCCGAAACTTCTGGAGTACCCGCTGGCTCGCTCACGCGGCGCATGCGCCAGGCCCCCGGCGCGCCCCGACCCCGTGACGTTTGCCAGGCCGCTCCGCCCCATTCTCCACTACCGCGCCACTTCGCGCCTCCCTCCCCCGTGCCCTGCTCTCGCTTCCAGGCCCACCATCGGCCCCGCTGTTCACCGCGCCGTTCAATCTGAGGGGGCCGGCCGAAGGCGTGGGGGGCTGTCTCCTCTGTAGCCGACCCTCGTTCCCGGACCGCGCGGCCTCGGACCGCTCGTGCGTGCTTGCCGCCGAATGGGGGGCGGCCCCCAGTTGCCGCGTCGGGTAGTCCCCCATACTGCCGCGGCAGCGATGCCTAAGGTCGATCCTCCGACATTGGCCGCTCGCGCGCCATCACGCCATGCACAACAAGCGTTGCCACCGCGAGAGCGACGTCCTCGTCGATGTCCACTCCCACCGCCAGTGCCAGCTCCAGCTCCACGGCTAGGATTGCGAGACGCGACGATTACCAGCGGCGCGGCACTGCGCAGCATGTCGAACTCGGGCACGCTGCACTGTACGACCAGACCCAGCAATGCAGTGCTATTTGTATTTGTTGTTGATTGGTAGGGGGCGGAAATGCGGGCAGTATTTCTCGTTTGGTCGCTCCATCTCCGTGATGTTCAACATCGGCCCCGTCTTTGGGACACAGCGCCACCTCCGTGACAGTTGGCGCCGCCGCAATCTGCGACACGGGCTCCGTGACATTTGACTCGGCACTATCTCCGCGATCTTGACATCGACATGACCAGCGCGACATCTCCGCAACACTCTCCGTGACATCTCCGCGCCGCGACGGTGGTCAGCAGAGCGCCGCGAGCAGCATGGCGAGGAGCAGCACGTCGTCGATGAGCAGCGCGACGGCGGTCCGCCCGCTGGCAATGCGCCCCCCGCAGAACGACGCCGAGAAGCGCGTCGGGGTTCGACGCCGCAGCTGCGCCATCCACCCCCGAGCGGCTGGTGCCAGCAGCGCGGCCAGAAACGGCAGCTCCACTCGCAGCAACGCCATAGTGATCCGCCAGCTGGGAACCGCGCCCTCTGTGTAACCCCTCCGCCGTGCGATGGCGGGCGGGCCGGCGCGCTGAAGATCGTGGGTGGGCCAGTGCAGGGTGCAGCGCACACAGCGGCACATCTCGCAGTAGCACCAGTACAATCAGGGGCACCAGTGCGAGCGCCACGAATGGGGCCACCAGCGCCACGCGCAGCAGTACCAGCACCAGCAGCGCCACTGTGACCACCGTGACTGGGACCAGCAGCACCATGCGCAGCAACCGAGCCACCAGTAGCAGACCAGCCATTTCTGGGGGGGGGCACGGGTCTGGGGGAGCTGGGGGCGCCCTCCTAGATTATCTTCCTCCTTTATGTGATATCAATCAGTTGCACCTGAGACTTCGCGCTGTTGTGATGCTTCGGGGTAGCAGCGACGGCCTTGGAATCAGCCCTAAAGGTGGCGCAAAACCCTTTGCTGGACAGGGCCAGAAATCCCACTCGACCAGGCTCTGGGATGGCCGTCTCAAGCTAACGCCACAACTACGACAGCTATGCCAGACAAACATGAGCGCGAAGCCCATAGCACCCCGACGTCAAGACACCGGCATAACATGCATCCTGCACCTTTGGCTGAGCCCGCCAATTGATTCCACGAGGGCGGCGCGCAGGCATGGGGGCAATCGGGCGCGAAACAACGCAATCGCTTGACATGCGACAGCTTGACGCGCGACGATAAACGGCGCCGCATCGACAAACTGCGAAAAATATTATACAGACCCGCGCCTCGCAACAACGATCGAAACAAACCGAGCCCACCGCGCAGCGCGCAGCAGGGGGGCTGCGCCGCTGCGTGTCCGAGGGGGCGCCACCCCGACAGCACTGAAACGTCGTGCGATATGATTTGCACCGGAATGCGGGGGCCCTTGGAAATCAGAGGGCAGGGGCGGCCGCCAGCAACCGGCCGTCGGCGCGAAACCGTTGCAAATATTCGGAAAGAGCGCGCGCGGCGCTGCGCACCTCCCCCGCCCTACCCTGACCACGCCGGAGACGACGACAGCGAGTGCAGGGCAGGGGTGGGGGAGGGGCGCGAGGAAAGGACGTCGACGTAGGTGGTGAGGATGATATAGGCGACGTGGAGAGGGGGGGGGGGGGCGGGAGGAGGAGCGGGGGGGCAAGGGGGAAGAGGGGGAGGAACGGGCATGCCAGACACGCCCTCGCGGGACCGCAGGGTGCGCTGGCCCTCCGCAGTGACGGCGCGCGAGGAAGGTGGGGCCAGGGGGCGGCGCCCGGCCGCCCAAAATTTCACGTGCAACCCTTGCGCGTCGATTTTTTTAATCCGCCAAAATGGTTTGCGCTTCCCCCAGGGGGCTTCCAAAGTGGCAGTTTTTTTCTCCACTAGCGGAACTCTACTGGGTAAGCTTTCTTCGTCCGCTAGAGAAACACTACTAGGTATGCTTGTTCGCCCCCCAGAGGAACGCTTCCGGGCGTGTCAAGAGGGGGCCGGACTGGTTCCGCCTCTGCGGCCTTGTCGCGAAGACCAGGGCAGCATCGTTCAAGGGGGGCGCTACTAGGTAAGGCTACCGCGGCGGTGCCTGCAACAAGCTTGCGCGGATATTTTTTGGAGTCCTCTGGAACCCGTGCCCGCCCCCGAATTATTGCCCCCCCCCTGGCGGCGCTCTGTCCTGCGGGGGCCCGAATGCCCTGGCGCCGCTGACAGGGCCGCATCCTATGCCAATGCCCGCCGTCCGGTGGCAACGGGCTGGGGCGCCCCCATACCCCGTTCCGTTTGACGGCCCACGCGCCCCCAATTTCTGGCCGTCGTACACGGAGGCCCCTGGCCGACGGGAGACGCTGCCCGAAGGCGGAGAAACGGGCAGAACGATCGCCCCCCGCTTCGACGCCAGCTACCGCGCCGAGTTCCTACGCCCGCAGCGCGTTCAACGCTCTCCCCGATCGCGCCCGCGCAGCCCAGCGAGCGCGCCTCCACGCAGCACAGAGGCACATATTCATCTGGCGTTGCCATGGCAGTGCGCGAGTCACCGATCGGGAATCCCCGCGCGCGCGAACTTCGCAAGCGTAGAATGCGCCGAGAAAGATTTCCTATGAGTTGCCGACTTCTGTAACCAAGTTCCCGCGAAACGCGGCTCTAACTTCGCGGCTGCAGGCCCTGGCGGACCTAACGGCAGCGCTCCGCATCCAGGCGCTACGAATCGGGGCGGCATTGCACGAACTGGACCGCATGCTGAACCGAGCTTGCGAAGCCGCTGGCAACTAAGTTCAGGCGATCGCCCGCGCCGCTCGGAATCGCGAGCGAAGTCTGACACTGGCACGCGCGCGCCGATAACATGTAATCGCACCTGCGCTGTGGGGGGCACTCGTTTGGCGCGGCGTGCGCGACGCAGCTGAGCAGGCAATGTCTGTCAGTTTGTGCGAGCCGCGCCCAACGAACCGCGTGATGGCTCAGTTCAAAATGTCCCACTCGCTGCGTGCGCAACGACCCCCGGCGCGATGGCCGACGCGCTGGTCGCGCTCATCGAGAGAGCGGGGGCACCAGGAAGCAAATCTTGGATCTGATGGGTACCCCAGGGGGGTAAGGACCACAGCTCCCCCAGTTGCCGCTGGTCGGAGTAGCACTGCTGTTGCCAGCATGATCCAGATTTGCAGCACCAGCGCAACCAGCACCACTCTTCGCTGCTGCCCTAGTGCACTCAGCAGCAGCAGCGCGGCTGCGATGGCGTCGGCGACAGCCGCGCCCACCTCTTTCGCGGACGACGCACTGATGGCCTCAGGCCAGTCCTGCCATGAGGTTGGGATGCAGGGCGTACCACTTCTGCAGAGTGCTTTGGACCTGCCAGGGCCTCCAACGGCCCCAGCTCCATTTTCGTAGTGGTTTTGAATGGCTTCCCCATCGCGCTCGCCTGGGGGTTCCTGGCCTCCAGGTCGGAGCCGCGACCGGGCCCAGCAGTGCCGCGCACAGCAGCGCCAGGGCCACCAGCAGCGCCATTGGTGACCACCACAACTGGGACTAGCAGCGACACGCATACCAACAGCGCTATTGAGAATCCCACTGGCCAGTACTGCCCGGAGTAACCGAACCAGCACAACCAGCACCATCTTTGCATCCTTCACAGCAGCACCAATGCATCCAGTAGCAAAAGCGCACTTTCGATGCCGTCGGTGACAGCCACACCCTTTTCCTTCGCGGACATCGCGCTCATATGCGTGCACCGCCCGCGTCGCCAGAACGACGCCTGCTCCAGCACCCTGTCCGACGTCGAACCCGTCAACCTGTCCGTCGTTTGCGCCGTCTCGTGGCCTTGAAGTACTGCTGTTCAGGGATGCTCATGGGGTGGTGCTCGGGCCATTCTCAAGGTCTGGAGCATCGTGGATTTCTTTATTTTGCATATGCCTGGGATGTGTGGATTGGTAATGTCTTATGGGGTGGCGGCAGTGCCACCCGCATGGGCTTCATGCCCATGTCCTCCGGGTTCGTCCTCTGAGGTCTGCCAGCGCGGCCGCCGCCGCCACGCTAATCATAGGGTCTTGCTGCCATGTCTCTCCTTTTCTTCCTCTCTCCTCCCCCTCCTTTCGGTCACAGCTTTGCATTGCATGTAACACTTGTTTGTCATGCTCACTGGCGCTGGCCCCCGTCCCACGGGGCCGCGCCCACCGCCACGTCAGGGGCGGTTTGCTCTCAGAGTTTCCCGCCCCCTTCACTCTCCATGTACGGTGTCACATTGGTCGTTTTATTTGCCAGGCCGTTCGCATCTTCCCGCTTGCTCGCTTCTGCTCTTCTTCTCGTCCTTTCCCGTGGCTCTTCTGCGATGCGGTGGCATTCTCGGCACTTTGTGCTTGCCCGTTTGACTCGGCCCGTTCTCTGGGTCGACGGCCTTGTTTTAAATGTTAGGCTCGTGAGAGTTATCTGTGCGAGTGCCCCCTCCGGCAATGCTCGGGTGTTGCTGTCTATGCACCCGCGTCCTCCGCCGCTTTGCTCGTATCTCCTGTTGCACATATCCTTGTCGGCGCGTTGAGGGTGGTGCCGCGGGCATCAGGCTTGCTCAGCGCTGGCGTGTGGGGGCGAAGATATGAAGAGGCAGTACGTGTCAGTTGTGTTGAAAGACAATGCTGGTCACAGTTGTGGTTTGGGTTGCGTCAGTGTTATTGTACTATTGATGCCAATCGGCCCAGGCCAGAACCTTGACCAGGACCAGTCCTGGTCACACTTGGGGTTGTATTAACATTGTGATAATACTACTAACGCCAGTCGACCCAGACCAGAACCGTGACCAGACCTTGTTCTGGTCACGGTTCTGCTAAATCTGGGTATATTGGCATTAATAACATCAGAATGATCCAGCGCATCCCGAATCACAATTGTGACCAGGATTGGTTCTTGTCAGGGTTTGGTTTAGTTTGATTGGCGTTTATATCGGTATAGCAATGTAACCTGAACTAGAATTGTGGCTTGGACAAGTTCTGGTCACGGTTCTCTCTTCTGTGCCGATTGGCATCAATAACGTTACATTAATACACATACAGCCCGAACTGCAATTATTGCCAGGATTGGCCCTGGTCATGATTCTGGTTCGGGTCTATTAGAGTTGGTAATCTTATTATACCGGTAGCTATGCAACCCGAAGCACAATTGCGACCAGGACTGGTTCTGGCCACGACTCTGGTCTGGATCGATTGCCAGTAATAGATAGTCGCTGAAAAATCTAAGGCGGCCCGAACCACAACTGTGACCAGGACTTGTTTTGGTCACGTTTCTGTTCTGGGTCGATTGGCGTCCATCGCTTTACAATATGCCTCATGCAAACCGAACCACAACTGTGACCGGGACTTGTTCCCGTCACGATTTTGACTTGGGTCGATTGGCATACATATCCTTATATTGACACTCGTGCAGCCCGGCCACAGCTGTGACCAGGACTGGTCTTGGTTACGGCTTTTGTCTGGGCCGTTTGCATTAATCATGTCTTCATAACGCTAATGCGACCCGAACCGCAACTGTGACCAGGAGCCGGCCTGGTCACGAATCAGGTTTGGGTCGATTGGCGTTAATAATTGAATGATAAGAATATGCATGCAAACCGAGCCACACATGCGACCAGGATTGATCCTGGTCACGGTTCTGGGGTGGGTCGTATGGCATTGAGAGTTTTATATCACAACACGATTTCAACCAAAGCTTCAATTCTGACCAGGACTGCTCCTGGTCACGGCTCTTGTCTGGGCCGACTGGCATCAATAATTTCATAATCATTCACATGCGAGCCGAACCGCAAATATGACCAGGACTGGTCCCGGTCACGGTTCTGGATTCGGTCGATTGGCAATCGTAAACAATATCAAAATCAATGCAACCCGAACCGCAATTGTGACCAGGACCAGTCCGTGTCACGTTTCTGGTCTGCTTGCATGATTCTGAGCGCATTCTAATAATGCGACCCGACCTGGACCATAATCAAGATTGGTCACAGCCATGGTTGTGGTTGAGCACTCAGATTAAGTATCCCGACCCAATCCAAACCACTTCCTAGACCAGTTGCAGTCATAGTTTAAGTCCGATATCAAAATATTGATCGGATGACGCACCCGGTTGCCGTCACCCAGACCAAGCCTGGTCACACTCGCATTTCGATCGTATTTTCGTAATTCGAATCATGCCCACTTCAACCAGAACCATAACCAGAACCACACTCCCGGAGGAGGGCCCAGATTGCGAAATGGCGCCCGCTATTTTTTGTTGCCACGGTCACCCGCGGGGGCGCGGAGATCTCGCGATCCGCGCGTCGTGGCCAGGGCCACGACGGCGCCCTTCTTCCAGGGCGGCGGCACGGGGGCGCGAAGATAAATGTGCGTCGCGCATCGCGGTGCGCGGTGCACGAAGTTAGGTGATCTGGGTCGCGGCGCCCAGGGCCATTGAAGGTGGGCCCAGGGCGAAGGAAAACTACTCTGAGGAAGGAGCGGAAGCGCTGCCCTGAGATCCGACGTTGCGAAAAAATTGCAACATGCCGAACAATCACGACCAAAGCCTTAGACAATCTTTCTGCGGCGTATTTTCGAGCCAGATCGATCCGTCCGCAAGGGTCCCGGGTCCCGAAACATGGCAGAATCGTGCGTTGCGGACGCATTGCGACAGCAGGATCCCAGGGGAAGTCTGGGGCCACCGCTCCCAGCGCTGGCGCCCGTGCGCACGCGCGCGCGCGGGCCCGAGCGTTCCCCACGCTGCCCGCGGTCGTTTCCCAGGTGTGCATCGCTCCCGCGTTGCGGCGGCGTCGCGCGCGGGCTCACGCGGGCCCCCGAAATTCGGGAGGCCCCTTGGAGGTGCTCGGAGGCTCCAGGAGGTGCTCTGTGGCTTTTCTTGAGATCCTGGCGTCGCATTTTTTCACCACGGTCGATGTTGCCTTGTTTCGGGCTCCAGGGTCCTCACGGATCGATCTGGCTCGAAGAACTCTTCAGGAAGACGGGGCCCAGGGCTCCAGCTGATTTTTTCTACGATGTCGCATTTCTTGTGTGACGTCGGATCTTAGTGGAGGTAGTTACTCGGCAGCTCTTCTGGTCGTCTCGGAGGCACCTGGAGGATTCGGGGATGAGGTTCTCTGGAGGCTCCGCGCGCCCAGGAGGCGTTCGGATGTGTTCGGGGGGGTTCCTCAGAGGTTTGGAACTTCTTGGAGGTTTCTGGACGTGTCCAGGGGTTTCTGGAGGGCCCTGACATCCGTGAAAGAGGTCGTCGTCGTCGTGGTCGTGCTCGTTGTCGTGGTCGTGGTCGTGGTTGTGGTCCTCGTCGTCGTGTGGTCGTGGTTGTGGTCTGGGTCTGGGGCTGGGTCCGGGTCTGGGTCGTCGTCGCCGTCGGCGTCGTCGTCGTCGTCGTCGTGGTAGTGGTAGTGATCGAGGTTGTGGTCCTGGTGATGGCGGTCGTGTGGTCGTCGTGGTCGTGGTGGTGGTGGTGGTGGTCGTCGTCGTCGCCCGCCGGCGTCCAGGGGCTTCAAGGTGGCCGTCTGGAACCTCGAGACGGAGGCGGCCAGGGGCGCGATGCTCCGGTCAGGGTCTGGTCGGTTACCCCTGGGGCCCGTTCCAGGTGTGAGGCGAGGGCCCCAAGAGGGTGCCATGACCACATCGTGTGGTGATCGCCAGGAGCGAAATGGGTTCGGATAGATTGGGCACGCAGGCCTACAGCAGTTCCTGTCCATTTAGAAGGCTCGCTGTCGGTGTCGCCGCGGATGTCGTCCATTTGGGACAGACGGCCGCCTGGCCAACAGTTGCCGCTGTCGGTTTTGGGCAACCTTTGTTGGTGGGCTTCCGGGCTGTCAAAAGTGAGTCAGTGGGGATTCGGGGTGGCCGCACGGTCTTGGCTTTGGGTTTTTCTCCGAGGATGTCTCGGGCGATTGGGACTTCCAAGGCCCCCCAAACGGTGCGGTGACGGACCGTGCGGTGAGGTCTCTTGGGGCTTCGAGATCACCGCACGATCTGTCACTGCACCGTTTCGGGATCCTCAAGGGAGGCGCGCGCGCCTGCGGCCAGTGCCGCAAGTTTGCCGCGTTTCGGGGCTCGTGGCAGTGACGCGCGGTCCGCTTCAGCGAGTTGAAGCGGGCCGTTCCAGGCAGGGCTCTTCGTCGAGGGGCGCCAGGGGGCGGGCCCTCTCTCGCCCCCGGATGTGGCCCGCGGAGGGCTGGGCGGAGGCAAGATGAGGGGGCGGTTCTGCTGGCAGTAGGGTGCGGACGTGATCGGGGATGCCCTCCGTGGGCTCTCACACCGATGACAGATTCGATGGCGCCGCGAATGAGGCGGGATTTCAGTTCGCCCTTCACGTAGCCTCCAGGGCCTGACGCAGCAGCGGGCACTACGCCCAGAAAGAGCTGATCGGGGGCGCCGAAACGGGGTTCAGCGGTAACGGGGTCAGTCAATCTCCTCTGATCCCATCTGGCTGGCCCAGGGATTGGGGGCCACGTGAGGCCGACCTCCCCTGCCGCCCCTCCGCTGACCCCCGTGAGCCGATGAGAGGGCCGCTCCCTCCTTTCACTGTTGAAATAATCGAGGCACAGACCAACAGCACTTACTGTCCATGTTTGATTGGATTCGCTGTCGGCCTCGCCGCGGGCGCTGCCACCTGGGGACAGAGGGTCGCCTGCACCCCAAAGCGGCCGCTGTCGGTTTTAGGTATATCGTGTCCATTTACTCGTAACCATTCCGGGCGTGCCGATCACTTCTTCTCCCCTCTCGTTCTTCCCCTCCTCCCCCTCTCCTGCCCTCCTGCCCTCCCTCCCTGGCTTCCCCCGTCCCCGTGCGGCGGGTTCTATGGCCCGCGTCTCTTTGGGGCGATGTCCCCCGTCTTCTCCCTGGCCGCCCAGCTCGGGCCAACGAGCTCAGCGAGCGGGGGGCGTGCGCCCCCGTCGATTGCCGCCTTCGTCCCTCCCGCCTTCGTCCTCCCTCTTCCCTTGTGGCCCTCCCTCCCTGCCACCCCCTCTGGTCGGTCCCAAGGGTGAGGCTTTGGGGGTGAGGTCTGTCATGTTTCAGTTTAGCCACTGCGTGTGCCCAGTCTCGTCCAGCATTCTTGCTGCCTCACGCCTTACGATCGCAACGGCGGTGCTCCAGTCAAAACCGCTCTCCCTACCTTCGTCCTCCGCTCCCCCTCACCCTCATCGGTCGTTCTTCTTCATCTTCTTCCCCTTCGTCCCGTATGGCGCCCCAGTTGGCCGTTCGCTCCCTCTCTCCTCTCGTGCTGCTGACCTGGAGGGCCCGCAGTTCCCGAGGCCAGCGCCCCAGGCCCGCTTTGTTTCCCACAGCCTCCGATGGACGGCTCGCCTGTCCTCCCCGATAGCAGCTTGCGGCAGACCCCCTTCTTCTGTGGAGGGGAAGTCGGGACAACGGCGGCCCTCCCTGGGGGCCGTCATAGCAGCGGTGGCAACAGTAGTGGCAGTGCTTGGGGTCGTGGCGGTCATCGTTAGCTCTGTTGCCATCGTCACCATCAGCGGAATCGAAGCAATGGCGTCAGTCTGCGATTCATCATACTTAACAAAAGTTGGAACACACACTTGTATATATTGCCGAACAAGAGCGCTCCAGGCTATCGGGCCCAAACAACGCATTTCCCAACACAGTGCTTGCACTTAGGGTTTCTTACTTCTGTTGTAAAGAAGTGGGCCAGCTGGCGGCTATGTGGCCGGCGTCGCCGCTCAGTCGCTGCCTCGTCGTCGCCCGTCGTTAGGGCTGTGTCTTCGGTCTGGTGGCTATGTGGCCGCCGTCGCCGCCCTGTCGCCGCCTCGTCGCCGCCCTGGTTTTCTTTTTTAACACGTATTAGGATCTACCTCCCCCACTATTTCGACTTAATGCACCGCCTTTGTGTGTTGCAGTTTACATATGATTCTTCCCCACCGTCCACTTGAAATTTGAATTCATAGCACCCCAGGCAGACCCTTATCGGCCCCCCTTCGTCCTCTGCAAAAAGTATACAACGCACGCGCACCATTTTATTCAACATTCACACAAGTGTTCAAGAGTGGCTTGCACAATAAAAAAGCACGGGACGAAGTGAATACGCGCCCGTCATCGTGCGCGCATGCTGGAAACCTTCAAAAAAACACAGGTTCCGTTAGGACTGAAAAGTCAGTGTCCCGATCCCATACAGAGAACCAATGGTTTGGCAACCCGAATTGTCAGACAAGCATGCGCTCGGGCTCTTGCGATTTCTTAGACAAAAAAGCTAGGGTTCCAAACTTTCCATCACATTCTACCGAGTGCGCTTCTCGTGCGCGCATTTCGAAATCGTTTGAACGCCCTTGCGCGCGTGCTGTCGCAAGAATCCCTTGCAAGAGACGGGACGAAGTGCACACGCGCGCGCCGTCGCGCGCATGCCTAAACCCTTCAAGTACCATAGGTTCCGTGGGATTTTCGAAATCGAGTGTCCAGCAATCGTAGGCATCACACATGGCTTTGGAGCAACAGTTTTAAGATAACAGTCTGCGCGTGCGCTCTTGCGAATTCTTAAGGTACCCATAGGCTTTCGCCACGTCCACCCAATTCGACCAACGGGCCTCTCGCGCCGCATGCCGAAGTCATTCCAACGCCCCCCTTGCGCGCGTTCCGGGGGGGGGGGGCACGATCCATGCCAAATAGTACATGCGGGCCGCTTGCGCATTTCGAACTCCTTCCAACACCTTCATCACTGACGCGAGGACACCGTCACCGTTATCGGCGTGATCAGTATCGGCGGCGTCATTGGCCTTGCCGTCGTCGTCATCATCGCGACCATCATCGCTAGTAGCATCATCGCGTCTATCGTTGTCGACGTCGCCCAGATACCTTGCACGCCCAAGCCACCTTCTCGCACCGAAGTACCCGCTGGGACGTGCCCAGCGGCCAGCGCCACCGCGGCCGCGCCGGTCGCGCTAAACTAGCTGGCCGCTGTGCGCGCGAGCAGGCGCGGGCCAGCGCGGCCGCAGAGGTGCATCAGCCAACACCAAGCACTCATCGCACTCGCCGCCGCATGAGTTGTGCTTGCCAAGTTGTGCGTGGGTGGGTAGGTGGGATCGGTGCGTGAGCAGTGGAGTTGACATTTCCGAGTTTTTGAGCAGTAATTGTGCAACGAGGGTTGCACCGCGTAGATTGCATCACACAACTTGCACCGCATAGATTGCACCATTTTGGGTGCAACGCGTAGCTTGCAACACAACGTTTGCACGGCACGCATTGCACCACAGGTATTGCACAACATAGATTGCCTCACATAGAGTGCACAGCATATATGGCACCCCATAGAGTGCACCACATGTATCTCGCCGCGTACAGCGCACACCGCATGTTGCATCACGTAGATTGCACTATTTTAACAATGTACCACGCAACTTGCACAACGTATATTGAATCTCCTAGATTGCACAGCGTGGGTTTTACAACATATATACATATATATATATATATCCATATATATATATATACATATTTATTGCCCCACGTAGGGTACACATTATACTCACACATATACATATATCGTGCCACATGAATTGCATCACGTAGGTTGCGCCACACAGGTTGCACAATCTAGAGTGTACCACGTCGATGGCATATTGCTTTCGGTTGCTCCCCATACACTAGCTGGTACACTTTCGATTGAAACGCATGTGTTGCACCACGTGCGGTGCACCACGTGAATTGCACCACGTAGACTGGACAACCCATGTTGCACCGTATGGAATGCACCACGTAGAAAGCACAGCATAGGTGACACCACATGGATTGCACCACATTGGTTGGTACACGTAGATTGCACAGCATAGATTGGAACGAGCAAATTGCATTGCGTTGATTGCACCACGTATATTGCACCACATAGCGTGCACATCGTCATTTGCATCACGTAGGTTGCACCATCTTTCTTGCCCGAAATAGAGTGCACAGTATGAGCTGCACCCGCTACCAGTGCACCACTTACACTGCACCGTGTAGCTTGCACAGCACTTCTGAAACGCATGTGTTGCACCACGTGCGTGGCATCACGTGAACTGCACCACGTAGATTCTCTCTCCCATTCTCCCCCGGGGTATTGCAATTTACACATGATTCTGCCTCCTTGTTCATTTTCCATATGAACTCATACCATCCCAGCTAGTCGCGGTATCGGGTCTTCCTTCATCCCTGTCAAATTATGCCATGCGGTGCACATGCGTTGGTCCAAGATGAGCTGAGCGCATGGCTCCTTATGCAATAACACCATGCGGGCCACATGCGCGAGCGCAATACGAAATCCTTCCAACACCTTTGCTTTCGTGGCGATTTCGATGTAAAAACGTCAAGCACCCAATGCTTTGTCCCCAACAAACAGTTTTCAACATTTCATCTCGCGCGCTCCTGCGGGTTCCTAGGACACCCAATGTTTTTGGTTTGCTGTTCAACTTTCCTGTCCAAAGACGCCTTCGCGCGCGCATGTCGAACTTATTCCGCTGCCTTCGCGCGCTTGCCAGAGGCACGATCCCTTTCATATAAAAACCATGCGGGGCACCGTTATCGTCATCATTGCCGTCGGAAGCGTCGTGATCATTATCATCGTCGTTTGTCGGCGCCGTCGTCCGCGCTGTTTCCCGGAAGCTGGATTTTGCCCGCGCTGTCGTCCGCGATGTCACCCCCAAGAGGGACTTTGCCCGCGCCACGAGGGTCCGCGTGTCAGTGAGTTCGGTGAAATTTGCGGACGAGCTCCGCGCTGTAAGTGCAGATGCGACTTTATGAGTTTTGTCGACCAGGATGCGCGTGGGAGGGTGGGATGTGTGCACGAGCGTGGGGGGGTGGTCACGCGCGGTGCAGCGTGGTCAATTGCGCCATATCGGGTTGCACCACACCGATGGTACCACGTAGATGGCACAACATATATAGACGCATGGGTCCAAGCTGGCGATCATTGTGTTTCCCGATGCCATGAGCAATCCGGTTTTTCGCTACCCCGTGTGATTCCCCTTTGGTACACGTTGTATCGTTTGTATGTTTCCATGGGTTCGTTTGTGTCATATCAACAGTTGCATCTGTTCCATTATTGGTCATTCTGTCGCACGCAGAACGCGAACTTTGTGTTTCGGTGATAGAGCGGCTGAACTGTATAACGAATCAGTCGTGCTTTCTTAGCTTACCAATGGAAGTATGTTGTGCGCGCGGCGGCGAGTGCACGTGCTGGCTCAGGTGACAACCAGGAACTTTCGAACGATGGGCCTTTTTATGCTTGATGAGAATGCACGTTTGCCTAATAACATTCACGTCGCCATGGGCGATGGTTTTGGGGGCGCAACAGGGTAAGGTGACCACGACTCGTGTCAGTACATGTTACATCAGCAGAACATTCATTGGCTCCAGTACTTCGGCATTGATTTCGACAGTGTTGCCTCAGTTTGCGCCTCCTGCGAACCTCTCCACGGTGGGTGCTGTCATTAACGTTTCAGTGATGCGGCGTCTTGAGCTTGAGGGGACATGCGTTGCAAATGTGTCGATGCAGCCAGGAACGTTACCGGCAAGGGGTTCACTGGGATAAGCAGTGATGGCAAGGGATTCGCCATCATACTTACCACCGTGACAGGATGTGGATCTGGCAATGGCTATCAGTCGTGAAACACTCGCGTACGCGGACACAGCAACGGGGTGGCAAATTGTATAGTCTCGGGTGGTGCGCGTGGCATGTGGATTGAAACCATCACGTCATAGGTTGTGCACGACCACACGCAGTCCCGCATCTGGCTGGGTACAACAACCTCGTCGAGCTCTCGGGAGGGTATGGCTTGTGGATCGAGGACGGCAGTGAGGCTGTCAGCGCCTTTCACAATACTGCCCGGAACGAAACTGCGGGGATCGATGTTTACAACAATGGTGTCAAGGACCGCGCGCTCTCCAAAATGCTGATCGTCGGCATACAGTTTCACAGAGACAGAATTTCCGTTTCGGCTGTGGTATCCGCACTCAGCAGGCAGTCCTAACCCAGCAGAGCCTTCTCGCTTCCAACACATTCCAAGACAACAAAAGGTTGGTCTTTGATTAGGGCGGCACCACGAACTTTTGGTTTATGCCAACCATCTTCGATCAGCCATCTTACGGCAGGATCGCTGGACATAGTGCCAGTGACATCAGCGTGTTGGACCCCGTTTCGGACGCCGAGCTTCCAGGCGATCATGATTTGATCGGGTCTCTGCTTAGTCAGATTGCGGGTCGAATTGCAGTCAAAATGTATTATGTTTGTGTGTGTGGTTCTTTCGCGTGTAGTGGGTTGGGGGGGAGAATGGCGGCGGACGGGCGGGCGGGCGTGGGGTGCGGGGGGGGGGGGGAGGGGGGGGTGCGGGTCCCGTGCCCGTGTTTAGGGTGGGGGTGCGTGTTGGGGGGCGGCGTGAGGGATTTTTGTTTTGGTGTGGTCGAGTGCGACAGGAGTGGCCGGGGGGGATGAAGGGGGAGGGGAGGGGCGAGGGAATGGAGGAGGAGGTCCGGGGCGGGGAGAGGGGGGAACGCGGGGATTCGAGGGGCGGCGAGGTGAGGGGCCAGGAGGGGAGGAATGGAAGGAGGAGGGGCGGATACGGGGGGGGGAGGGATCCCGGGGCTCAAGCTTGGCGGCGTGTCGGGGGGGAGGTTGCGAGTGGCGCTCGGGGGCGTGGAGGCGGGCACGGCCGTTTGGGGTGCAGGTTGCGGAGAGATTCTTGGCGATGCACGTGCCGAAGTATGGGGCGGACAGGGTGCTGGCGGGCGCAACGTACGAGGCGCGGCCTCCTCGTCGCAATCTCCGGCCCTTCCTCCCTCCTCCTTCCTTGCTTACACATGTATATATACATATAGAGGATACTGTAGTTGTTTTGTTGGTGCTTTTCTGTTTGTGGTTGTTTGCTTTCTCTCTCTCTCTGTCTCTCTGTCCCGACCTATGTATGCGTGTATATATATATATATATACATATATATACACATGCATGTGCGTGCGCATGTTTAACAGTTTTTGTGCTTGTTTGTCGTGTGTTAGTTTTTGTTGTGTGCTTTTATGATTGTGTTGGTTTCCTCTCTCTATGTATATAAATGGATGTATGTGTATGTGTGTTATCAATTTTCGGTGTGTCTCTAGCAACAAAAGCAAACACACATATATATATATACATGTATATATGTATGTATATATACATGTATATTTGTATATATATATATGAACATATGTATATATATAGGTGTAAATCTCTGACCGTACATCTACACTGTATAGATCAATGCATGTATACATGTAGTTATCCCCCTTCCTCCCTCGTTCCCTCACCCCCTCTCGGTTTTTCTCATATATATATATACACATTCAGAAGTACATATATGGATCTCTCTCACTTTCTGTCTCTCTCTCTCTCTCGATGTCCTCTGTGTATTCCTTTGCCTTTCTTTCTGTCTCTCCCCTTATATATATATATGTATATATGTACATATGTGTATATATGGCCCTGCGTGCTGGATAATGTGTTCTCGAGTGTCTCCGTTCCGCTGCCGTTTTTGGGCTCTGGCCAAAAACTTGAAGACGGTTGTGATGCTTGGCCCGCTCGCCCAAGTAGCGTCCGCCAGCTTCGCGGGCAGTTGGCTGGGGGGGGCCGCTCGCGCATGCCACTGTGACTGTGCGTGCGCCTGCCACACCAGCTCCGACGAGGGGGCCTTGAAGCTGCTCGAGAAGCAGCTCGACAGGTGCGGGCCCGAGCACCTGTGCCCGCAGTGCCCGACCTGCCCGCAGTGTCCGGGGCCTCCCCCTTGCCTGCCGCTCTGGCCTGCTGGGCTGGGCGGCTTCGTGGCGGGCGTCGCCACCACCGCGCTCGCGGCGCTGTGCGCTGGGCGCTGCAGGGGCCGCCGCGAGGGCGCCCGTCCGGCTCGCGCCGCCGGGCCGAGCCTGCCGTTGGGCCTCGCGGACGGGCCTGCGCCGTCTGTGCCGGCGCCGGCGCTGGCCGCTGCCCCGGAGCCGAGGGCTCCTGCGGCGCTGCCGGGCGCGGCGGCGCTTCGGGGCCGGGCCTCGCACCGCGGGGCCGGGGTGCTGACGTTCGGCTGAGGCCGGGGCCCGCGCGGACAGCGGCATGTCGTCGCTCGCGCCTGGGACCTATGCGTTCGTGCAGTACAATGACCCGGCCGACAACGGGCTCTGGCATGAGCGCTTGATCTTGGGCTGGGTCACTGCATCAGAGTACATTGTGATGACCCCAGATGGGGATGTCTTCATAGAACAGCTCGACTCGGCGAGCGCGGACCTGTCAGGCATCCTTTTTTCGCCTTCGTCGGGGGGTTTGCCCGCTGGCCTCGCGGGTGCGCCGCTCTACCGCTTCGCGGCGCAGCCTGCTGGGGCCGAGCTGACGGCGCTGCTCAACGAGGGGGCTTCGCACGCTCGCGTTGAGCGCCAGGCGAGGGGCTTGGCGCAGCCGCCCGGTGCGGGCATGGCCGGCGGCCCGGGCGACGTTGCCCCGGCGGTGGTGCCGATCCCGCTGCCGGTCGCGCCGCCCCCGGCGGCTGCCGGCGCGCCCCCGCCGCCTCCGCCCGCCCCGAGGGTGGCGCCGGCCGCGGGCAGCTGGGTCTTCGACGTCCCTGGCCCCTCGCACGCGATCGGGCAGGAGTTCCTCTTCCCTGCGGGCGGGCTGGACTTCGGGGGCCACGTGTTCGTCTCGGTGGGCTGGGCGATCACCACGGGCTGCTTCGTCCAGGCGGACACGAACCTCGACGAGTGGGCGGCGGAGCGGCAGCTCTTCCTGATGCAGGGCGAGCCGCGTCTGCTGCCCCGGCGGCAACCTGCGGGGCCGGTCCCATTCACCCGCGACGCGGCGTGGCTGCACAAGGACCCCCGGGTTGAGATCCACCTAAAGGGGCCGCCGACCATGGGGGACTCGGTGACCGCGCTGATGGCGCGGAGTCCGGGGGGCTTCATGTCCTCCCACGAGCGCTGGCTGGTAGAGAGCAAGGTGCCCGCAGCTAGCCGCTCGGCCCGCGAACATCGAGTGGTCTCGAAGGCGCTCGAGCTCGGACAGGCGGTGGACGGCGTAAACCTGGCGAACCTCACCTGCATGGAGTACCTCAACAGGCGCCGCCAGTTGCTGGAGGAGGCCCACAAGACCGACCCGGACAAGGGCAACTTCGAGGGCGCCCGCCACTTCATGGGCGAGGATGACGATGGAGCGGGCACCCTTGTCGCCCCGAGCCTCCGCTCGCACGTGGCCGGCGAGTTCGGCAAGGAGGCGGCCATCGAGAAGGAGAGACGCAAAGCACGAGAAGCGAAGAAGCCACCTCCCGGAGGTGGCGGGAAATCATGACCGACTTGAACCACGACGGCGCCTTTGCTGGCGGCGCCGCCGCGGCTTGGAAAGACCAGCTTTTTTCGGAGGAGGGAGTGGCCCCGCCTAGGGGCTGACCGGACGCACAGCCGCCCGGCTTCAGGCCGCCGCCGGGACTTCCGAGGCCGCCCGGCTGCCTGGACGATCTCTTCCCCCTCCCGCTGCTCGACCCGCAGGAGGCCGATTTTGGCGGCTCCGGCCGCGCCCGCACTGGGCAACGAAGGAGATGCATCCGTCGGGACGTGCTGAGTGACGTGAACGACTCGCTGATGGGCCTCAATGCTCTGTACGGCTGCGAGCGCTCGTCGGTTACCGCGCCCGCCGAGGCGCAGAGGCTGGCACGACGGAGGTTGCTCCGTTCCGCTCGCTCTGCCCGACAAGTTTTTCCAGACTTCTTTAACATGGGTCCCCGTGAAGCTGCCGGTGAGCTTCTGGGATCGCGCCTCGATTATCAGGGATCGGTGACGACGGTCGTCCCGCACCGCGCCGATGCCTTGTCTTTGCCCCCCGCAGGACGACAGCCGGTCAGCCTTCAGGGCGTTCTCGACCCTGATGCCGCGCACGCGCTTGCTAACTTTGAGGGCCCCCTCGCCGAGCCTGAGGTTCGTCAGGCCCGTCGGGAGGGGGGCCCGGTCCGACCCTACATGGACGCTGTGCTTAAAAATGATCGGGCCCAGTATGTGCAGTTTTTGGGGCAGCTCGCGAGCTGCCATGTGCTCACCTCCACTAGGACTAAGAAAGCCTCTGTCACCCCGTTTTTCGTGTCAAAAAAGACCGACAAGATTTGGCTCGTGTTAGACTGTCGTGAATCTAACCAGTTTTTTAAACACTCTCCCTTCGCGGAGATAGCTGCGGCGGAGAGCCTCAGCTCGTTGGAGGTCCCCGAGGGCAGGCAGTTGTACAGTGCATGTGCTCATATCCAGTGTGCATTCTATCAGTGCGGAGATATAGGAGATCTATGCCAGTACTTCTGCCTCCCCAAGGTGACTCGGGCCGAGGCTCACCGCGTTGGTATCCCCGTGAAGGACCTGGGTGGGACGAGCGACTTTGTGTACCCGGCGATGCAGGTGCTTCCGATGGGTTGGTCCTGGGCCTTCTGGTTCGTCCAACGTCTTCACCTCGAAGTGGTGCGGAGGTCAGGGGTCCTTTCTACCATGGTTGCTACTGGATCCTGGCCTCTCCCTTCGGTCGTCGAGGGCCCAATCGAGGCCCCGTACTCGGACAACGTGAATGTGTTCGGTTTGGAGCCGGGGCCCGTGTTCGCAACGCGCGATCGCATCGTCGCCCAGTTCGAGGCGGAGGGGTTCGCCATGCATGACATCTCCGAGGCGTCGTCCGAGGGCGTCGTCTTGGGAGCTGACGTCGGAGGGCCGGATCCCTTCACCCGCCGCTCTCTAAAAAAGCTGTTGGTGGTCAGGAAAGCTCTGTTCTGGCTCGCAACGGGCCCGTGCGTAAGCGGCCGACAGCTGGAGGTTATCTTGGGACATTATGTCGCTGCCTGTCTTTTCTGCCGTCCCGGCTTTTCGATCATGCGCGCGGTGTGCGAGTTTGCCCGGGCGTCTTACGACGCGCCCAAGGTGCCCTGAAGAAGTTGTCGTTACGAGTGTTGGCTTATGGCGACCCTTTGCATCCATCTGCAGTCCCCCCTGTCTTTGCCGTGGGCGAGTGGGGTCATCGCTACCGACGCGCCCGCTACCGGGATGGGAGTGACCGAGGCCAGGCTTCCAAAGGAAGTCGTAGCGGATGTTGGGAGATGGCGGGAGAGGTGGAGGCATCGTCGCTTGGAACCTTCTGAGTGGGCCCCCCGGGCCCGGGCCCTCGACGGCCTGGGCGAAATCACCATGCCACGCACTGCCTGGGAGAACCCGTCGGAGCGCGGATGGAAGCACGCTGTCGGATGTCCCGAGGTCCCGTCTGATGTCCTTGGAGCCCAGTTTCGTGTCGTGTACGCTGCGCCCTTCAGATATGCCGAGCACATCGGGGTCAAGGAGGGGCGGGCCGCTGCGTGGGCTTTGCGCCGTGATGCGAGAGATCCAGGGCGGCACTGCTCCAGGAGGTTATACTTGATTGACAATTTCGGGGTCGTGCATGCTTTGGAGCGTGGGGGGGCCACATCACACGGCCTCCTGCAGATCTATCGACGGGTCACCGCTCTGTCCATAGCCTGTAGCATTTCGGCTCGTTTCCGTTGGATCGCCTCAGAGTCAAACCCGGCCGACGCGCGGGAGCGGCCGGACGCTCGGCCGCCCTGTGGGCCGTATGCTCGGCCCGCTCAGCGTGGCTGGAGGGGCTACGCCCTGCCTGGAGGACAGCCACGGGCGCGCGTCGACCACCAAGGGGGTCCAGCGCGCCGTGCGGAAGGCTCGTGCTGCTCGTCTTCCAGCAGCTCCAGCCGCGCCGCGGCGGGCCAGGCTGGGGAGGCCCGCTGCCGCGCCGGCGCTGCGGCGGCGCCCGGCGGCGGTGGCCGCGCCTGTGCCGCTTCGCCGCCCAGCAGCCGCAGGCGCGCCCGCGCCGATGCGCCGCCCGGCCGCGGCGCCCGGCGCTGCCAGGCTTCGGCCCCGGCTGGCGGCGGCGGTGGCGACGGTGCGGACCTCGAAGGTGACAGCCGCGATCCCGTCGGCCTGCGAGAACGCAGCCGTCGGGGCCTCGGCCAGGCTCTCCTACCAGCAGTACTGCGCGGCCTTCCTGGCGTTCGTGGGGCAGCCGGCCGACGACCTCGAGGCGCTCGAGGTGCAGGTCCTGGAGGTCCTCGACACGTTCCTGGAGGCGGGCTGCACGAAGGGGGACGCGGACTACCTGGTCGCCGCCGTCAAGGACGCGCTGCCGAGGGCGACGGGGCCGAGGGCCCTGCCTCGCGCGCAGCGCGCGCTGAAGGGGTACGGCAAGAAGATGCCCCCGAGGTCGCGGGCCCCCGCGCCCCGCGAGGTGGTGGGCTCAGCGATCTCGGGACTCCTCTCGGTGAACGAGCGGGACGCCGCGCTCCAGGTGCTCGCGATGTTCAGCACGTTCATCCGCCCGGGTGCGCTGAGGAAGCTGCTGGTGAGGGACCTCTTGCGGCCCACGAGGGCCGGGGGTGCCATGGCGGTGTGGTCGCTCCTCCTGGCGCCGACGGCGGCCGACCCGCTGGCCCCGCTCGCCCGCGAGGCGGACCGAGCCCGCTTCCTGACCAAGACGGGGACGTCCGACGAGGCGGTGCCGCTCGACAACCCGCCCTGGCTCGGGCCTCTGTTGGCCCAGCACGCACGCGGCCGCCCAGGGCACCTGTCGTTGTTCACCACCCCCGCGGTCGACATGGCGGTGCTGTTCCGCAAGGTCACGGCGGCTCAGGGGCTGCAGGATGTGTGCCTATACCAGTTGCGCCACGGCGGTGCGAGCGAGGATGTCCTCTCGGCCCGCCGCGCCCTCGGGGAAGTGAAGTCGAGGGGGCATTGGAGCCAGGACAGCAGCGTCAAGAGGTATGCAAAGCCCGGGATGGTCCAGCAGCTGTTGTCGGCGCTGTCACCGGCCGCCAGAACGCGCGGCGAGGTCCAGTGGGCGAGGCTCGAGGACCTCTTCGCGGGGCGCCTTCGCTCCTCGTGGCCAGTGCAGCAGCCTCGATTAGGCCGCTGGGCTATTGGGGGCCGCGAGGTGGGCTGCTGCAACTACCCCGTGTCGTGCGTTTTGCCAATAAAGTGTGAGTGGAGCTGATGGCGGGCAGCCGCAGGTTGTCGGCGGCCTGCGTTCGTGCCGGGCTGCCCATGCCGTCATTCGAGTTCGCCGACTCTCCGCTGGAAGACGCGCTTCATCCTGATGTTTTTTTCAGCTCCTCCTCGCAGTCGCTGGGCGAGGCCTCAAGTTTGTCTGGATCGGGCTCGCGTGCACATCGTGGTCCCGGGCGAGGCGGAACCCCCATCCTGGAAACTGGCCGGGGCCTATCCGCTCACCCGAGTGCATCTTGGGGCTCCCTGGACTCTCTGAGAAAGATCAAGGCAAAGTGAAGTTGGGTAACCGTCAGGCCGATTGGGCCGCCAGCCTGCTCTCTAGACTCGTGTCGCTTGGGGTCCCTGTCATTATCGAGAACCCCCAGGGGTCTATGTTGTGGCTGCACCCCCGCTTCCAGGCAAAATTGACAAAACATAACTCTATTGACTGGGACCACTGCGCCTTTGGATCGTGTTAACGCAAGCGGACTCGGTCGTTGTATGCTAATTGTGTGCTCGACGGCCTTCGCTCGGATCGGTGTCACGGTCGTGGAGTATGCTCGTTCACAAACCAGCCTCATGTGGAGATCGCAGGGAAAGATGAGTGTGGTATCTTTCATTCTGAGAAGGCTTCCGCCTATCCCGTCAAGTTCTGTGATAATTTCGCCCACATTCTCTGCCATCAAACTGTATAACAACAACACTAACGCCCTGGGGTCCTTAACTTTTTAGCCGATTAAGTGGGGGGGCGCCCGTTGGTCACCCCGTTTTCGGTGGGATGGCGTCGCCTTGCGGCACTGGGCCCGCCAAAGATGGGCTGGCCTGCGCGCGTCGCCCTGCCTGGTTCTAAGTTACCCGCCCTCCCCCCCGTTCATTTATGTAAATGGGCTTGGGGATTGGAGGCGGCTGCTTGAGCAGCGCTGGGACGTGTTCGATAGCATGCTTTATCGATCGCTCGCCTGATTTGCTGAGCCTGCTGGCATCGGAAAGAATGGGGGCACGTGTTAAACACATGGCCCTGCATGCTGGATAATGTGTTCTCGAGTGTCTCCGTTCCGCTGTCGTTTTTGGGCTCTGGCCAAAAACTTGAAGACGGTTGTCCCTCCCTGCCCTCCCTTCCTCCTCTCCCCTGCTGGCAAGTGTGGCCCCTCGCTCGCAGGGGCTTGGAGGCGGCTGCTTGAGCAGCGCTGGGACGTGTTCGATAGCATGCTTTATCGATCGCTCGCCTGATTTACTGAGCCTGCTGGCATCGGAAAAAATGGGGACACGTGTTAAACACATATATATATATGAATATTTGTATATATATATATATATATATAGTTGCTTATATCTCTTTAGTTATCTCGTTCTCTCTGTACATACACACATCTTTTGGTATAGACATATTCCCCTAGACAATTATTGCGCTTAGGTTTTTTTCTGTTCTAGCGAACTAGACCTGACGACGGTCTGGCGGCTACGTGGCCGCCGTCGCCGCCCCGTCACCGCCTCGTCGCCGCTCGCCGTTAGGGCCTCAAGGCCAGTCTGGCGGCTATGTGTCCGCCGTCGCCGCCCCGTCGCCGCCTCGTCGACGCCCGTCGTTTGAGTCTGTCTGTCGGTTTGGCGGCTATGAAGCCCCCGTCGCCGCCCCGTCGCCGCTGTCGCCGCTCGTCGCCGCCGTTTGATTATCCTTTCTTGGAAAAGAATAGAATCTACCACCTCCCAGCCCGGGATTATCACCCTTCATTTTCGTATTGCGATTTGCATATGATTCTGCCCCACCGTCGATCTTAAATATGTACTCGTACCACCCCAGCCGAGCTGGCATCCGCCCCCCCCCCCCACCGCCCCTTCCAAACCATACAGTGCGCGCATTCGTTGATCACAATTCATGAGTTTCCAAGAAATTGGCCAAAAGGCGGGGCGAAGTGCGCACGCGCGCGCCGTTGCGCGCGCGTGCCGAAATCCTTCAACAACTTTGGGCTTCGCAAGGATATCCAAATCGATTGTCCAACAAACATATACATATAGGGTTCGGCAATACGAGTTTGTTGTTAAAAACGCTTGCGCGCGCGCTCTTGTGAATTCTTAAGAACACAATCGAATTTCCTTTTAGATATATATATATATGTATATATATATATATATATATATTTACACACATACACATATATATATATATATATATATATATGTGCACATATATCGTACCAAACGGGCTTCGTGCGCGCATGTCGAAATCGTTCGAACGCCCTTTGCGCGCGCGCCGTCGCGAGAATCCTTTGTAACTGCGCGCGCGTCGTCGCGCGCGCAAGCCTAACTCCGTCAAGAACCGTTGGTTTCGCAGCGGTGTCAAAGCCGATTGTCCAATACACATATACAGCACATGGTTTCGCAACATCAGTTACAAGCAAAAAGCTCGCGCCCCTGCGAATTCTGTTCGAAACCATCGGCGTCCCAACATGTTCATGAAATAGTTGGCGCTTCGCGAATCCCCACCAGCGTCCGTAGCCACTGGCTCAAGGCCGCTCTGGCTCGAGGGAGCCTTGCCGGCTTGCGCCTGCTGGGCCTGCCCCCCTGTTCCTGGTCTGGCCGCCGACGAGGGGCTGGAGGGAGCCCCGCTCCTCCCTCCAGGCCCTCGCCCCCGGGCCATGGAGTCGCGCGCGGCGCGGCGGCGGCGGCTGCGACGTGCGGCCGCCGGTCGCGCCGCCGCCCGCGCCGCCGTCGCCGCTGGTGCCGCGTCGGCTGCGGGCGCTGCTGGCGCCGCGCCCGCGACCGGCGCCGCGGGCGCCGCCACCGCCGCGGCCGCCGCCGCGGAGGCCGGCTTCGCGGCCGCTCCGTGCGCCGCGCCGCCTCCGGGGCTGGCGCCTCGGGCTGCCGCGGCGGCCGCGGGCGCGCCTGGCGCGGCCGGCGCTGCTGCCGCTGCTGGGGCTTCCGGCGGCGCGGCCGGCGCCGCCGCGGCAGCGGCCGCCGCTGCTGGGGCTCCCCCCGCTGCGGCCGCCGCTGCCCCTCGGCGGCCGCGGCGGCCGCCTGCGGCGCCGCCGCCGCCGCCGGCGAGGCCGCGGCCGCCGCGGGCCTCTGGGAGGCCGTGGCGGCCCTGGCCCGCGCCGCCGGCCTCGCCGCCGGGGCTGCCGGCTGCGGCGCCGTGGCCGCGGCGGCGGCTGCCGCGGCCGGCCGCGCGGCGACTGCGGCGCCCGCCGCGCCTGGGTCCTGGGGCGCGGGGGTGGAGCCTGCGGCCTGCGCCGCCGCGGCTGCCCCCACGGCCGCCGGCGGCGTGGCCGCTGGCGCGGCGGCGGCGGCCGCCGCCGCGGCTTTCGGCGACCCCCTGCAGCGACTGCAGCAGCAGCGGCAGCTGCTGCAGCAGCTGCAGCAGCAGCAGAAACAGCCGCAGCAGCAGCAACAGCAGCAGCACCTGCAGCAGCAGCCGCAGCAGCAGCAACAGCAGCAGCAGCAGCAACATCAGCTCCAGCAGCAGCAGCAGCAGCAGCAGCAGCAGCAGCAGCAGCAGCAGCAGCAGCTTCAGGAGCAGCAGCAGCAGGAGGCCCAGTCTCCGAGACCTCACGGCACTCTTGCAACTCAGTGCTCGAGCCATCTTCTCGACTCCAGCTGCCCGGTTGAGACAGGAGATGCGACCCTGGAGGACAAGGAGAAGGAGAAGGGGGATGCGGCGGAAGGGGCGGGAGCTGCGGAGGCCGCGGAAGATCGGGGGCCTGAGGCCGAGGAGGCCGCAGAAGGTGCGGAAGAGGCGCAAGCCGTCAGCCGTGTCCCTGGGGCAGAATCGGGTAGACAGGAGTTTGCTTCCGAAAGTGCGGACGGCAGCCGCAACAGTCCGCGAAGCGAGATCCTGGACCAGCAGGGGCTCGCCCGCCACAGCGTGCCATCCCCACCTTCTCCCCAAAATGGGCAGACCGTCGCCACTGCTGCTCCTCGCTCCTATCAGCGCCGTCGGGGCAGTGTCGATGTGGAGACACAAGAAGACGCAGGGCCTGTCGGGCCAGAAGGGAACGGAACGGGTCAGAAGGAGGCACCCCCGCTCCCTGACGCGCTTCCAGGCACCCCTGGCGGCCAGCAGACTTCGCAAGAAGACGCAGGAGAAGAGAGATCTTCAAGATCTCTTGCGGCCGTCAGCGGCAACTCTGGCGGACAGAGACCCGCAACTGCTCAGGCGGCCGTCAGCCGCAACCCTGGTGACGAGGGCCCCGCGGGACCTCAAGGCACCCCCTCCGACGGTCAGAAGGAGGCGCCCTTGCTCCCTCAGCGGCAGCAGCAGCAGCAGCAACAGCAGCAGCAGCAGCGGCAGCCGCAGAGACCCACAACAGCTCAGACAGCCGTCTGCCGCAACCCTGGTGACGAGGGGCCCGCGAGACCTCGAGGCACCATCTCTGACGGTCAGAAGGAGGTACCCCTGCTACCTGACGGCCTTCCGGGCACCCCTGGGAGCCAGCAGAACCCACCAGAAGACGCAGGGTCTGTCAGGCCAGAAGGGAGCGGAACGGGTCAGAATGAGGGGCCCCTGCCCCCTGATCCCCGGTCTCCGCGACCACAAGGCACTCTTGCATCTCAGTGCCCGAGCCATCTTCACGACTCCAGCTGCGCGGAAGAGGTCCCCTTGCACCCTTGCAGCCCTGTGCCCGTTGGCGAACGAGGCGCCCCTGCTTCCCCTCGCCAGGGCCGCCTCGCCCTCGCGGGCCCCCCTGGCGGCCAGCAGACCTCTAGAAGACAAGTCGAGCCCGGAGCGGCTATGGCGTCGGGCTCGCATGGGGAAAATGGACACAGTGGGCCAGAAGGTAACCAATATGTCACTTCGCAACCCAACGCGGCGGTTGGCCGCGACCCTGGATCCCCGCGGGGAATGGCAGATGCGACGGGCGTTGAAGGAGGCGGAACGGGTCAGGAGGAGGTACCCTCCCCACAAAATAGGCAGACCGTCAGCGGTCCTTTGGGAACGCCACAGACCCAACATGGGGGCCACGGACCAGCCGCGCAGACGCAGGACATCGAAGCCATCCGCCGGCTCGTCGGGAGAAACCCTTCGCGCCTGTTCGCCCTCCTTCCCCTGCCAGTGAACCCGCCCGAGTGGGCGGCGAACCTCGGGCGTTCCCTCCAGACGCCCAGGGCGCGTTTGACAAAGAAGTTTGTGCTCTGGCAATGGAAACGGCGTCGCCGTGCGCGCGCGCACCTGGCGCGACCGGCGGCGCCCCCGCGCCCGGCGAGAGCCTCGCGGCGACCGAAGGGGGCGCGCCCGTGAGCGACGGCGGGCACAGGCCCGAAGGCGAACGCCAGCGAAGGGGGCCTATCCCCGCATACCTCAGGGCAGCGTCCGCCCGGGCTGCCGGAGGCGATCCGGCGCCTGCCTGGCGGCCAACTACGCGGCCCGCGCCTGCCCGCAGGGCCCCGCCGGGCGTGCAACCAGAACTGTCGCAAACAGATCCCGAGCCCTCCGTCCAGGACGGCGGGGTTGGTTCGCCGGAGACTTGCGGCCAGAACACGCGGCAGCGCCAATGGCCAGAGCCGCGCCAATGGCCAGAGCCCTCAGACCCCGACACGGGACAGCAGCTGCGCAAAGCAAAGATCGGCACCGCCCAGTGCGACCTTCCCGGGGAGACACCCTGCGAGGCGATAAGGCGGCTCCAAGTCACCCTGGGGGCAATGTTCACAGGCGCCCGGCACGCTTTCGCCGCGCTGCAGGCCGCGCCTGGCAGCAAAGGCGCGCTCGACCCGCTACGGCGCGACCCGCAAACTTGCCTTCGCTTCCTGGATTCCTTCCGCAGCCACAAGTGCGACGCACGGGCCGTTAGCGACGCGCTGGGCCTCGGCGTCGACTGGGCTCGGCTGCGGCGTCGGCGCCCGGGTCGAAGCGGCGGCGCGGGCAGGAGTCGCCAGGCGGCAAAGGGCCACCAGGAAACCCGCGCACCCAGGAAGGGCAAGAAACAGTGGCTGGTCGTCTCCCCATGGCAGCCGTTTGCTGCCCCCCGTCGTGGCGCCGCACTGGCAGCGAAGGGCCCGCGCGTGCCCCTGCCCAGCGGCCGCGCCCCTGGGCGCCCGCCCCGTCGCCCCCCTCGGCGGGGAGGGGCCCGCGGGGCTGAAGGCGCTCTGCGTCCCGGTGCTGTCGGCCAAGGGCCGTCTGCCGCCGCGCCCCGCGCGCGCCCCGTCTTCGCCCAACCCAGAGCGGCGGCTAGCCGCGACCCTGGATCCACGCGGGGTGCAGCTGAGACCACGGGCACGGGACCTCCAGCGGATGCTCAAGGGACTCTTGCATCCCGGTGCTGTCCGCCGGGGGCCGTCTGCCGCCACCCTCCGCGGGCGCTCCGTCTGAGACCTCCGTCTTCACTCGACCCAGAGCGGCGGTTAGCCGCGACCCTGTGCGGGCACGCGACATCCCACGGGGACTCAAGGTACTCTTGCATCCCGGTGCTGTCTGACAAGGGCCGTCTGCCGCCACCTTCCGTGGGCGCTTCGTCTCCACCCAACCCAGGGCGGCGGCTTGCCGCGACCTTGGATCCACGCGGGGAGCAGCTGGGACTACGGGCACGACACCTCCTCTCTACACTTCAGCAGCGGTCAGCGGCGTCCCTGGATGTGCCACCGCACCCCCTCCCATGGATGCGTCGGCCTTCGAGGTGGCAGCGCTGCCCTCAGCGAGCCAGTCCACTGGCTGCAGACTACCCACCCTGGACCACACCAGTAGTGGACGAAAAGGTCGACCGTTCGGTATTTCCTTCCTCTCAGCGGCGGTTAGCTGCGACACTGGATGCCCCCCGGGGAATGGCGGCCGCGCCCCCCGGCCAGGTGCACCTGGGATCCGTTCGGTGCGCGGCGCTGTCTGTCCCCACCTTCGGGCTCGTGTCTTCCCGCGGGGGCTCTGGGTACTCTTGCGTCCCAGTGCTGTCTGCCAAGGGCCGTCTGCCGCCACCCTCCGCGGGTGCTCCGTCTTCGCTCAACCCAGAGCGGCGCTCGCCGCGACCCTGGATCCACGCGGGGGGCGGCTGTGACTACGTGCTCGAGCACTCTACCCAGAGCGGCGGTTAGCCGCGACCCTGGATCCATGCGGGGAGTAGCAGAGACTTCGGGCACGAGACCTCCCACTGGGTCTTAGGGTACTCTTGCGTCCCGGTGCTGTCTGACAATGGCCGTCAGCCGCCACCCTCCGTGGGCGCCCCCCTTCACTCAACCCAGGGCGGCGGTTTGCCGCGACCTTGGATTCGCGCGGGGAGCAACTGACACTACGGGCACGAGGCCTCCTCTCGACACCTCAGCAGCGGTTAGCTGCGACCCTGGATGCACCACCACACACACACGCACCTCATGGATGCGTCGGCCTTCGAGGTGGCAGCACTGCCCTCAGCGAGCCAGCCCACTGGCTGCAGACTGCCCACCCTGGACCACACCAGTAGTGGACGAAAAGATCGACCGTTCGGTATTACCTTCCTCTCAGCGGCGGTTAGCTGCGACCCTGGACGCCCCCCGGGGAATGGCGGCCGCGCCCCCCGGCCGGGTGCACCTGGGATCCGCGCGATGTGCTGTGATGTCTGTCCCCGCCGCCCGCGGGAATGACGGATTCGAAGGAGACCCTGTGGACCCCTGCGGGGAATGTCGGATTCGGCGGGCAAGGCAGTCCCACGGCGGCCTTCGGCGTGCATCAGGCGGCAGCGGCCGTGCAGTTCCACCCCGGGCCGCCCGCCTTGCCGGCGATGTCCCTTCCCACCAGCTTGGCCGGGTGTCCATTGGGAGCCCCTCCAGGTGGGGGGTCGGCGATGTCTGTCCCCGCCGCCCCTCCCCCCCGGGTCTCCCCCAGGCTGGGCTGCCGACGGGCTTGTATCCTGGTCTCGGAGGCGTTCGTCCCCACCCCCCAGGGCTGCCCAGAACCCCCGCTGACAGCGGTGACTTCACTTCACCTTCAGCGGCGGTTAGCTGCGACCCTGGACGCCCGCGTGGACTGACGGATTCGACGGAGACCCTGGTTCCCTGCGGGGAATGACGGATTCGGCGGGCAAGGCAGTCCCACGGTGGCCTTCGGCGTACATCAGGCGGCAGCTGCCGTGCAGTTCCACCCTGGACGCCCCGCCTTGCTGGCGGTTTTCTCTTCCGCCAGCTTGGCCTCACGCAGCGCCCTCCCTGGATCCCCCTGCCTCGCTGGCGATGTTCACCACGCCAGCCTGGCTTTCTCCTACGGTCCATCTGGCGTCGGCTCTGTGCCGTTGTTGGAGGGGTCGGCCCACTGACGCCCGGGCCTCCCTCGGGCACGGGGCGATGGCCCATTGGGTATTGTGGTCGCGCCGGAGGTGTTTAGCCTTCTGCAGTCGCAACTGCACCCTGGACTCATCCCCCTCTTCAGGCAGGTTTGCGTCGCCCCTCGGCAGCTCTGATCCCCTGGCCCGCGCACGCCGCCGGGGCGGCCCTGGGCCTGTCGCCCCGCTGGCGACTCGCCCAACGTTCTTCTCACCTGAACGCCCGCCCTCGTGCACGCCCCAACGTTCTTCTCACATGATGGGCACCGCTCCTTCGTGCACGTCCCCCGTCGTCTGTGTGGGTTATGCCTCGCGGCATGCATCGATTTTTTTTTGCATTTTGTCAGACTGCGCGTGCCTGAGCTTCCCTGGATGCCCCCGGCTGTCTGCCCCCCGCGCTGCCCCGCTGCTGCTTGGTGAAAGAATCCCCACCAGCCCATCCAGAAACGATGCCCAGAGGAATTGCCTCGATCAGGGAAGCAGGCAGCACGCAGAGGAAGGGTCCTCCAGTGGAGGTTTCTTGGAGCGTCTTGGGAGCCTCTTGGCGGTCCCAGACGCCTCTGAGAGCGTCTTGGGTGCCTCGGAGAGCTTCGTGGGGCCTCTTGGGGGTCTCTTGGGAGCCTCTTGAAGGCCTCTTGGGCGCCTGTTGGGGCCTCCTGGGGCCTCCTGGACGCCTCTTGAAGCGCTCTTGGGAGCCGTGGGAGCGCTCTTGGAGCCCTCTTGGGCCATCTTGGAGCCATCTTGCGGCCTCGGCGAGAAAGCCAAAAACATGGATTTCCCAAAAAGGTTTTGGAAGGATTTTGGCCTCTTCGGGGCCTCCTGGGGGAGCTCTTTGGCCACTTGGAGCCGTCTTGGAGCTGTCTTGGGGCCTCTTGGAGCATCGTGGGCGCCATCTTGAGGCATCTTGGGATATCTTGAGCCATCTTGGAGATCATCTTTGGCTCCCCCAGGCGCTCTTGGAGTCATCTGCCAATGCCTTAGTCAAATCAGCGATTTCGGCATTGTCGCCGAGGCTTCTTGGGGCGTCTTGGGTGCCCCTGGGGGGCCCCTTGGGGCCTCTTGGAGGTCTCTTGGAGGTCTCTTGGGAGCCTCTTGGGGGCATCCTGTGGGCTTCTTGGGGGCCTCTTGGGGCTTCCTGGCCACCTCTTGGGGCCCTCTTGGGGCACCCTTGGGAGCTTTTGGGGCCATCTTTGAGCCATCTTGGGTGAGGTCGATCATGGGAGGGGGGGGTGCGGATTGCAGTCGCGCCCCCCAGGAGGCCAAAATGGGGCCAAAACCCTAGTGACATCAATGAGTTTGGCTTCCTCGCCGAGGCCGTTTTGGACGCCCTGACACCTCGCGAGACCCCTTGTCCAGGTCCAGGGGAGGGTGGAGGGGGGATAAACCCTTCCCCGAAGGGGAAGAAGGAGGGGTGGAAGAGGAAACCCCTTAAACCACCGACGCCCAGAGGGCCGGTGGGATTCTGCCAAAAGGCCCTCTGGCGCCGCATGCCGAAATCATTTGCACGCCCTTGCGCGCGTGCTGGGGGCGCGATCCGTGCCGCGCAATACCGCGCGGGCCACTCTGGCGCGACGGCCGCGCGCGCATGTCGAACTCTTTCCAAAACTTTCATCGCCGATGCAAGGGCGCCGTCATCGTCGCCTGCGTGATCAGCATCGGCGCCGTCACTGGCCGCGCCGTCGTCGTTGCCGACATCGTCGCCAGCACCGCTACTCTAACATCGTGTCTACCATTGTCGGCGTTGCGATGCCACCTCGCCCGCCAACTTGCCGACTCGCACTGCAGCGCCCACTTGGATGTGCCCAGCGGTCAGAGCCGCCGCGGCCGCGTCGGTCGCGCTAAATTAGCTGGCCGCTGCGCGCGCGTCCGCAGAGATGCACCTGTCAACGCCAAGCACTAATCGCAATCGCCACCCCGCCGCATAGGGTTCGAAAACCGAGTTGCGGGTGGGCGGGTGGCATGTCTGCAATCGCATGGGATGTGTCAGCTCGTTTGTAAAGACCAAGTGAGCGACGTCGGTTGCACGACGTAGGTTCTTCATTCCACACTGGAAGTAGGATCTGCCCCCTGGGTTTATCGACCCCCTGGGATGTGCAATGTACATGCGATTCTGCCCCATCGTTCGTTTAGGTATGAACTCGTGCCATCCCAGCGAGGCCAGATCCCCGCTCCGCCATCTCTGCCAAATAGTACGATGCGCGCGCTCTCGTTACCAATTTGCGCGCCAGAATCTCCGCCAACGGTTGGGGCGAAGCGCGCGCGTCGCCGCGCGCAGCCCGAAATATTTTAAATCACTTAGGGCTCGCACGGCTTTCAAAACCGAGTTTCCCGGACATGTGGACCCACATGGTTTGGCATGCTGCTTTGTTCGGTTATGAGCGCCCATTCTTGCGATATCCTAGGGCGGCCTTTATTTTCTCAGCAGTGCCATCAAATGCGACCAGACGGACTTCTCGCGCGCGCATGTCGAAATCACTCGAACGCCCTTGCGCGCGTGCCGGGGGGGTGGGGGCATCCCTGTCAACCATGCCATGCGGGCCACTCGCGCCCGTCGGCCGCGCGCGCACGTCGAAGTCCTTCCTCAAGTTTCAGCAACGACACGTAGACGCGCCATCGGCGTGATCAACATCGGCGCCGTCATTGTCCGCGCCGTCGTCATTGCCATCCTCGCCACCAAGATCGCTACTGTGATCATCGCGTCTGCCGTTGTCGACGTCGCCATGAAACCGCGCCCGCCCGAGTCACCGGTTCGCACTGAAGTGCCCGCGCGTCAGCGCGGGCTGTGGGTCGCGCTGGGGAGCCCCCAACGGTCTCCGCCACCGCGGCCGCGTCGGTCGCGCCAGACTAGCTGGTCGCTCTGCGCGCGAGCCTTCGCGCGCTGGCGCGGCCGCGGCGATGCGCCAGCCAGCGCTGAGCAGTCATCGCAATCACTGGCGCATGGGCGGGTGGGATGATTTCGCGAGCAGTGGAGTTGGCAACTTCAAGTTCGGCAGGGCGCGTTGCGCCGCGCAGATTGCACCTCGCCGCTTGCGCCGCCTAGACTGCGCAACGTTGATCCTGCTTTCTACACGAGTAGTCGGATATCCCCCCCTTCCCCCTCAGACATCATGGGCCCCCCTTCGCGCATTGCAGCTCGCATTTCATTATGCCCCATCGTCCTTCCCAAATATGACTTCATATTATCCCAGCTCTACCCGCGTCGCCTCCCTGCCCTCGCCCCCCCCCCCCCCCCCCCCCAGGAAATGCCATGCGCGCGCCTGTTTATCAAAAACTAGAAGCTTCCAAGAATCCCGTGCAAAAAACGGAACGGACGAAGAGCACGCGCGCGCCGTCGCGCGCGCGTCCCCGAATCTTCGAAAACAGCCGCAGGTTTCGTGAGGATTTTAAAACCGGGTGCCCCGAAACATGCAAATATTTCATGGCGTCGCAGCAAGAGTGTTAAAGTAAAGTTGCGCTTGCGCTCTTGCGTATTCTTTGAAACACCATCGGATGGTTTCGGCATTTTAATCACATGCTACTACACGTGCCTGTCGCGCGCGCGCCGAAATCGTTCGAGCGCCTTTGCGCGCGTGCTGTCGCAAGGGACCCTCGCAAATAACTTGGCGAATTGCACGCGCGCGCGCCGTCGGGCGCGAGTGCGGGAATCGATCGCCACTTTGAGGGCTCGCGTGGATTTCAATACCGAGCGCCCCGCAAAAACAAACAAACCGACATAAACACACATGGGTTGGCAACGACAGTTTTCAAACACTGCCTGCGTTCGCGCTCCTGCGGGTTCTTGAGACAACTGCAGGTTTGATGGAGCGCGATCCACCGCGGCCGTGCTGAAACAGATCCCTGATGGGGGGGGGCCAAAATCGAGGGGGCGGCCCCGAAACAAAAAATTGAGGGGGGGGCCGGGAACCGGGGGCCCCCCCCCAACCCCTTCCCCTGCACAAGCCCCCCCTCCCAAAGAACCCGGAGGTCCGAACCCCTTCGCGCTCCCTGGTTGAACACCCCCCCCGCCCCTCCCCAAGCCCCTCCCGGGGGTTTCGACCCCCCCCCCCGCTCCCCCCCACCTCGCCGCCGGCAAACAACGACGACGACGGCGACGACGACGACGACGGCGACGACGACGACTGACGACGACGACGACGACGACGACGACGACGATGACGACAGACGACGACGACGACGACGACGACGACGACGACGACGACGACGACGACGACGACGAAACCTATCAGTCTTCGCTGTTAGGTAAAAAAGCGAGTTTCCATTCGCATCCCCCCTTGGGGGCTCCAAGAATCGCTCCGTGGGCCACTCTTGAGGCGGTTTTGTGGCGCTCTTTGGCGCTCCTGGGTTTTGGGTCTCTTGGGCCTCTCCTGGGGCCCTCCTGGGCCATCTTGGAGCCACCTTGGGGCCTGGGATGGCCATCGGAAGCGAAAACACCACGCATCATTGATTGTCCTTCGTTTTTGAAAGAATTCGGCGTTCTTGGGGAACTTCTCGGAGGTTTCAGAGGCCTTTGGGAGCCGCCTTGGAGCGTCCTTGGGCCCTCTTGGAGCATTTTGAAAGCCATCTTGTGCCAGCTTGAGCCATCTTGGAGTTATCTTGGGCTGTCCGAGGCCCTCTTGAAGGCGCCTTTGGGCCATCTGGGGCGCTCCAACTACCCGCCGCCCCCCCCCCCGTCCAGGCCCAGGGGAAGGGGTATGGGGGAAGATGTAAACCCCTCCCCGAAGGGGAAGAAGTGGTTGGAAGAGGATTCCAAAAGAAAACCGCACGCATTCAGCATTTCATTGAGTACTGCCACGCGGCTCTCTCGCGCCGCATGTCGGATTCACCCGAGCGCCCTTGCGCGCGTGCTTAGGGCGCACGAGCCGTGTTAAATAATACAATGCGGGCCACTCGCGCGCTGGCCGCGCGCGCACGTCGAGCTCCTTCCAACACCTGCATCACCGACGCGAGGGCGCCGTCATCGTCGCCGGCGTGATCAGCATCGGCGCTGTCACTGGCTTTGCTGTCGTCGTTGTCATCGTCGCTAGCATCGCTACTATCATCCTCGTGTGTGCCGTTGTCGACGTTGCCATGATACTGCGCCCGCCCAGGTCGCCGACTCGCACTGAAGTGCCCGCTGGAAAGTGTCTAGGGGTCAGCGCCACCGCGGCCGCGTCGGTCGCGCCAAGCTAGCTGGCCGCTGCGCGCGCGAGCAAGCGCGGTCTAGTGCGACCGCAAAGATGCATCAGCCAACACCAAATACTCATCGCAATCGCCGCCGCATGAAATTATGCAAACCAAGTTTCGGGTGGGTGGGTGGGACGATTGCGTGATCAGTGGAGTTGGCAATTCATTGCGAGCGCAAATTAATTGCGCCACAAAGAGCGCACCACGCATGTTCGCAACACCGATTGCACCAATTCGATTCTCCTTTCTGAAAGACTAATAGATTCTACCCCCCCGCCCCCCCCCGGACTTATCGGGACCCCCGCGCGTGCTGTAAATTACATATGATTATGTCCACATGTCCATCCTAAATATGAATTCATACTATCCCAGCCAAGCCGGGTTTCCCCCCCCTGCGGTTCCCTTGTAAAAAAAAAACACTATGCGGTGACATATTTTGTTCTAACATAACACTTTTTCACGAATCCCTTGCAAAACATGGAACGAAGTGCACACGCGCGCGTCGTCGCGCGCGCATGCCGAAATCCTTCAAAAACTCTAGGTGCCGGAAGGATTTCGCAATCGAGTTTCCAAAAAACATACAAAACACATGGTTTCGCAACACTGACTTGCTAAAAAAACTTCCGCGCGAGGTTTTGCGAAATCTTAAGAAAACCATAGGTTTTCCAAGATTTTCGCAAAATGCTACCAAACGGGCTTCGCGCGCGCGCATGTCGAAATCTGTCGAACGCCCTTGCGCGTGTGCCGTCGCGAGAATCCTCTGCAACAAATTGGACGAAGTGCAGACGCGGGCGTCGTCGCGGGCGTATGCCGAAATCCTTCAAAAACCATCGGTTTCGGAAGGATTTCAAAATCGTGCGTCCAAAAAACCTACAAGAACCCAAGGTTTCGCAACACGGATTTTCAACAAAAGCGTGCGCGCGCGCTCTTGCGTCGTCGTCGTCGTCGTCGTCCTCCCTCCTCCCTCGTCGTCGTCGTCGTCGTCGTCGTCGCCGTCGTCGTCTTCTGTCTTTCCTCGTCGTCGTTGTCGTCGTCTTGGCGTCGTCGTCGTTTCCGTCGTCGTTGTCGCCGTGGTCGTCCTTCCTCCCTCGTTGTCTTCGTCGGCGTCTCGTCGTTGTCCCTCCTATTTCGTCGCCGTCGTCGTCGTCGTCGTCGTCGTGTCTTCACTCCTCCCTCGTCGTTATCCTCCTCCCTCGTCGTCGTCGTCCGTCGTCGGCGTCTCGTCGTCGTCCTTTCATTTCGTCGCCGTCGTCGTCGTCTTCGTCGTCGTTGTCATCGTCGTCGTCTTCCCTCCTCCCTCGTCGTTGTCGTCGTCGGCGTCGCCGTCCTTCCTCCTTCTTCGTCGTTGGCGTCGTCGCCGTCTTCCCTCCTCCATCGTCGTTGTCGTCGTTGTCGCCGTCGTCGTTTTTTCTCCTCCCTCGTCGTCGTCTCCGTTGGCGACGTCGTCGTCGTCTTCGTCGTCGTCGTCGGCGTCGTTGTCGTCGTCGTCGGTGTCGTCGTCGTCGTTGTCGTCGAAAACATTGGAGACGTCGTCGGTGTCGTCGCAGTCGCTGTCGGCGGCGCCGTCGTCGTCGATGTCGCTGTCGTCGTCGGCATCGGTGTCGTGGCCAAGTGCCATGTGGTACCTACCGTCACGGTCTTGTCTGAAGAGGTCTTGCGACCAAGTTGCGGGTGGGAGGGTGGGATGTTTGCACGAGCAGTGGAGGGGACAGCTTCAAGACGGTCAAGATTAGTTGCACCACGTAGATTGCACCACCATGCTTGCCCCATAAATATTGCGCAACGTATATTGCACAATCGTTGCAAGCTTCCGATCTGCGGGAGTGCCCGTTTGTGGCAAGGTGCCGCCATCGCATTTCCATTCGCGACAACAATCGTAGTGGACGCCCAGGAAGATGGCCTTGGCGTTGCAGTTCACGCGGGCCCCCTGACGGTTTTGATTTGGACATCACTGAAGCAATGCCACCTTGTTTTCCCATCTGGTTTTTCCCTGTTGCCTCCCCCTCCGGCCCGCCCAATAGTTCTGACCCCCAGAGCGCACACAAATCATTGTCGTCGCCCTTGCCTCGCCGCCGCAGGACTTCGCCCAGCTCCTGTGCAAGCCGCGCAAAGCCCTCATCCTCGTCACCGCTGGCAAGGCGCAGCCCCCCCACCCCAGAACGCGGGGGCAGACCCGGAGGGACGGAGGGATCCAGATCTCCAACGATGTGTTCTCTCCTCCGAAATATCCAATGTTGTTGGGTCCTCGTTTTGAAGAGATAGCGCCCCGCTTCAACTCACTCCCGCCCTCCTTCCCTCCTCCCCTTCCTCTCCCGCATCTCTGCTGCGGCATACCCCTCACAGGCTTCGTGGCCCCACAGGAAGTTCCACCGATCCACCGAACGCTCCTGTGGCAGGGTTCGCGTGCGACTCCCCGCCCGACTCGGCACACCACACACGTTTCGTGGCCCCACAGGGAGCTCTACCGAAGGCTCCTGTTGCAGGGTTCGTATGCGGCTCCCCGCCCACGTCAGAGCATCCTTCACAAGTCTCGTGGCCCCATGTCCGGGGGCTCGATACTCAGGAGGGGGAGGCCAGACCACTGGCGTTTGCTATCCAGCGTCTCTGTGCTGTGTCTGGGCCCCGCGGCCGTCCGCAGAGAGTGTTCGGGGTGGAACATCGGCTTCGGGGGCCAAGTGGCCACGTGCCGTCTGGAGCTCCAGGGGCCGGCGGTCCGAAAGGAGAGCCGTGCAGTCGGAGGTCTGGGCCCCCCTCCCGCCCACCCTCCCCGTGCGCGTGCTGCCGCAGGCGTCGCTAGACCAAAAGGGGCCCCCAGGACTTCCAAGGGGGCCCCCACTGCCTCCCTGGAGCACCCCCCACGAGGCCCAGCAGGGCCCCAAAGCTCCACCATGGCGCGAAAGATGGGGGCACCTTGCGCCAAAGACCACTTTTGGCAACACCCGACCCGACCTCCCTGCTCGCCCCGCCCACCCGCGAGGCTACAGACGCCGTCATCGAGAACCTCACCAGGGTGTTCGAGGACGGCGATGTCATCGTCGACACGGGCAATGCCCACTTCAAGGAGCGGCACCGGCAACTGACTGTGTCATTGGGAGGGACGCGGCATTCCACAGACCCTTGCCTGCCGAGCTGCAGTGAGATGCCTGTCTGAGACCGTCCTGGTGTGAAGCGACGTGCGGGCGCAGCTCGAAGAAGCATATAACCTTTCGAAGGTCCGTGCGGTCTTCTTGGATCTATGTTGGATCCCCCCTGCGGTGCCTCGGAGGCTGCCCTTGGCGCTCTCCGCGCACCAGGGAGTGGGGTCCAGCGCCGATCCAGGAAATCCGCGTGGGCCCTCGAAAGTTTATGCTTCCCCCTTCTGGCAATGCTAGTTGCGCAATCGGTCGGCTTCGCTGGAGTTTGGGACGTGCACAGGTCTACGGTCGGGAACGTTTGCACAGCGTGTCGCGCCGCCGGCCATGGCCCACCCCGCTTCGGCGCGACACGCTATCCACGTCCCAGTCCTCTAGCGTCAACGTCTGGAGCCCCTCCCAGCTTCCCGCACGGCGGAGCGGAGCGACACGCCATCCGCTCGCAGGGCACAGCGTGTCGCGGGGCTGCCGCCGCGACATGCTGAGCGAGAGTTCCCGACCGCAGACGCGAATGGCCCCGCGCCCCGACGCCCCGAGCAGAACGGCACAGCACGCCGTGAGAAAAGTCATGAGCTGGGTTGTCAGCACCATCTTATGACGGCATCTCTCTCGAGCCGTCAGGCTCTCTCGGGGCCAGCAACGGGGGGCCAGGAAGCGCCCAGATCAGAGTTTTTGTTCACGACGACTGTCGCAGAGGCGCGCGCGAGCCATCAGGTACAGCGCTTCCTGGCCCCATGAGGAACTCCACCGACGGTCTCAGTGGCAGGGTTTACATGCGACTTCCCCACCCAGTACAGCGCTTTGTGGCCCCATAGAGAGCTCCACCGAAGGCCCCAGCGGCAAGGTTTACATGCGTCTCTCCCGCCCAGTAAAGCGCTTCGTGGCCCATATGGAACTCCACCATAAGCCCCAGTGGCAGAGTCCACATGCGTCTCCCCCGCCCAGTATAACGCTTCCTGGCCCCATAGGGAGCCCAACGAAGGCCCCAGTGGCAGGGCTTACCTGCGTCTCCCCCACCCAGTGCAGCGCTTTGTGGCCCCATACGGAGCTCAACCGAAGGCCCCAGTGGCAGGGTCCACATGCGTCCCCATGCCCCACTGCGGCACCCCACCACCATTACGGCACATCCTCACCACCATTACGGCACATCTCATAGGGCCCATAGGGCGCTCCACCGAAAGCGGTGATCACAGCGCGGTAGTTACAACTGCACACGGCTGGATCCTTCGCCAGGATCGTTTTTTTCTTTTCTGGGGGTATGGAGGGGGGGGCGGGGGGAGCTCGGCTGATTTCTACGCGTGCTCTTTCTCCGCTTGCGCGCCGTCCCCGCCGTGATCCCTTTTCGGGCGGGCTGCGAGGGGCGGCTCCGAGCGAGCGGTGGGGCACCCTTAAGTGGCCGTCGGCGCTTTGCATGACGGATTTCTTCAGGCTGCGTACCTGCTGCTGCTCTGGCTTCTTCTCCTGCCACATCCTCCCCACCCTCGTGCGCGCGCGCTCCTGCGCGGACGGGAGCGCGCGAGGGGCAGGGGGAAGATGAGGGAGGATGAGGAAGGATGACGGATGGAAAAGCGGAGGACCAGGAGGAGGAGGAGGTGGAGGAGGAGGAAGAGGAGGAGGAGGAGGAGGAGATGGAGGTGGAGTTGGAGGAGGAACGGGAATATGGGGTAGGAGGAGGAGGAGGAGGAGGAGGAGGAGGAGGATGAGGAGGAGGAAGGAAGGGGATCAGGCCTCCGCGTAAGCCACCGCGTAAGATCGCTATGCCATCTCGGGTAAGACGCGTTACTCGTCGTCGCTCAGGCTGAATTTCCAAAGTCCTGGTCAGCAGCGTCCTGGCCCCCACGCCACAATGCCAGGGAGGCGGGGCGCCGAGGCCGCGCTGCGGCGGCTGTGCACGGCGGCGGGCTGGCTGCAGGCCGAGGGCCACGATCTGCGCGCCGCGCTGGCGCTGCAGGCCGCTGCGGAAGGCGCGCTGACCGCGCTGGCGGGCGACGCCGAGGACAGAGGCGAAACGGTACCGGTACCGACGCGGCTAGCCTTTCCTTGTTTTCGCCTTTTTGGGCCTCCTGGGAGGCCCTCGTCGTCATGGTTGGATTCGCCTCGAAATTCTGCTCAGAACGCGCCCTGGAAGAGGTCTGGGGAACAGCGGAAACGGCATCGGTGTCTTTTGATTTCCTTGGGATCCAATCGTCGCATTTTTTCGCAACGGGCGCTTTTGCCTTACTTCGGGCCCCGTGGGCCCTCACGGATCTGTCCAGCTCGAAAAGTGCTGCAGTGGGGTCCAAAACTCCGGTCGAGGTTTTCACGATATTGCCGATGTTGAGCTTTTGCGTGACGTCGGTCCCGCCTGCGCTGGCCGCTGTGGCGGGCGACGTCGAGGGCTCTGTCGTTTCGGATTGGAGCTGGCTGGGGGCTGGGGTGGCCCGACACAGGTTCCAGCCATCATAAAGGGGGCAAAAGGGCCCCCTCGTCGCCACGGCTGGATGCGGCTCGAAAACCTGTTCAGTTTCGACCCCTGGAGGGGACAGTGGATTGATTTTGATCAAACATGCCCTCGCCCCCCTCTTTTGGCCGCTCTGGCTGGCGGCGCCGAGGACCCCGAGGACCAGTCGGTTCTCGGCGGTTTTCTGGACGTTCCGTCGGTTCTCGTCGGTTCTCTAGCCTCTTCTGGGTGATTACCTGGAGCTGCGCCTCGCCGAGAGCGTTCCGGGGGCTTGCGAAGGCCTCCCAGGGTTTGCCTCATATGATCAAGGCGTCGAATTTTTTGAGATGCCAGTCTGAGAGAGCCGCGGGAACCTGGAGTCTAGGGTTCGGGTGTTTTTTCGTTTTCCTCGCGACGCCGCGTCTCAGAGGAGGGTTGCGCAGGGCATGGCGCGGCGTATCTTCGTCGCCGTCGCCGTCGTGGCCGACGGTCGGCGGTGGCGTCGTCACCGTTGGTCGGCGCTGGTCTTGGTCTTGGTTGTGGTGGCCGTCGTCGTCGTCGTCATAGTTGTCGTTGGCGCCTGCGTCGTCGTTGGCGTCGGCGTCGGCCTCGCTGGCCGTCGTCGCCGCCGCCGCCGCCGCCGCACCCCGTCGTCGTTTTTGTCGTCGTCATCGTCGTCTTCGTTGTCGCCGTCGGAGAAGGGAAAGGGGGGAGGAACCAGGAGGGAGGCAACAAACAGCTCTCAAGCCGTTCGTTTCCCAATCGCTGTGTCCACCAGGTTCACGCATGCAGGCTCGGATCCCGCATTTCGAAGCTGAAGCCATCGCCATGGACGAACGTGTCCGAAACATAATCGAAAGAGATGAGGGAGAAAGGAGATGGGAGGGAGGGATTGATAGAGGGAGGGAAGGAGAGAGGGAACCAATAGGTGAGATGGATGGATGGATGGATAGATGGAGGAGGGGGAGGGTCTAAGAGGGAAGGAGGGATGGAGGAGGGATATGGTAGGATCTGAATCATCTTTTTCGCAAGTCCCACAGCCACAAGCACAGCAAGACGAACTGATGTCAAACGTTGCGTCTTTTTCTGTGGCAGACCGTTTCTCTGAGAATGTTGGCCCAGCGCTGCACGCTCCGAGCTTGCGAAAGAAGAGATGCCAGGAGGGAGGAGGGGAGCACTCCGCACCGGCCAGACCAAGGTAGAGTTTTTTTTGTTCGCCTCGCGCCCGGGCCCCTCCGTCCTCGGGGCCTAAGCAGGCTTCGCTGGCGCTCCGCGCCGGTCAGGCCAAGCAGCCAGGGCAAAGGCACGCTGCTGCTTTTTTTCATGGTGTTCATGATGAGATGGAGAGGGAGAGGAGGCGGAGAAGGATTGAGGAGGAGGAGCTGGAGGCGGAGAAGGAGGAGGATGGAGATGGACGAGGAGCAGCAGCAGCCCGCAGAGGACCAGCAGCAGCCAGAAAATCTGGAGCTGCTGCTTGCCGCCGTCTGGCCAACGGCCTCGCAGTGCCTCGCGCTCGCGGGTGGCGCGGGCGTCGCGGCGGCAGGCACGGCGGCCGCCGTCCGCGAGGGCCTCATCGCCGTCGCGGAGCTGCTGCCGCTGGCTGGCGAGGGCCTGGAGAGCAGCGGCGTCGGCGGCGCCTCGGCGCTCAGCGAAGAGCTGCTTCAGGCCATCTCTCTCTCTCTCTCTATTTCACTCTCTCTCGCTCTATCTTGCTCTTTTATTGCTCTTATCGTATCTTATCATGTATTATAGTATCGTATCGTATCTTATGTTATGTCATATTACATGATACTATAGTATTGTGTATTACCTTATCTTGTATTATCGTATATTACCTTGTATTATGGTATTAACATGTCTTGTAGTATATTATATTATATTATATTTTCTTATCCTACATTATCTTATCTTATCTTATAGCATAGTAGATTGTCTTATAGTATCTTATATTATGTCTCTCTCTCATCTCTCTTTCTCTTCTGATTCAATGTTGTGTCCTCCTCTTGTTTCTGTCGCTCCCTCTCTCTCTGTCTCCCTCTCTCTATCCGTTTGTTTTCTGTCCCCTTCGCTGTCTAGGTGTTTGGTTATATGTCTCCCTCGTTCCAGTTGGATGAGGTTCCATGGCCGAACTTGAATATTCGTTTAGCTGGCTTGATTATTCCCATGGCCGAACTTGATTACATACTGAGTGAGGGCTCGGTTAAGTTACCTGATAGCTTGTTGCAGCGAGTCGGTTCAATAGGTTTCACTGGTTGTACGTGTCTATCCGGTGTATCTAATTTGTTTCGGTGCCTTCTCTGGCGGTGCCAACGGCCAGCCTTAATCGAGGATGAGTTAATCAAAACGTTTACTTCGTGTCTGAGGGTTCGTTGAACACTTGAACGAGTTCTCTGGGCCAAATTCGCCACGGCCTCGCTCGCAAGGTCGTCGGAACAAAAGTAAGTGAGTTAACTGAGTGAAAATCGTAGTTCAGACAAAGCAGACGAATGCGGACACGTCGAATGCATTAAGGTAGTTTACACATTTGTTGCAAATGCTGGTTTTGATCAATCGTCGACCCTATGGGTTTGAATTTTCACTATTCCCTAAACAGTGCTTGCACTTAGGAGTTCTAGCTTGGATTAACCATCTCGGGATTAGGGGCGGTTTTTGCGGGCGGTGCCGCCCGTCGCCGGCGTCGCCGTCGCCGTCGCCTGCTCGGGGCGAGTGGCTGCTTTTGCGGGCGGTGCCGCCCGTCGCCGCCGTCGCCGTCGCCGCCGCTCGGGGCGAACGGCGGCTTTTGCGGGCGGCGCCGCCCGTCGCCGCCGTCGCCGTCGCATAAGTTCTCTCTTCTTAAAAGGGATCTCCCCAAGGATCATCGACCCCCCTTTTCGTGTTGCAACTTACATGATTCTGCCCCATCGTCTTTCCGAAATGACCTCCCACCATCGAGAAGGTGCCCGTGCCCGCCCCCCCCCCGCCATCCATTGCACTCGTTTATCAAAACTCATCCTTTGCTAAGAGTCCCTTTTCAAAAGTCGGGACGAAGTGCACGCGCGCGCTTTGTCGCGCGCGCGTGCTGGAATCCTTTAATAACTCTGGGTTCCGTAAGGGTTTCAAAATCGAGTGTCCAAAAATACATCTAAAACACATGGCTTCGCAACGCGGATCATCAAGACAAAAAATCGAAAACTTTGTCGCGCTTTTGCCAATTGCCAACTCTTAAGAAGAAACCGCGCTACCAAACGGGCTTCGCGCGCGCATGTCGAAATCGTTCGAACTCGCTGCCGCGCGTGCTGTCGCAAGAACCCTCTGCAACACATGGGTCGAACTGCGCGCGCGTCGTCGCGCACATTCCGAAATCCTTCAAAAACCTGTGGTTCGAATTCTCAAGGAAACCGAGCATGATTTTTCACCTGTTCATTGCGGGGGGGGGGTCCATCCCATCCGCGCGCGTGCTGGGGGGGGGGGGGGGGGGGGCGCGCGCCCTCGCGCGCGCGCTGGGGGGGGGGGGGGGGGGCGCGCCGCCCGTGCCAGATAATGCCATACGGGCCACTTTCGCGCGACAGCCGCGCGCATGTCAAACTCTCTCCGACGCCTTCATCGCCGACGCGAGGGCGCCGTCATCGTCGTCGGCGTGATCAGCATCGGCGCCGTCGCTGGCCGCGTCGTCGCCGCTGTCGTCATCGTCGCCAGCACCGCTACTATCATCGTCGTGTCTACCGCTGTCGACGTCGCCGCGGTGCCGCGCCCGCCCAAGTTGCCGACTCGCAGCGAAGCGCCCGCTAGGATGCGCGCCCAGCGGTCAGCGCCGCCGCGGCCGCGACGGCACCGCCAAACTAGCTGGCCGCTGCACGCGCGTGCTTTGGTTGGCGCGGCTGCGTAGATTCACTAGCCAACGCCAAGCACTCGTCGCAATCGCCGCCGCACGGACGTTGCAAACCAAGTTGCGGGCGGTTGGGTGGGGCGATTGCGCGGGCAGCGGAGTGGGCAATTCATTGTGCACAACAAATATTTCTTGGTAGAGGACGCCCCCCCCCCCCCCCCCCGGATTGTCCCATCCTCTTCTCCCGTGGCAAATTACATGCGGTCCTGCCCCATTGTCCATCCTAAGCATGAGTTTGCATTATCCCAGCGGGGCCCGTTCCCCCCCCCCGCCATCCTCTGCCAAAAACAGTGCGCGCATGCACCCGTTTGTCAGAAATCATGATTTGCCAAGGGCCCATTCTGCAAAACATGACACGAAGTGCACGGGCGAGCGACAACGCGCGCGCGCGGTTTTGTGTCGACTGCAAAATCGAGCGTGCGTGTTCAAACCAAAACAAAAGCGCGCGCTCTGGCGATTTCTTCAGAAACGTAACTTTTCTTTTACATGTTCATCATAACATGCTACCAAACGGGCTTCGCGCGCGCACGTCGGAATTGCCCGAGCGCCCTTGCGCGTGTGCCGTCGCGAGAACCATTTGCAAACCACGAGGCGAAGAGCGCGCGCGCGTCGTCGCGCGCGCACGCGGCACCCTGCAAATTCGTTCGCGCGGTAATTGCAAAATTGATGTCTATATAACATTCGAAACGCAAGGCTTCGCAACGTCAGTTTTCGAAAAAATGCATGTGCTCGCGCTCTTGCGAATTCTTTTGACAAAACCATAGGTTTTGCAACGTTTTCACGGAATGGCCTCTCGCGCAGCAGGGCGACATCATTCGCGCGCCCTTGCGCGCGTGCTGAGGGGCGCGATCCGCATCAAAGAGTGCCGCGCGGGCCGCTCTCGCGCGTCGACCGCGCGCGCGCGTCAAACTCTTTCCGGAACCCTCATTTCCGCCGCGATGACGCCGTCGTCGTCGTCGGCGCGATCAGCATCGGCGCCCGCGCTGGCCGCGCCGTCGTCGTTGCCGGCATCGTCGCCAGCGTCGCTGCTATCATCGTCGTGTCTACCGCTGTCGACGTTGCCGCGATGCCGAGCCCGCCCAAGTCGCGGACTCGCAGCGAAGTGCCCGCTGGGACGTGCCCGGCGGCGCCGCGGCTGCGTCGGTCGCGCCGAAGTAGCTGGCCGACGCACGCGCGCGCATGCGCGGGCTGTCGCGGCCGCGGAGATGCGCCGGCCAGCGCCGAGCACTCATCGCAATCGCCGCCGCATGGGGCTTCGCAAACCAGATTGCGGGTGGGTGGGTGCGATGTTTGCGCGAGCAGTGGAATGGGCAACTTCGAGTTGAGCATTGGTGTGTTCTGTTTTCTGAACAGAGAACGGACTCTTACCCCCCACCACCCCCAGGATGATCACTTCCTTTCGTAGTATTGCAATTTACATGCGATTCTGCCCCACCGCCCATCCTATCCATGAGTTCATATCAGCCCAACCGGCATCGCCCCCCCGCCATCTTCTGCAACAAATGTTATGCACGCGCACTCGTTGGTCAAAAATCGTAAGTTGCCGAGAGTCTTCTGCAGCGAATGAGACGAGGCGCGCGCGTGCCGAAATGCTTCAAAAACCTCCGGTTTCGGCAGGATTGCGCAATCGAGCGTCTAAAACATTATATAAAACACGCAGGGTTTCGCAACGCGGATCTTCAAACAAAGCGCGCGCGCGCGCCCTTGCGAATTCTCAAGAAAGCAATTTGTTTTTCCAGCATTTGCACGGCGCGCGGCCAGCTGGGCCACGCGCGCGCGCATGTCGAAGTCGTTCGAGCGCCCTTGCGCGCGCGCCGTCGCGAGAAACCCTTGCAACTGAAAGCGCGCGCGTCGTCGCGCGCGCGTGCCGCAATGTGTCAGAAGCTTTTGGTTTCGTGACAATTTCAAAACCGCGTGCCCAATGCACATAGAAGCACATGGTTCCGCAACATCAGTTTTCAAAGACACATGCGCGCGCTCTTGCGAATTCTTGAGGAAACTATAGGTTTCTCCGCATGTTCACGGGGTTCTGCCAAACGGGCCTCTGGCGCCGCGCGGCGCCGCGCGCCCTCGCGCGCTGGGGGGGGGGGGGGGGGCGCGATCCGCGACGGGGAATGCCGCGCGGGCCTCTCTCGCGCGTCGGCCGCGCGCGCGCGTCAGACCCTTTCCAAAACTCTCATCGCCGACGCGAGGGCGCCGTCATCGTCGCCGGCGCGATCGGCATCGGCGCCCGCGATGGCCGCGCCGTCGTCGTTGGCGACGTCGTCGCCAGCATCGCGACGGTCGTCGTCGCGTCTACGTTGTCGACGTTGCCATGATGCCGCGCCCGTCCAAGTTACCGACTCGCAGCGAAGTGCCCGCTGGGGTGTGCCCGGCGGTCAGCGCCGCCGCGGCCGCGTCGGTCGCGCCAAATTAGTTGGCCGCTGCGCGCGCGTGCGCTGGTCGGCGCGGCCGCAGAAATGGACCAGCCCACGTCGAGCATTCATCGCAATCGCCACCGCGCGCGTTTTGCAAACCAGCCTGCAGGCGAGGGGTGGGGCGATTGCGCGAGCAGTGGATGTGGTCACGCGCGGCGCAGGGCACCGAATTTTATTTTCCAGTGGAAAAATTAAGACCCCGCCCAGCTTTATCGGTCCACTTTTTCGTATTGTAATTTGCATCTGACTCTGCCCCATCGCCCATCTTAAATGCGAATTCGTGCCATCCCAGCCCAGCCGGCACCGCCCCCCCCCCCCCCCCCCCCCGCCACCCCCTGCAACATATTTTATGCGCGCGCACTCGTTTATCAGAAATCATAAGATTGCAGCACCTTCTGCAGAAAATGAGACGAAGTGCGCGCACGCGCGTCGTCGCGCGCGCATGCCGAAATCATTCAGCAACCTTCGATTTCGGACGGATGTCAAAATCGAGTGTCCAAACACATATACAAAACACTTTGTTTCGCAACGCGGATGTATATATATATATATATATATATATATAAAAACGCGTGCGCGCGCTCTTGCGAATTCTCTAGAAAACTAGAGTGTCTTCAAATGTTTCAGAAAATGCTACCAAACGGGTTTAGCGCGCGCATGTCGGAATCGTTCGAACGCCATTGCGCGCGCGCCGTCGCGAGAACCCTTTGCGAAAGACCGGGCGAAGTGCACGCGCGCGCGTCGTCGCGCGCGCGCGCCGAAATCCTGCAAAACCTTCGTTTTCGTGGCGATTTCAAAATCGAATGCCCAAATCTCATTCAGCCCCGCGCGGTTTCGCAACATCAATGTGCAAAAAAAGGCAAGCGCGGCTGCGAATTCTTGAGAACGCCTCAGGTTTTCCAACGTCTTCATGGGATTCTGCCAAGCGGGCCTCTGGCGCCGCACGCCGACATCATTCGCGCGCTCACGCGCGCGCTGGAGGGGGGGGGCGATCAGCGTCAAATAGAACCATGCGGGCCACTCTCGCGCGTCGGCCGCGCGCGCGTCGAACTCTTTCCAAAACCTTCGTCGCCGACGCGAGGGCGCCGTCATCGCCGTCGGCGTGATCAGCACCGGCGCCCCCGCTGGCCGCGCCCTCGTCGGCGCGAACATCGTCGCCAGCATCGCCGTCATCATCGTCGCGCCCGCCCAAGTCGCCGACTAGCAGCGAAGCGCCCGCTGGGGCGCGCCCAGTCAGCGCTGCCGCGGCCGCGTCGGCGGCGCCAAACTAGCTGGCCGCTGCGCGCGCGCGCGTTGGTCGGCGCGGCCGCAGACGTGCACCAGCCAGCGCCGATTATGCATCGCAATCGCCACCGCGCGGGTTTTACAAACCAGGTTGCGGGTGAGTGGGTGGAATGTTTGCAAGAGCATGGGATGTGTCAGCCTCAGGGTAACAATCAATTGCGCCACGTAGATTCACCGTTCTCGGAAGGGAATACATGGACTCTACCCCCCCGGGATTATCGCCCCCCCCTTTTTCGGATTGCAAGTTGCGCATGATTCTGCCGCATCGTGCATCCTAAATTTGATTTCGCACCATCCCAGCCGAGCCGGTACCCCCCCCCGCCATCCTCTGCACTGCGAATATTATGCGCGCGCGCTCGTTTATAACAAATCATCAGTTTTCAAGAACCCCTTGCAACAGATGCGACGAAGTGCACGCGCGCGCGTCGTTGCGCGGGGCGCGCGCGCGCCACGCCCGCGGCTTCGCCGACGCCCCGTCGCAGGAGCCCCCGCGCTGTCGCGGGCGCGTTCGCCCAGCGGTGCCGCGGGCGTGCGCTTGCATCCCGGAGCGGGGCCCTGTCTTGAACAGCGTGCTGCCGATTTGAGCAGTGCGCTGCCGTTGAGCTGAAACTCTTGGAAGACGCTAGCGGCAGCGCCACGTAGAGGCCTGCGGCGCCGCGCTGGCGGGACTTGCCGCCGACGCGAGAACCCCGCGCATCTCCATGGGCGCCGCCGTGCGCGGTCTGCGCGGGGTCAAGATGCCGGCGTGGCGTCGTCTTTCCCTTGGATTGCGCGACGCGGCGCCCGTGCCAGATGTCGACGGCGAGCGCCTCGTTCTGGCCCTCGCGGGCCAGGCGGGGGGCGGCGCCCGCCGTCGCGCCGCCCCCCTTCGAGGAGCGGGGCGCCAGGGGGCATGGGTGGAGCGATTGCGGGTCGCATGTCGGCGGGGGGCAGGTCGCAGGCGGCGTCCGTCGCCGCTTGCCAGCCGAGCAGCGCGGTATTCCGCGCGTTGCGAGGCTCTTGCTTTCCCAACTGTAAGTCGCCCTGAGTCTCGACTCGCTTCGTTCGCCCATCGAGTGCGAGGAGACGCGCTGGGAGTGGAAGACGGCTGGTTCGCGGGCCTTGCGGGCCATCCCCGCGGGCGGGCTGCCCGCCGCTGGCGCTGCGCGGGGGGGGGGGGGGGGGCGCCGTTCGACGGGCCGGGCGCTTCGTGTCAGTGGCCCATGGAGGAGCGCGCGCGAGCGCGGATAGGTGCAATTTGTTGGCGAAGTTGCGAGCGCATCACCATCTCAGCATGAGCCCCCTGCCCCCTCTTCGCGCTGCCGTCGCGCCCGTCCGCCGACCGCGCGCGTCGTCGCAGGGCGCCCGTCGCTCTGCGCGCTGCGCGGCGAATCGCGCGCGAGCGATTTCTCGCCAGAGGCGGAGTTTCACGGCGCTCGCGCGGTGTGTTGAAATCTAAGTGTTCTCCAAAAAGTGTTCGCGCACAGAGGTTCTTACTCCTGGAATATAAAACTGGGCCTGCGGGCCGGCGTGGCGAGTAGTCGCCGTCGCCGCCCTGCCGCCGCCTCGGCGCCGCCCGTCGTCTGAGTCCGCGGGCCCGTCTTGCGGCTATGTGGTCGCCGTCGCCGCCCCGACGCCGCCCCGTCGCCGCCCGTCGTCTGGGCTTGTCTGCCTGGTGGCTGTAGTGACGCAGTCTCTGCCCCGTCGCCGCCGCCACCGCTCGTCGCCGCCGTTGTATTGCTTGCGCGCTCGGGCTTGCACGTGCTGCCTTGCGTATTAGTATGCGTTGCATTGCGTTGCTTTGCATTGCTTCGCGTTGCTTTGCATTGCCTGTCATCCCCCCGCATTGCTTTGATTTGCTTGATATTGCTGTGCGTCGCTCTGCGTTGCTCCGCATGGCATGGCTCCGCGTTGCTTTGAATGTTGTTGCCTTGTCTTGCTTTGCATTTATGTGTTGCTGTACTTTGCATTGATGTGCTTTGATTAGCAGTGCGTTGCTTCTTTTTCTTTGCGTTGAGTTTCTCTTTTTCGCTTCGCGTTGCTCTGCGCCGCATCTCGGGCCTCGGGCCCCTCCCCCGCCCCCCCCCCAGGCCTCGTCGACGCCCCCGTCGTGCGTTGCATTTCGCGCGTGCTTTCGCCCATCGTTCACGGTGAGTATTCAGTCCGACCATCGCAGCCAGATTCGGCATTGCCCCCCCCCCCCCCCCTCGCCTCCTCCATCCCGGCCAGCAAATTTCACGCGCGCGCTCGCGCATGCAGAAACCAACAGTTTTCAAGCGCCCCCTGCTGCAGAGCGCGGCAAAAAATCCAGCTTCGCGCGGCGTCGCGCGCGTGCCAGGATTTATCAGCGCCATGTGTGTAAGTATGTATGTATGTATGTATGTATGTATGTATATATATACATTATATTATATATATATATATATATATATATATATATATATATATATATAATATATATATATATATATATATATATATATATATATATATATATATATATAGAAGTGGCCAAAAACAGACACTCGCGCTCACTCGTGCGAATCCAGCGTAAATTTTAATGACGCGCGAAGAGTTTTCGCCGGGCGGGGCCGCGCGGGCCCCCCGCGCGCGCGCCAAAATCATGTGAGCGCCCTCGCGCGCTTGCGGGGGGCGCGCGAGCCCTGTCACATGATGCCGCGCGGGTCGCTCGCGCGCTGGCCGCGCGCGCGTTGAGATCCTTCCAAGACCTTCGCCCCCAACGCGCTGGCGCCATCGTCGTCGCCGTCGCGGCCAGCGTCGGCGCCGTCGTTGGCCTTCTCGTCGTCGTCGTCGTCATCATCGCTGCCATCGTCGCCAATATCATCATGGCGCCCGCTTTTTCTGACGTCGCGATGATTCCGCGCCCGCCCGAGTCACTTACTCGAGCAGGAGCGCCCGTGCGTCGGCGCTGCCTGCGAGGCGCGCTGGGAAGTCTTCAGCGGTCCGCGCCGCCGGCGCCGCGTCGGTCGCGCCGGACTAGCTGGCCGCTCTGCGCGCGAACTTGCGCGCGCTCGCGCGGCCGCGTCGACGCGCCAGCCAGCGCCAAGCAGTCATCGCAATCGCGGCCGCATTGGTTTTGCAAACTGGGCGGGGTGATTGCGCGATCAGTGGCGTTGACGGCCCCGTCTGCGCGGTGACTTGCGCCGCGTAGATTGCGCAGCGTGCGTTCTCTTTCCTGGCAAGAATTTGTTTTCTTGCCCCCCGCCCCCCCTCAGAATTATCAGCCCCCCTTAGGGCCTCGGGGGGCTTTCAGTTTGCGCCCGCTCAGAACTCGAACTCGCCGCGACCCGGGGGGCCCTTCATCGACCCCCCGCGTCGCCCCGGCCATGCAAAACAAATGCGCGCGCCCTTGCCTATCGCGCGTCATCCATCCCCGCGAATCATTTGCAACGGGCGCGACGAAGTCGCCATGCGCGCGCGGCGCGAGCTGGCGCGCGCTCGCGCGGCCGCGGCGACCCTCCAGCCAGCTCCGTGCAGTCATCGCAATTGCGGCCGCATTGGTTTTGCAAGCTAAGTTGTGGGTGGGTGGGTGGGCGGGGTGAAGTGCGAGCAGTGGAGTTGACGACCTCTAGGTCTGCGCGGTGACTTGTGCCGCGCAGATGGCGCGACGTAGATTCTCTTCCGTGGCATATTATTACGCACGTATGTGTATATGTATATATATATATATATACATAGATATATTCTCCCCTGGAGTATCAGTCCCCTTCTGAGAACATGCAATTTGCGCGTGGTTATTCCCCGTCGTTCGTTTCGAATTTGAATCCATGCCGTCCCAGGGTGCCCCGCTCTAGCCCCCCATCATCCTTGTCAAATAATGTTGCGCGCGCGCCTTCTTCGATCGCGCATCGTCCATCCCCGCGAGCGCCATGCAACATATGCGACAAAATCGACGCGCGCGCGCCGTCGCGCGCGCATGCAGAAACTTGTCTGACACCAAATGTTTCGCGAGGGTTCGGAGATCGAGGTCCCGACAACATATCTAACCTTGTGCTATGCTGCGTGATCCCCCAGAAGATGGAAAACATGCGCGCGCGATCTTGCGAATTCGTCTTAAAATCATTGTTGTTTACGCAGTTCTCGTCACATGGGACCATGCGGGCCTCCCGCGCGCGCATGTCGACATCGTTCGAACGTCCTTGCGGGCTTGCGGGGGGGCAAGGGGGCGGGGGGGGGGGCGCGATCCCGGTCAGAAAACACAATGCGGGCCACTCGCGCGCATCGGCCACGCGCGCATGCCGAAATCCATCCAAAGCCTTTATTCAGGACGCGCGGGCACCATCGTCGTCATCGGCGCGGCCAGCGTCGGCGCCGTCTGTGGCCTTGCCGTCGTCGTCGTCATCGTCGTCGCCTCCATCGCTGCTATCATCATCGTGTCTGTTCTTTTCGACGTCGCAATGATGCCGTGTCTGTCCGAATCACCAGTTCGCGCTGAAGTGCCCGCGCGTCAGCGCTGCCGGCGAGACGCGCTGGGAAACCCCCAGCGATCAGCGCCGCCGCGGTCGCGTCGGTGGCGCCGCCTCATCTGGCCGTTTTGCGTGCGAACTCGCGCGCATTAGCGCGGACGCGGCGACGCCCCAGTCAGCGCCAAAGGCGCAGTCGCCGCAGTCGCGGGCGCATGGGTTTTGCAAACCACATTGCGGGTGGGTGGGCGGGGCGATTGCGCGAGCAGTGGAGTTGTCAACTCCAAACACAAAGTTATCCGCGCTCCGCGTAGCCCCGCCGGCCCACACAGAAACCCTGCCCGCGGGGGCTGACGGGGAAAGGGGCGAAGAGACGCGTGGCTGAACGGGGCGGGCAGGGGTGAACCGGGAGACCTCTAGGAACAAGGGGGCGGCCCTGGGGGGCCTCTTCGGACCGCCCCTACGGTTCGCGCGGGGGCGAGGGGAGGAGGGGGGCTCGACGGCGACGACCGCGACGAAGAGGAAGAGGGAGGCAACGGCCAGGAAGACGACGGGGGCAAGGGCGAGGGCGAGGAGGGGAGGGAGGACAACGAGGACGATGACAAAGCCATCAAAATTGTTTCTTGAGCCCTCTTGGGACTCCTTTGAGGGGTCTTGGGCTCCTCTTGGAGCTTCGTTGGGTGAAGGGGCGTTGGGGCCCTCCTTCCTTGAGCCCTCTTGGAGCCCTCTCTGGGGTCCCGTGGCAGCCCTGGAGGGCCTCCCGTGGCCATTTTGGTGCTTCAGGGCCTTCGGGGCCCTGGGCCCCCCCTCGCCTCCGCATCCCCCTCGGGGCTCTTAGGGCGCTCTTGGGCCGATGTTTGGCGTTCCTGGGGCCGTTTTGGAGGCCTCTTGGGCCCGTTTCGGGGCTCTTTTTGGTAGTTTTGTAACAGATTTGAGGCGCCAGAGCCGCATCGGAAGCGAAAGGGCGAGGAGGCAGAAACTGGAGATTTCTTTATGTGTTTGACAGAGTTTGTGTCGGGAGCTATCTACCGCTACCCTCGGCTATCTTGAACCGCCTCGGAGGCTATCCTGGAGCATCGGAGGCCCTCTTGGAGCCATCTGAGGGGGAGGCTGCCCCTCCCCGAAGGGGTGAAGGCTTTTGGAGGCAGAAAGGAAGAACCCGCTAGACCACCTTAGCCCAGAGGGCTGGTGGGATTAATTTGCATTTCGCGACGTAGACTGCGCCGCATATATTGCACGACGTAGAGTGCACCACTTAGATTGCGCAACGTAGTTTTTTCTACAAAAACATTCGGATCGTCCACCCACCTCCTCCTCTACTCCCTCTCCCCCCCCGCCCCTGGAATTCGGGCGACCCCGGGGATAGTTCAATTTGCATATGACTATACCTAGTCGTTAAATGCAAATCTGATTTCGCACCACCCCAGGGGGCGCCATCACCGCCCCCCCTTCATCTGTTTCAAATATTACTATATGCGCGCGCCCGCGTATCAAACAATTCACATTTTCAGCAGCCCCCCCTTGTTTCCCGAAACGTATATACAACCGATGGTTTAGCAACATAACCTGTCAAGCAATCAGCGCGTGCGCTCTTGCAACTCCTTATGACAACAATCGGTCGTGTTACAATTTCCATGAAGTGCGACCCAGTGGGCCTCTCGCGCGCGCGTATCGCAGTCATTCGAAAGCCTTTGCGCGCTCTCTGGGGGGGGGGATCCTTGTCAAATGATACCATGCGGGCTATTCGCCGGCGTCGGCCACGCGCGCGTGTCGACATTCTCCAACAACCCCCATCACCGACACGTGGCGACATCATCATTATCATCATCATCACCGTCTTTGGCGTGACCAGCATCGGCGCCGTCATGGATCTTCCCGTCGTCATCGTCACCATCGCCACCATCATCGCTACTAACATTATCGTGCGTGCCGTTGACGACGTCGTCATGATACCGCGCCCGCCAAAATCACCGACTCGCATTGAAGTGTTCGCGCGCCAGCGCGGCCTGCGAGACGAGCTGGGAAGTCCCCAACGATCAGCGCCACCGAGGTTGCGTCGGTCGCGCTAAACTGGCTGGCAGCTCCGCGCGCGAGCCTGCTCGCGGTATCGCGGCCGCAGCGATGCACCAGCCAGCGCCAAGCAGTTATTTCAATCCCACCGCATTGGTTTTGCAAACCAAGGTGCGGGTGGGTGCGCGGGATGATCGCGCGAGCAGCGGGGTTGTCAACCTCAAGTTTTGGACGGTGAATTGCACCACGTAGATAGCACAACATATATTGCACATGCACAACAGCTTGCACCAATAAATGGCGCCGCGTAGATTGCACCATACATATTGCACCGCATAGGTTGCACGACGTAGGCTGCTCCACATGAATTGCACAACGCATGTTGCTCCAAATATGCTGCCCTATATAGTTTGCACCACATAGATTGTACAACAGAGGTTGCAACACCTAGGTTGCACAACAGGAACTGCACAGCACAAGTTGCACAACCTGCATTGCAACATGTAGATCGCTCTAAACGATTGCACAACACATATTCCTATGATCACATTGTTAGGTGCCCACGCTGGCTAATAATGGTTCATATACAATTATATTTGCGTGTGTGTGTGTCTTCCTGTCTCTCTCTCTCTCTATCTCTCCCTTTCTCTTCCTCGCACTTTCTCTGTCGCTCTCTTTCTCTCTCTCCCTCTTCTTCTCCAACCTCATGTCCTTTCTCTCTCTCTCTCTTTCTCTCTTTGATCTTCTTTCTCTTTCCGTCTTTAGGTGAGTTGTTTTGTTATTGTTCTCTTGCTCTCTCTCTCTCTCTCCCTCTACCTCTCGATGTCGCCCCGTGGGGGCCTTTGCTAGGCCCTAGGTCTGACAAAGACCGGCCCTGCACATTGGGCCGGTATTCACGTGCATGTGTGCCACATGAATATGCGCACACATTTGTATGTGTGTGTATGTGTGTAGGTATGTAGGTATGCATGTATGCATGTATGCATGTATACATGCATGCACGTATGCATGTATGCATGTATGCATATATGCATGTATGCATGCATGTATGCATGTATGCATGTATGCATGTATGCATGTATGCATGTATGCATGTATGCATGTATGCATGTACGCATGTATGCATGTACGCATGTATGCATGCATGCATGCATGCATGCATGCATGCATGCATGCATGCATGCATGTATGTAGGTAGGTAGGTAGGTAGGTAGGTAGGTAGGTAGGTAGGTAGGTAGGTAGGTAGGTAGGTATATGTGTATGCATACATGCATGCATGCATGCATGCATGCATGCATGCATGCATGCATGCATGCATGCATGCATGCATGCATGTATGTGTATGTATGTATGTATGTATGTATGTATGTATGTATGTATGTGTGTATGGTTGTATGTTTGTATGTTTGTATGTATGTGTGTGTATGTGCGTATGTGTATGTGTATGTGTGTATGTGTGCATGTGTGTATGCATGTGTATGTAGGTATTTGGTATATATTTATATGTAACTGTCTCGAATGGCCTTCGGTCCATCCCGCCACAGTGCGTGGGTTGGGCGTCAGAGTCCTCAAGGATGCTTTTTGGTGTCTTTTCGGATCGCTCTCGGGGGCCAGTAGGGGGCAGTTCTGGAGCCTCCTGGGAGCCTCTGGAGGGCCTCTTGGGAGCATCTTGGGGTCCTCTTGGGGCTTCCTGGGGGCCTCTTGGGGCCTCTTGGGGGCCGCGTGGGCCTCTTGGGCCTTCTGGGGGCCTCTTGTGGCCGAGGGCTCGAAATGTCCGTTCGTGTCCCCCGTCAGGGCCCCCTTTTGGAGCTGTCTTGGGGGCCTCGTGAGCCGTCAGGGAGGCCACTTGGGGCCGTCTTGGGGCCCTCTTGGGCTTCTTGGGGCCCTCTTGGAGGCCTCTTCGGTTGTCTCGGGGCGATATTGGGGGCCTCTTGGGCCGTCTTGGAGCGTCGGGAGCCCGAAAAGGCGAGAAGGCCAACATCAGTCAAACACCAACAGGAACTAATGGATTGTTGCCTTTTGGGGCCCTCTTGGGGGAGGCCTCTTGGGCCGTCTTCGAAGCCTCTTGGGCTGTCTGGAGGCCATCTTAGGCGTCTTGGAGCGGTTCTGTGCCCTCCTAGACCGTCTGGGCGGCCTCCCTGGGCTTTCTTGGCCTGTTTTGGGACCCTCCTGAGCGAGGGGACCGTCCCAGAGGCTCGTGCGACACACCACAAAAGCGCCCGGGACCGCCCGGGACCGCCCCGGAACTTGGGGGTCTGGGCTTTTCAAAACCTTACAAACCTTTTACTTCTCAGGGCTGCATGAGCCTTGGTTGGGGCACTCCACTTCGTGCCAGAGGCACGGTGGCGTGTGTAGGTTTGTCTGTCTGTCTGTCTGTCTGTCTATCTGTCTGTCTGTCTGCCTGTATGGATGTATGTATGTATGTATACATGTATGTATTTATGTATGTATGTATGCAGATGTATATGTATATGTAGATGTGTTTGTAGATGTATATGCACATCTGTATATACACACACGCACATAGTCTGCACATAATTCTGTTGAGCGTAAGCGTCAATGGGTCAGCCCCAGGTCTGGGGAGGACGTGGCTGGCGGACACGTCAGGGTGACCCTTTGCCAGAGTGTCCTTTGGTGCTGGCCCACTTGGGTCCCCCGATCGTCGATCGCGATTCGATAACATCGACTTGCGCGCTCCCCCCGGCCCAAACCAGGAAACCGAGCACTCAAGGCCACCCTTGCCTAGGGTCACTCCTCCGTGCAGCCGAGCCGTCTCGTAGAGTACCCGGGCAGGAAGTGGCTTGCGGTCTCGACCTGCTTCTCGTGGAGTTGTACGTGGGCCTCTGCCGCGTGAGGGACGCGCTGGCCCGCTCGAGCGAGGCCCAGGCAAGCGTAGGATACGGACAGATGTGTGCAGGCCGCCCAGATGGGGCGGGGGCGCGGGGAGGCCAGATCCATGCGCGCATCCCGCTAATGTCGCGGAGCATGCAACGATCGGCAAGCCGCACACCAGGGGGTTATTCTTGCCTAGGCATACGCTTGCGTGTAGACGAGCGACTGGGTCGGATAATCGCGCTGTATCGCCGATCCGCGGGCGAGGCTGTGCGATCCAGAGCTAGAGTTTCTGCACCCCGACGTCGTCAACGCATCGCCGATGCGTCGGCGATGCGTTGCGATCCTCCGCCCGTCTGCTCTGGTTTCATCTGGGCGGCCTCCAAATCATTCCAGAGCCTTGCGCGTTCCCGTAGCCATTTTGGCTCAAGGCTCAAGGGGGCTCAAGGGGGCTCAAGGGGCCTCACGCTCACGTGGCATCTTCCTATATCGCCTGAGGGACCGCAGCTGCCTTTCGCTGAACGCACTCTTGTTTTGGAAGTGCTGTTTCTACGAAGGATTTTGTCGGCTGCATCTCGAGGTGTTGGAGTACATGCAAGCACGTGTGCTATTATGGATGACGTGGCTACGACGTTTGTTTCTTGGAATGGGCAGGAGAGACTTGCCGCTCGTGCCCCCAGGGTGCTCAAGAGCACAGGTCGCCGCTACGGGAACACTGTGTTCTTTGCCTTGCAGGAGGTTCCGAGGTGGGGACTGCAGATGCCTCACGGTCTCTCCGTATGCTCAGCAGATGGAGTTGTTTGTGCCATTTTTCTTCCACGTGATAAATTCGTCGATATTGTTTGGGCACAGCATCGGGCGTATGTGGCGGTATTTGTTATGGCTTGTGTTATTGTTGCATCCGCGCACTTGCTGGGTTTTTCTCAGGGCAGCATCGTTGAGAGTGCTACCCGCAGCGAGCTGACGACAGCTTTGGGCATCGCGAGAGATACAGTGTTGCAGAGATTGGGAGTGCCACGTATCATGGCCGGTTTGGACGCCAATGCCACTTTCCATCAAGCTGACGGCGACCACGTAGGAGGGGGCCTTGCCAAGCCACTGACGGGACACACCTTATCATTTGGTTGGCGATGGCGTTGTGGATCAGCTCAACATTCGCAATACGAAGCTCAAGCATTCCGATCACCTTCCGTTTGTCGTTTTACATGTCAATATCACGATCCCTTTATCAATCGCAGTCCAGTTCGCGTGTTCTTGATCTTGTCCGGAAGCAGCGGGCCATAGATGTTTAAAGGTACACTGTCAAGGCGCACTATTGGCACACTCTTGCGCTGCAGAGGACGCATTGTGACTCTTTTGGCGCTTGTGTGTCAGCCGCTCGATCTACAGCCGAGTGCTTCGACCCCACATCGCAGTCATATGATACCGAAGAAAACATGTTCGACGCGGTGATGCGGCGGAGAAAAGCAATCAAGCGACGGAAAACCATTTATCATATTGCCAAGGCGATTCCGAATGGCACAAAAGGTTAAGCGTAATGTCAACAATCACGTTTTTCTTGCATTGGCGGAGTGAATAAAACTCGTGATGCACCCCCGCCCGCCCCTCAGTCTTCAGCGGGCGGCAGGGAAACAGCAGATATATCGACATGGAAACAAAGCTTCAACAGGCTGGCGGAAGGAAAGGTCAGGGACTCGCAGGAGTTCGTCGCAGTTCAGACTGTGGGGGAGGGTGCAAAACACGAGTTGTTGATCGGACGGACATCAGACCAGCCTATTTTCGATGGGTTTGCAAAGCGGTAGACACGGCTTTCGCACGATACCCCACCAGGCCCCGACGAAATTCTTGGTCAGATGTGGTTGCGCGTGCCTCACTGTATGAAGTGCTACATGCTTGATTTTTTCTATGGCTTGGGAGGGGTTGTGATTGGGAGGTTTCCTGCGTACCCAGTTGGAAGAAGACTTTCGATGGTTGGGTTTGATGGACCACCTGTGCGAGCTTTGGACAGCTACCACATACGCGGCCATGACCAAGAGCGTGAGCAGGCCAGGGCGGGGTATATCAACAAATACGGGAACAAACGTCAAAGTTCAGTGGGTGACGCGTTTGCGCTGTCGTGTGAGACCCTTATCATGTGCAAAGCGTTTGCAAGACGTCTCGCTGGTTGTGGGCGCAGAAGATACAGACACATCTTTCGATGGTGTGAGACGTGTGGACATGATAGCTAAATTCGCTGACGTTGGGGCAACCTGCAGCCAACGATTGGTAGTTGACAGGGGTGTACGCAGTAACGTGGCACAAGTGTATGTCCCACATGGTGCAGCCACGGGTCTTTTTTGCATGTCGAAAGATTTACGAACATGTGGCAAGACCGAGCCACACACACACATATATATATATGTATATATTTGCATACATAGTCATCCGGATGTTTGAGGACATCATCTCTGAAGTGGAGGCCCGCTGGGCGGAAACGGTCGTAGGATTTGTGCTGCTGGTCATTGGTTTCCGACAGGCTAAAGTACTTTGGGTTGACACTTTTTTACGCCATATCTGAAGTCTGAGTCAGTACGCCTTCACGATCAACAGCCTCTCTGGTTTGATGTTCCGTAAACCGAACTCCCACTGTATCTTGCTTCAGAAGATTGCGTGGCCGACCTGCACGGTGAACGTCCAAGTTGGCGATGCTGCGCTGAGCTGCCGCATCGTGGAGGAAATGGAGGCGCTAGGTGGCGCGCTGATGTCAGCTGACTTACGCGGTGCACACATGCGGCACATATTATCCAAAGGAAGCGCTTGTTTCTATCGGTACGCACGCAAACTTCATAAACATAGCCTGTGGAACTCAAGCTGCGAGCCTTCGCTGCAGCGCCCTGGGGTGCTGGAGCGTGTCTTCTGTCGATTGCGCATTGGAACGAATCTCATGGGGGCGGCAAGGTGGGAACGCAGATTGCTTACTAAGTGTCTTTATTTCCGGCCAAAGCCAGATGAGGGTGGATGGGTTTTGACCGCAGGGTAGCACTTTGGCTTCGCAAGTGGATGAGGTATTTCAGTTTTAAGCCTACAGCCGCATATTTTGGAACGCGTCTATCTACAGGTATGGCACGGCAAATCTACAGTATAAGATTTGCAATGGTTCGAGTAGACCGAGGCGCGGATACTTGGGCACGTGAAGGTTGTGGCGTGCGCGTCCGACCAGGGGCGCATTGATGTTTCGATGCTGTTTTATCCATGTAGGCGGACATGGACGGCGAGAGCAACTTGTTGCGGGCGCGGATGTGACGGCGCTGAAAGCCGGCTGTAGAAATTTCGTGTGCGCATGCAAGTTGCATATCACGGAGGACCATTACCCTGGAGGCAGACTGCCTGTCGTTCCAATCGGAGACGCGCTTAGATCGCCGCCGGCATTGCTACGAGTGTCGAGCTGCCGCGTCAGATTAAACGCGATGGCCTGTGGCTTGTGAACACGCCCAGCCGACCGGAGTTTGAGGTCGCCAATACGACGGTTGTAGGGATGTTCAATTCAGAATTACGCTGCAGCAGTGAATGTTGCAGGCTTGTTGTTTCAAAATCACGGAACATGTGCTATATCTTGCGTTGGCCTTCTTTTCGCCACAAGGCCAGTTTCTCGCCTTCGAACGACTGGCGGCCTCGAGAATTTTATCAAGCAGCGGATATGGCTTGCCATATCGCGTGAGACCGCCAGGAGGGAGTAGACGAGTTGGACCCCAAGGAGTTTTTTGACAAAGTCGAGGCTGGATGGCACATCGAAGTCTTTTCAGATGGCGGATTTTGTGATGGTGTAGGGTCTTGTGGCGTCGTCGTAACGCGTTTGCAACTGCGCCCGGTCCGCCATTCGAGATTGCGTTGCTCGGTTGCCGTGGTTTTTGTTCTGGTCGAGGCCAAGTTGGCATTTCAAGCGGAAGTCGTTTCAACCGAATTCGCCGTGCAAGTTGTTGTGGGCATAAGCCCCGTAAATAACAATAGTGCGTTCGTTTTGATATACAGTTGTTACTTCAGTATGGGATTGTTGATGAAATTCGGCGGGAGGTCTGGACCAAAGGGTTCCTGAAACATGAGTAGGTTAGCTCTGTGCCCAGAGACCATCTACCCCACTAAGTGTGATAAACGATGTTGTGCATTTAAAGTCGGTCACTTCAGTATATTGCGAGTACCTCGTAGAGCTCTTCGGTGCAATGAACTCTTGGAATTCCGGCGCGGGGTGGAGTTTGTTGACCGAGCCGGCCAGGGTGGACAGTGTGATGACCTGGGTTTTTTTTTTCGTTTGGACATGATTGTGAGAGATTTGGCAATTCTTTTTGAGGGAACGTATTTGTCTCACCTGTACTAGGTTATGCCGCGTTCGGCGGTGCATTTTCGGGTCCGTAGCTGCAGTATCACGATCGACAGACGTGAGGGAGCCGACTTCAAGTTCAAATGACAAATTCATTATTGCGGTGGTTGGACGGTTCTCAAAGATTCGATACTTTGTTTCAAAATCTAATATCATGTTAGTGAGCATTCGATCGCGCTGCGTTCGCTGGTGAAGGTCCCAGGGTCGTAGCTGCAACATTTCTATTCGCTCGCTTCGAGAAGCCGACTTCAAAAAAAAAACATATGTTTAAGAAGTTAGAGGTTTTCTAGACATTATTGGAGATTCGGCAATTCGCTGCGGAGATGCAGTTTCTTTGGAAGTGGAGTAGTTTGCATTCGCTTGCAAATTATTAGGTCTCTAGCGGCTATAAAGAACATAATTGTGGAACTGGTTGGGACCCTGAACATGTTTTTCCTTGTTTTCAAGTTGATATTCTAGGGAGTTGACTGTTCGCATTCACAGCACTGTTATGTGTGTACGGAGCTCTACGAGGTCCCCGGCGGTAGCCTGGTTGACGGTTTACCGCCGGCACCCAGTTCTTGATTGCTGTCTGCTGCAGGTTCGTCTGACTTGTTGGCGGCTCGATGAGGGGAGCTTCCTTGGAGTGTGTTCTGGGGAGCTCTGGGCTGGCTGTGTCGTTCCTTGCATCCTGCGGACTCCCGGTGGCCTCAGGGATCCCTGGTTTGCCCGTGCCCAGCCTACTCTGCGTGGTGCCTTCATCTTGGAGGGGGCGTGCGCGTCTTCCGCGCAGGCGGTCGTGCAGAAGATGCTCAAGGATCAGCGAACGTTGGAGGGCGTCGCCCTGTGGATGGCGACCATATTCGTGCGCATCGTCGGCCCGCAGCAGCTCAGCGGCCAGCTCCTGTGGGAGTGGGTCGGGCACGATGCGCCCTCCGTTTTCGCGCTCACGATGGGGGTTTTGTCGCTCGACGCGCCGTCGGAAGTTCAGTTCAGCTCCGAGGTCAATTGCCTCTTACCGGCCGACCTGCCAACGATTCAGCACGCCATCTGCAGGGCGCTGTTCGAGCTGACGTTGCCGGACGTTGCCTTCTTCTCCCTCCCGCCCCCCTGCTCCGACGACGAAGACCGTGAGTGGACCATCGCGGAGCTGAACCGCGCCCTGGCACTCCACCGTGAGGCCCTCGCCACCGCCCTGGCTGCGTGCGGCATTCGGGGGTAACGTCAGGAGGGGATCGGCTCAGGGGGCAAAGCGTCGACCCCCAGTCGCACATTCCTCGCCGATAGGGCCCTGATAGCCCACCTCGCCCCAGAACGTATGGATTCGATGCTGCGGGCCTATCGCCGATTCCAGGTCGACGTTTCCCCCCTGACCTGCCCCACCCCCCCTCATCGTCCCCCCTATGAGGCATGGTGCCGCTTGTCGTCGCGTGGCTGCGGCGCCTGCCGGAGGCTGCCGCCGCCTTCCTGGCCGCGCTGCTGCGGCAGCCCGCCGGGGCGCCCGCGCCAGGCGGCGCGCCTGCAGCGCTGTTGGAGGAGAGCCAGGCGCTCGCGGAACAGCTGCGTCAGTCGTCCGGCGAGCTCTGGCCTGCTCTCGCCGCCGGCTGTCCAGCGTCCGCGGGGCCCACCAGCAGCATCTTTTTCGAGGACTGCGCGACGCTGGCCTTCGTGGCGCCCCCGGCCGCAGACGTCGCAGTGTACATCATCCAGAGGCTCATCCCCCGCGCTGGCCCGAGCTCTCTGGCGGCCATGGTGGCCCTGGCGGCCAACGCGTCCGTGCCGCCCGGCGTAGGGTCCCTCTCCGCCGCACTGGAAGGGGCGCCCAGTGAGACGGTGTGCCAGGTGCGCCGCCGCTTGGGCTCCCTGGGCGCCCCGCTGCGAGCCGACGGCCTCAGGGTGAAGAGATCTGTGCATGTCCACCGCCCCTGGCTCCGGGCCTGTCCTGGGCCCAGGCGCAGAGCGATTGTGCTTCTCCTGGCCTCTTTTGGGCCTCTTGCGGGCCTCTTGGGGCCTGTATTGGGGGCCTCTTGGGGGTTTCTTCTCCTCCTCCTCCTCTTCCTCCTCCTCCGGGGCGGCAGATGTAGACACGCCGCTCCTGGCAGGCCCAGGATGGGCCTGGCCAGGGGCGGTCTCAGACATCCGAATGTCGTGTCTTTTCGCAGCGTGGCTCCCCAGATGACTGGAGGCCTGGCGAGGGCCCCCAGATTCCGAAAATGGGCAACACTTCTCCGTCGTGTTTTTTCGCGACGAGGATGTCGTTTGAGATGCGACATCACGAAAAATGAAGCACCGCGGAAGATCACGACCAGCGGAGCCCTAGACTTCATCTTTGTATGGCATTTTTTGAGCCGGATCGATCCGTGAGGGCCCCCAGGCCCGAAACAATGCAACACATCGCCAGTTGTAGACAATGCGACGCAAGGATCTCCCCAGGGATTTGATGTCTTGATTTTGTTCAACACGTTGTCCCCAGACGTCTCGACCCACTGCGGGGGACCGATTTTTCACCCTGAGCCGTTTCTGTTGACCGTCCTGGGGCTCGACGGGGGCCCCCAGGGGCCGAAAACTGTGAAAAGTTGGGTTTTGTTTTTCGACTTGGTATCGCTCGGACGTGTGCATTTGTTCTCGCGAGGACCTTCGAGGAGCATCCTGGATCATCGCGCAAAGCAATGGTGCACGACACCCGCACATGCACGAGAAATGGACGTCCGAGAGACGGCAAGGCAATCCGTTGGATCTGTGGGTCAGGGTCAGGTGTGGATGGGTCTATACCTCCTCGCACCAGGCCTGGCGCCCTGGATCCCGCTCCTGCACGCCCCCGCGCGGGACGCGGCCGCCGGCGACCCCGCCGGCGACCCCGCCGGCGACTCCGCTGGCGAGGCCGGCGAGGCCAGCGAGGCCAGCGCAGAGGTCGATCATCCGTTACCGAACACTTCGGGTGACGCTCCGGATGATGAGGTGGTCGCGACCGAAGTTCGGCGTGCGGTCGCGAACCTCAGCAAGGAGCGAGCCGTCGACGTCTTCGAAAGCCTTCGCCTGATCCCCGGCGCCCCTTCCCTCCGTGACCCAGCGCCTCGCCCCCTGGCCTCCGAGAAGTATAGAGTACCTTCGCTTGGTCCCCGACGCCCCTTCCCTTCGTGGTCGCGACCGACACCTGGCGCGGCCGAAATCTGGTCGCGGATGGTCTGGGGAGGCCGTGGGCCGGCCGGGCGAGGCCGGCGGCGCGGTGCTGCGGATGCTGCCGCCCGCGCGGGCGCCCGGCGCCTCGGCGGGGAGCCTGCGGGGCCTGCTCGGCGGGGTGCCCGCAGAGGTCGGCTGCTGGCGCGTGCCCTGAGATCCTGGCGTCGTTTTCTGTGGCTGCAGCATCGGGCAAGTTTGCCACGTTTCGGGCCTCGGGGCCCTCACCGATCGATCCGGGTCCAAAAGTTCTCTTCGCTCGGCGCAGCCCCACGAGCCCATCCCGAAGCGATGCCCAGGCGAGCTGCCCTGATCAGGGATGCGCAGGGACATGCAGTGGAATGAGGAGTTGGGAGAAACGTCATACCCCAAGAGGGGGATGAGGGGGGGGGGAGGAGGAGGAGGAGGAGGAGGAGGAGGAGGAGGAGGAGGATGATGATGATGCTGCTCATGATGATGATGATGCTGATGATGATGATGAAGAAGAAGCTGATGGTGATTATGGTGATTGTGATGATGATGATGAAGAAGAAGCTGATGGTGATTATGGTGATTGTGATGATGATGACGATGATGATGATGCTGCTGCTGCTGATGATGATAAGGAAGAGGAAGAGGAGGAGGAGGAGGAGATGGATCAGGATGATGTTGATGATGGTGATGATGTTGGTAATGATGATGATGATGTTGATGAGGAGGAGAATGATCAGGATTGGGGGCCGAATTAACACTATAAATTAAGAGGATGAGGATGAGGATATGGATAAGAATGAGGATTAGGATGATGATGATGATGATGATGATGATGATGATGATGATGACGATACTGATGACGATGCTAATGATGATGACGATGATGATGATTAGGATGATGAGGATGATGAGGATGAGGATGATGATGAGGAGGAGGAGGAGGACGACGAGGATGAAACTGAGGATGATGCTGATGCTGATGATGATTGTGGTAGTGGTTGTGGTGATGCTGATCGTGGTGGTGATGATGAAGATGAGGATGAAGATGAAGATGATGATGATGATGATGATGATGCTGATGATGATGATTATGATGATGATGACGATGAGGATATTGATACTGATGTTGATATTTGTATTGGTAATGATAACGACGATGATAATGGTGATGATAATGATGATGCTCATGATGATGATGACGATGATGGCGATGCTGTTGATGATGATGATGATGAGGAGGAGGAGGAGGAGGAGGAGGAGGATATTTATCAGGAGGATGATAAGGATAATGAGGGTGATGAGGAGGAGGAGGAGGAGGAGGAGTAAAAAGAAGAGGGGGAGGAGGAGGAAGAGGATGGTGGTGTTGTTGATGATGGTGATGATGATGTTTGTGGCTGTTGTGACGATGATGCTGATGATGATGATGATGAGTATGCTGATGATGATGACGATGCTGGTGGTGCTGGTGGTGCTGATGGTTATGATGATGCTGTTGATGGTGACGGTGATGGCGATTCTGCTGATGATGATGAAGATGATGATGATGAGAAGGAGGAGGACGTTGATGATTCTGAACATGAGGATGATTATGCTGCTGCTGCCGCTGGTGATGATGATGCTGGTGAGGATGCTGACGACGATGATGATGATGTTGATGATGATGCTGATGATTACGATGATGATGAGGAGGATGATTGTGGTGGTGGTTGTGGTGATGCTGATGGTGGTGATGATGATGAGGAAGAGGAGGAGGAGGGGGAGTATGAGGAGGAGGAGGAGGAGGAGGAGGGTGGTCATGACGATGATGATGATGATGATGATGATGATGATGATGATGATGAGGATGAGGATGAGGATGAGGATGAGGATGAGGATGAGGATGAGGATGAGGATGAGGATGAGGATGAGGATGAGGAGGGTGGTGGTGGTGATGATGATGATCATCATCATTATGAGGAGGAGGAGGAGGAGGAGGAGGAGGAGGAGGACGGCAAGCAGACATGCCAGAGGCTTCGTGGATGCATCTCGGGGTTTCTTCGGAGGTCTCTTGAGAGCTTCTTGGGGGGATCCTCTTGGGGCGTCTTGGGGGGACCTCTTGGCAGCCCTGGGGGCCTTTGAGAGCGTCTTGCGAGCCTCGGGGGAGCCGCTTGGCGCCTCTTGGGGGTCTCTTGGGAGCCTCTTGGGGACCTTGGGGGCCTCTTGGGGCCTCTTAGGGCCTCCTGGGCGCCTCTTGGAGCCCTCTTGGGGCACTCTTGGGAACCTTGGGGGCCATGGGGGCCATCTCGGAGGATTTCGGTCAAAGGAGGGGGGTCCAAAATGAGCGTCGCCCCCCCCCCCCTCTCCCCCCCCCCCAGGAGGCCCAAATTGGCCACAAACCAAAGGAACCTACGTACATTATTGGTGCCTTCTCGCCGAGGCCTTCTGTGACGCTCTGACACCTCGCGCCCCCCCGCGTCCAGGTTCAGGGAAGGGTGTGTGGGGGGGGGGTAAACCCCTGCCCGAAGGGGAAGATGGAAGAGGAAACGCCCCAAACCACTCACGCCCAGAGGGCTGGTGGGATTTAGTAGACAGATGGGTCCAGGGGACGGAGGGTTATTGATAGTTTTCGGGCTCTGGGCACCTGGACTGCGGAGAAACGGGTCAGGGTGAAAGGCTGGTTCCAGGGAGCGGGGTCCAGACCTCTGGGGAGCTACTTTGTGAACTTCACGACGTCGGATATCTGGGTAGAAGTGTCCTTTTGCCGGGGTGGCCTCAGGTGCGGGCCCACTGGGGTCCCCCGATCGCTGAGCGCGATGCGATAGCATTCGAAGAAAGGCTTTTAGAGACACCAGGAGTCCATGCGGTTATAAGGATCCACTCCTGATCGTCTCCCCAGCAGAGCCTGCCTAGGCCGTACAAGCCCATTGTATCAAACCGCCTTTCTGCGAAGCATCGGCTTTCGCGCTTGGGTTTGGCTGGCGGACGCGTCAGAATGACTCTTCGCAAGAGGGGCCTTTGGTGCTGGCCCACTGGTGTTCCACGATCGCTGAATGCGGTGCGATAGCAGCGGCTTGCGTGCTTTGGCTTGGCCTCCCGGCGCGCCTTGGGAAGCCGCGCGCCAAAGGCCGTTCTTGCTCAGGGTTCCCTGCGTGTGCCCAGAGAGGTGGCGTGCGCCCTGGACGGCAGGCTGCTGCTGGACCCAGTGAGGACGCCCGTGTCCCGGCCTGCGGCGAAACGCGGCTTCTGTTTCGCGCACTGCGGGCCCTCCCTTTGGAGCTTCTGGCGCACTTTGCCTGGGGTTGTTGACGGCCCCTGGGACCTGGAGTCGGCCCTTTGAGTCGCGGCCCGGAGACGGTCCTGACCCTGACATCCTCTCGTTGTGAAGACATCACGGCGGAGTAATTTTTGCTTATTTTGTGGCCTCTGGGAGCCCTTACAGGGCCCAGGGACTGTCAAAGAACGGCTCGGGATAAAACGCCAATCCTGGGGAAGGGGTCCAGACCTTTGGGGAGCTACGCTGTGAAAAAGTCATGATGTCTGATTTCTGGCGGGACGGCCGTTGACTGCTGTCGGGGCCCACTTGGATTGGTGCGGGGATTGCTAAGGGGCTGGGGGGCCATATGTGGATGCTCAGATGTGTTATATCTGGCCTAGCCTAGCTCACAAGTGGGCTAGCAGTGCCATGAGCGGTTTATGGGTGTCAGACAACTCCGCGAAGTTGGCGGAGCCCACTAAGCTCGGATTGTTAACCCCTAAGTCCTAGGCCGCTTATGGCAACTAATATACCAGGTTGAGCCAGATGTAGCCCACTTTGGCATCCACCGGTGTCCCTCCCTGCCCCCTTAGCAAGCCCTGCGCCGATCTACGCAGAGTCGCCCTTGGACGGCCCGAGTCGCCTGCGGACGTCGCTTTCAAGGCCCGAGTTGCGTTTGTATCCCGGGTCGCCCTTTAACGGCTTCCGGGGGCCCTGGAGACGGCCTGCGTGCGTCGAGGCTCTCCTGCGCGATCTTTTCTCGAGGCGCCCGTGTGGCACCTGGGATGCGCCCAGAGGCCTCCAGAGTTCCAAACGTGGGCAGAACTTTGGCAAGTAGACTCCCAGAATTGTCCGACCCCGATCCTCGATCCAGAGGTCTAGGTATGAGTGAGGCTGAGTACGAGTCTGAGTGTGAGTGGGGGAGAGAGAGAGAGAGAGAGAGAGAGAGAGGAGCTCGGGTGGAGGCGGGGAGGAAGGAGGAGAAGGTGAGGGTGAGGCGGAGACGTCCCACCAATAACAGGGACCCTATCTTCCCAGACATCCTCCGCCGTGTTTTTTGCGTAGCGTGGCTTCGCAGAGGTCAGGACCCTTCCCCTGGGACCGGCTTTCCGTCCCGAGCCGTTCTCTGACGGTCCCAGGGCCTGGCGAGGGCCCCCTGCAGGATGCCGAAATCAGGCGAAATCCTCCGTCGTGATTTTTGTTTCCACGACGAGAGGGCGTCAGGGTTCATGTGGTTTTTGGGCCATAGCTCGGCTCTCCGGCGGCCGTTCGGTACGATTTGGGCGCCACCCGAATGCCTTTGGCGAGGCGCAGCTGCTGGACGACGTCCCGAGGTTGGAGAGCCGCTGAGGATCAACGAAAGCGCCAGAAAGCCTCGAACTTCGAACCTCCCCAGACGTCCGATGGACTGATATTTTCATTCCGCGGTTCCCAGACGTCTCGACCACTTCCCCAAGGGCCGTCCGTTTTCGTCCCAGGTCCATTTTTGATGTTCCTGGGGCCCGAACGCGGCCCCAGGAGGCCGAAATCAAGGAAACACGTCAGGATTGAAGAACCAATCCGCCCGCAGTATGGGCCGGTCTTTTGAGCCTCGGCCCTGGAGAGCTTCGGGCCTCGAGGACGCCGTATGGCCACGTCTTCGAGCGGCCGGTCCTGGAGCGCGCCCTGGCAGAGGCGGAGGGGCGGTGCCCGCTGACCGGGCGGCCGCTGGAGCTGGCGCAGTGCACGAGGGCGCCCGAGGTTCGCCAGCACGCGGTGGCCAGGGGAGGGAAGCCCCGAGATCCTGGCGTCGGATTTCGTTCACAACGGGCCAGTGTTTCACAATGGGCGATTTTCACAGCATAATGTTTTCACCCCGAGGCCCAGGGCGGTTTACATCAGCTGCGCCTCGTCGAGGGTGTTCCGGGGGTGCCAGAATCGTCCCGAACGGCCCCGGGTGAGCCGAGTTATGGCTTGAAAACGAAGGGCGGCCTGATATCTCCCGCGTCGCAGTATTTGTTCTACAACGGGTGGTTTTACCCTGTCTCGGGCCATGGTGCCATCGCGGATCGATGCGGCTCGGATAATGCAGAAAGATCTGGTAGCGGTGCTGAGAGTTGGAACACTCAGACCCCTTCGCGTCGTGAAACGATCGCGACGGAAGGTTTTTGGCAATTCTCAGGCTCTGGGGGCCCTCGTCGGGCCCTGGGACCGTCAAAATCGAGTCGGGATGAAAAGCGGGTCCTCAGGAAGGGGTCCAGGTCTCTGGAGATCCGCGTTGTGAACAAATCACGACGTCGGGGGTTTGGCAAGGTACCTATATTTTAACCCTTCCTTGTTTTCACCTTTGTGGGCATCCTTGCAGGTCCTCGTCGCCACGACAGGATTCTCTTCGACATTCTGGTCAGGACGCACCCCCGGAGAGGTCTGGGGAGTAGCGGTATCGGTTTTCTTTTGTTTCCCCAGGTGCAGTGGGTGAGGGCGTCGGCACCGAGTCGGTGCCGCGGTGTTGCGGGGCATCAGCTTTCCTTCTCCCCCTCCCCCTGCTCCTCCCTTGTGGTCGCGGGGTGCCAGAGAGTAGTGGTTTTCAAGAAAGCAGCAACAAACAAGTTGAACAGCTCAAAATTAGGTTTCCGGTGGGTTATGTCAAATAGGTTTGAACCGATCTGGAATAGGAGCCTCCAGTTGGTTCTGGTTTCTTGGGGTTGTAACATAGGGGGCCTTTCTCGGCTCAGAAAGCTCCAGTGTTGGGCCATTGTATTCGGATTGGGGTTTGCCGATGTGCAGCAGCATGTGAGCTTCGGGAGCAGTGCAATGGTGTTTATGTCCCCCTCATTCCTTGGTTCTGTGATGTTTATTCGGGGACGTCGTGGCGCGAAACCCATTGTAATTTGGACCGCATTGTTTGGGAAGCGATTCCTTGGACCCCCCCCCCGCCCATCATTACCAGACTCAATGGTTTGGGGTTCTCAGAGGCCCACAACTGCCTCTTGGTTCTCGTAGGGCCCTTGCTCCCCACAGGCCCCTTAGTGCCCATAAGACCAGTGGCCCTCATCTGTCCTTCAGGCGCTATTCGTCAGCTTTGGAAGGTCACCGGTGGGGAATGGCGGAGTTGCTTTCCGATTATATCTAACTGTGGTTGGGGCTGCGAGAGTCTGTGACTGAAGATTTGGCGGAAGCATGTTTGCACCACTATGTGGTGCAATCTATGTTCTGCAATCTTGGTGGTGCAACCTAAATGGTGCAATCTAGGGGGAGCCGTCTAGGGGGAGCCGTCTAGGTGGAGCCGTCTAGGGGGGGCCGTCTAGGGGGAGCCGTCTGGGGGGAGCCATCTAGGGATATTGCATGCACGTGGACGTCTCAAATAACTTAGGGAGCCATCTTGGGGGAACCGTCTAGGTGGAGCCGTCTTGGGCGGAACCGTCTAGGGGGAGCCATCTTGGGGGAACCATCTTGGGGAACCAACAGCACCTTTGCCATGCACGTGGACGTCTCAATTGAATCGTATTGCCCTGAGTCTTGACATATGGTTTCATTTGCCACATGAACCATACGGTTATTATGGTCGGATGCGCTATCTGTTTACGTTGGTCCTCCTCCTCCTCCCCATCCATCGTCGCTCTGGCTCAAAACTTTAGCTAGGCCTTCCCCTCGCTCGTCAGGACGCATTTGGTGGAATGCAATCGCTTGACGAGGTCATAGGTGATATTCGATCTGACGGGGTCGGTGCATTCAGCTTGGATGCTGATATTGCCAATTGTGTATCTGGAGCGGCCGCTGGCAGCTTAGACGCTGCGCTGTCTGCTGCGCTGGGGGACATGGAGGCTCGCGGGGCGGATGTCGAGCCTCACGGAGCCGATCTTGATCAAGCAGTGGCGGTGGTGCCCGTCGCTGGTGATGGTGGCGCTTCGTTGGCCCGTCCAGCGCAGCTCGACCTGGCCGTGAGCGCGCCGTCCCCTGCTGACCTGGACACTGTGCTGCAAGAGGCGTTGTAGAGTCTCATGGATCAGAACGTCGGGTTTGGATATTGCCTTGAGAAGATTATGCATACTTGGTTTGGACACAGTTGCTGGTTCCATAGTTGACGAGCTCTGTTGTCTCATTGACAAGCATGAGAATGTCAATGCTTCGAGTGCGTTGATCTATCTTGCAGATGACCTGTCAATGCACCCTGATGTCGTGCCGATTCGCGTTATGTTTCACGCGGCGGGCGTGTATCACATTGTTCGGCAGCGTGTTATTCATGCCACCAAGACCATAACCTCAGCTACGGATGCCTCTGGAGGCCAGTGCGTGCGTTTGTCGGTTCACGCGTCCATGGACGAGACGCCGGTGTACCACCGAGTGACGCATGAGACGGCAATCGGCGATCCCGCCATCAGAGCGGCCATTAATAATAAAGAGAACTTCCGCAAACACGTCATGGATACCATTATTGAGAGCGACGTTGAGCCACACGGAAAAGGTCGCGGCATATGACCAGAAACTTGGCGCTGTCTTTTACATGCCGATGTCTGCCTGCCCTGCTAATGGGCAAGGTGCGCGTTGCTCTCTTCATGTCCAAGCTGCGGTGCCAACGACATTGAGTGGCGTAGACAGGACCACTGGCGAGGTCCACGCGTGTCTTGCCAATCTCCACGCCTACGGCCTCGATAACTTGAAACTCTCGTTCAGCATGTGCGACCGCGCGTACGTGTCCGACGACGACGCCGCCGTTGCACGAGCGGAGCGGTCACTCGGCCCTGTGCCGTAGGGCTCCACTGGTCACGCAGGCTGCACATGGTCCTGGGCGCCCAGGAGAAAAGTGTCGGGACAATTTTCGACGACGTTCTCGTTTCACAAAACCATGTGGCAAAGGTGTTTCAGGTTCCGGGGAGCAAGAGTTGTCCTATATTAATACTGCGTCGGAACATCTCGGAACGTTCCCGTTTGAAATGCGGTGCGGCATTTCTTGACGCGCGCATTCATCGAACAGCTGTGGCAGACGTGTTCCTGCCTGTATCTACCAACAACGATGCTCAGCAGAAGGGGCGCGCCGTTGCTCTCAAAGGTGCAAATGAGGATTAGAGGGGACCAGATGTGTTCGAGGTGCGCGCGTCGGACGTGAATTCTTGCGAGGCCGAGCTTCGCTTCTGGGCAACCAAGCACGTCGTCAACGCAATCATGCAGCTTGCCGTCTTTGCCTTTCCACGGTCTCGGCGGGCGAAGGCCTGGGAAGCAATCGGAGTGGTGGGCTTCTCGGTGCACGTGCATGGGCTATGGCAGGAAGCCATCGCAGGTTACGCTCACGGACGCGTTGCGCCCGAAGCCATTCCTCGTGCCGGCGACCGCCGCGCTGTCCTGGATGTTTTTGGGCGCGTGGCGGATGCCGCAGATGGCTCGGCGGGTGAATCCACGGCGGTTTCGGATGGGCCGCAGCGGGAGCAAACGCAACCGCCAAATGAGTTTGTTTTGGGGTGGGCAGCGGCTGAGGGGGGCGCCCGCAGCGGGGTTAGCATGTATATTTCTCGGAACGCACTTGCCCCCCCCCCCCTCCCCCGTCTTAAACCGGCCGCGGGGCGTCGATGGGGGGCCCCGGGCAGGGGGGGGCGAGCAAGCTGGCGGTTGCGTTGGCTTGCCGTCCGTGCCCGTCGAGAAGGCAGGCGCTGACGCCTCCGCGTCCGATCGCAAGGCTATCGCACATCGCATGAAAGAGGGTTCGAGAACATGCGGGGGCACGTCAGTTCCGCAGAAGCCGTTTCTCCTTTCTGCGTTGATCTACCCCCAGCAAAAGTATATGCGTCGCATCCCGGACAAGACGAGTGCGGATGCCCAGGAGACGCAGCGCGCCAGGGCTTGCAAGGCCCCTTCCAGTCCCAGCGCCGCTGATGTCCTCGCATCGCCGCACCTCCAGCCGATGGTGAACGGCGAGCTCGAGGATGCGTTTCTGAAGGGCGTGAGCCACTTGTTGTCGAGCACGGGCGTGCATCAATGGTCGGCGCTCCCACCTGGATCCATCGCGCGCGGGGCGAGCGGTGCAGTTTTGGTGGGGGATATATGTTCGATGGTATTAACCCACCCAACGCGCACTTTTTGGTTTGCTTTCGAACGCATCCTTGAAAAAAAGGGTCGCTCCTACAGGGGGAAATGGTCGATGGCCGCGTCGAGGCGCGCGCTGGGTTCCTAGGCGACGGGGTTGCCCGAGGCGCGCGGCGACGACCTCGAGGGCGAAGTAGCACTGGTGGACGCGTTGCGCCGCGGGGCCGCGGCCGAGACTGACAATTCCAGGCGCGAGAATATGCTCGCCCGGGTTCGGAAACGCATCGTTCGCGGCGCTGCGCAGGCGTGCCCCGCCAACGTGGAGTCCGCCAGCAACCGGCGCGTTCTCCGTAACGCACGGCGGCGGTGCAAGATCGCGGGCGGTTTTTTCGCTCGCATCTCCATGCTCAGCCCGACGCCGATGCCGACTCGCGCTTGCATCCCAAAGAGGAACCTGGAAACTATGATCTCGCTCATAAGAAAAGCGGCCCTTGCCGCGTGTGCTTCAGCGAGCAGATCGCTCTGAGAGGTCAGGTCGGGTTTGGCGTGCTGCGCAGCGAGCGCAGGGACTTGGGCCCAGAGTAGTTGGCGCGCCCTGCTGAATGCGGTACAGGTGCGACTATCTCGGCGGGGCGCGGGATTCGGAACCCTTTCGGCACGGGCGCATGGAAAGCATGCAAGATGATGCGCCGTGCCGAGGCGTCGGGCGACCTCGCGCGCAGGATGGGGGCTGTTCGGCAGAGGCTTGCTCTCGGCGAAGTTGCGCGTGATGGCGCAGACGCAGTCGCGACCTTGCAGGCGCGCTTCGACAAGGCGAAGGGGATGTCGAATGCGCTGGCGCTGCTGGCCAGCTCAACTGCCGACGAGCGCCTGGGCAGCGCGGCTCGCGCATCTGAGCGCCGATGCCAATTCCAGGAGTTCGAAGGTATTGTTGAGGGCCAGATCAAGTCTGATGTGGAGACTGCTCTTTCTTTGAGTGGACTTGCGCACGACTTCTTTCGACGCGTTCCTGGGCCCTGGGTCGCTGGAAGAATGTTGCGCCCCAGCTGCGACACCTCCCCGCCGGCCCGCGCAGTGTCGCCCGTGGGCAGTAAGCGTCGCTACTGCAAGATGTTGAGGGCCGCGCGTCTGACAGACAGGGGCGCGCGGCACCGCCTCGTGAGACGTGCCGCGTGCGATGGGTTGCCCAGCGCGCCGCCGCCCCGACGCTGTGGCCTCGAGGCGGGGATGCGCGCGTGCCATGGGGCCTGGCGCCACGCCAGGCTTGCGCGTCCAGCAGTGGGAGTGCGTGGTCAAGAGCATGTTCCCTGTTGGAGTCTAGCGACAGCGCCTTCAGCAGCCGTCCTTGTGACGAATCCCCATTGGCGAGATCCCGCTGCAGTTGCAGCGATGACCCGACGAGGCATCGCATCCTGACGGCGAGGATCTTCATTCAATCCTCACCGAGCTCTGGAGTTGCATCGCTCGGCAGCGCCTGGGCCCGTGGAAGGCCGCGATGGCGCCCGCAGACACAGGCAATTCATCGGGCGACGCGGTGATCCACATCACCGCGCAGGCGAAGTGGGAGAGGAGACGCTTGTACTGCAGGGGTTTGCTTCGCGATTTCGGCGAAGACACTATGTGGAGGGTTCGGTTCTACGGGCTCGTCGGCGGGGCAGACCGCGCTGCCGCCGTTCATCCCGCCGAGCAGATGGCGCGGCGATTCGGTGACCACGGCCCTATTCGGTGTTGGAGTGGCCGAGATGACCTCTCCAAACTCAACGCCTTTCTCCGTCGGCGGCACAGTGGGCGAAACAACCATCAGAGGGCCGTGGGCGAGCTGGCGACGACAGTGACGGTGGAGATAACGGTGGCGACGGCAACGGCAAGGGGGAAATGGGGGATGCCGAACGTGGGAGTGATAATGATGAGGAACCAGAGCCGCCCACCTGCCCCGAGTCCGGCGGTGGCCACGGAGGCGGCGGACACGGCGGCAGCCAGCGCGCGCCAGTTTCGAGCACACACCCCGAATCAGACACATATGACTTCTTCTGGTCTGGTGGTAGCGACAGTGGCGTGGAGTGCGGAGGTGCGGGTCATGGAGGTTCTGCAGGTGGCGGTCTCAGCGTAGAGTTATCCTTTAGCGACGGCGGCCCCGACCCCACGCCCGCGCCTGTCGCGAATACCCCCGAAGGTCTTGGCGGCCCAGGGCGCGGTGGAGGGGCAGGCGGACCCATTGAGGGGCCGGGCGGAGGCGGGGGGGGGGGATGGAGTGCCAGGTGGAGTAGTATTAGCAGGAGTTGGCGGCGGAGGTAGTGGCGCTCATGAGCCAGCAGATGTGGTTGTAAATGTCCCTGGTGGCAAGATGACATGGCATCGAAAAGGCAATCGCCTTGTTGCAACGTGCGAAGGTAGTGGGCATGTTAGATGCAGCCGCGAGAGAATGGCGTATCCTGGCGGCCGCCCTGCACAGGGCCGACCCTTGCGATCCTTCTCGGCGTGGCTCTCTCAGGGCCACCGCCAGGAAACTAAAGGCGCGCATTGTGGAAGAGCGTATTTCTCTCGCGTCGACCGCTTTGATGCTTGGGGGACTTTGATGGGAGATCCTGATCCAGCAGTCCAGGCCCCCCTGGCCTGCGAGAGGCCCTTTCGCGATGGCGGGGGGCCGGGGCCCTTGGAGCAGCCCTGATACGCATGAAATTCCTTCGCGATCCTCCCTGCGTTCTCCACCCGCACCCTTTCTCCTGAACCGTCCTCGTAAATCCGCCGTCTTCCAAGCGCGGGCGCGAACTTGCGCTGTTGCCCCCCCCGCCCCCTCCTCTCACAATGGGGCTCTCGGTGTGGCATTCTTACGTTCGTGCCATAAGTTGGGACTTGTGCATCGCGCGCGCGGATGGCTTGCGGTTCCCATCGCGAAAGCGGGCTTTCGCTTCGGACGTTCTCACATGCCAATGCCAATCGCAGAGAAAATGCTGTGCTTACACGGATGGATGGTGAATGATTCCTGCAACGTGGGGCCCCCCGATGATTGCCAATCCCAGTCGTGGGCCGCCCGCGATTCGAGGTCGCGCGCCCGCCCGCGACAGGTCAGTGGATGCGTGGACTTATGAGGGGGGCCTTGGGGGGAGAGCGCGACGTGCGACGCGATGGATGCACCCGGCGTGTACCTCTGTTTCGTTCATCCTCAGCCGTCGCCGTTTTTGACCGAAACTCTTGGCTAGTCCTGGTCGTTCGGAGTCCAGTTAGGTGTAGCCCTTATTTGTGCAGTGCCGCCCAAGGCGGCGCGGCCGCGTGCCGTGCCACGCTGGACGGACATCGCGCTCGTTCGCACGTTCTGGGGGCAGCGTAACCTCGGCGTGGTGCCCAGAAGGAGGATGAAGATGTACGCGCGGGCTCCCGGGGGCCTTTGGCGTCGCAATGGGTCTGCAGCAGAATCGGATGATTGTCGCGGGTTCAGCACCTCCCGACAGCGCTGCGTGCCCCGAAGCTGCCGCACACAGCGCCGCCTCTGGTCTTGCGCAGGCCTGCGGCGGCGGGCGCGGATGCAGGCGCAGGCCGCTAGGTCGTCAGGTTATGTCGAAGTGCTCCGAGGGCCGAGCGCAGGGCCGATTGCATCCACGGCCTCTGGTCATTGGTCATTGGCGCGCTCTACTAGGGCGATTGACCATGACCAAGAGAACTAGGGCGATGGGTTTGGTTCACGTCCCCCCTCTGCTCCTGGCCGTGCTCTGCCATTCGTCTACTCGCCCTGCTGGCCGAGCCCTCCGCCGCAAGAGAAAAATTGAGGAGCCCGACGCAGCCAGACAACCTACAAGCAAAAAGGAGCCCCTGCGAAGCGCCCAAGAAGACCCCAACTGGAGCCACAAAAGAGGTCCCAATCTGTCACCCAACATCAGCAAGCGGCCATGCGAGGCCCCGAAGAGGCCCCAAAGGCCCCATGACCCCCCGACGAGCCAAGCGGGTTTCCAGGTGGCCTCTACAAGACACCGACGAGCCCCAAACCCGCCCCAGGAGGCATCCAAAGTTCCAAGAGGTTCAGAAAAGACGGCCCCGAATATCCCACCCGACGGCCCCAAATATCCCAGCCTGCACCCGCGTGCTCCTGGCGTCGATCGAGCCCAGGCGCGGTGGCGGGATGAGCGAATATCGGGTACCATACAACGTATTGCACTTACGTAAGCGATAACTGTCGTTGTAAATCTTAAGTTGAGCATGGATGTTGTGCCTTGCAAAGGGTAATCGCTACGATACTATGCATGTGTAATCGTGCAAATATATCGGAACGGTGCCGGCATTCATGAATAACGGAGATGGCATTGAACACCTGCTCTAAACAGATTGATCAGAAAGGGGTGACCAGATCTTTTGAAGTTCCACAATTTGTATACATGTAGTGTGAACTATGTAGTGGTACTAGCTGTATAGGGATGCGTGCTTGCTGGGTGCGCGACCAGTATCCACATTCTGTCCATAGTGGGTCCGTCGCCCTCCTTCTGGCAGACGGCGCTAATGTGAATTCCATAGCGGGCCTCGCATTGTCCTTCTGGCCGACGGCAGGACCCTGGACCCCTTAATGGGTCAGTTGCTGTCCTTCTGGCAACCGGCGCTAAGCCGCTAAACTGAACCCCTAATGGGTCCCGCGGTGTTGCCAGTTTTCGGGCAGACGGCGCTCGTATGAACCCATAATGGGTCCGTTGTTGTCACTAACTGAGGCAGGTGGCGCAAAGCTGAACCCGTAATGGGTCCGCTGATACCCTGTTCATCTAGAAACAGAAACGATCGGACGTGCGCGTGCAACCTGGCTTCGGCATCGGAAACCGTTTGATTTGTTTGGTCACCAGGGGCGGACAGTCTGCGGTGTTTCCAGCCCATGATGGAGACGCAGACAACCTGTGCCATAACAAGTTTGATGTCTCCTGATATTGGCACCTGGTGGCAAAGCGGTTTCGGATTGTTTTCGGGCGTGGCCAGCGTTTGTTTCTCGCGAGGCAATTGGTTGAAGTGATTGCACCGCACTTCTTGGTCGCGCCCTTTTAGAAGGGCGTTTGATTCTCGGCGGCCGAGAGCGCAATGTATGTCGCCACCAAACGGCGGGCGTTTCATTCTCGGCTGCCGGAGGCGCTCCCTATGGCGCAATCGATGGGGGGCCTTATTGTTCTCAGCGGCCGAGGGCGCAACCTATGGCGCAACCAATGGGAGGGCCTTTCCTTCTCGATGGCCGATGGCGCCACCTATGGCGCACCATAATTGAGGGTGTTATCCTCTCTGCGCCGAGGGCGCGCCCTGCGGCGCAACCAGAGGGGGCGCTGTAATCTCGGCGGCCGAGGGCGCAGCCCATGGCGCAACGCATCGGCGGACGTTTGATTATCCGTGGCCGAGGGCGCAATTTCTGGCGCACTCAACGGGAGGTCGTAGTGGCATCGGCGGCCGAGGGCGCAACCTATGCGAGCGGCGCGGCTATGAACGATTTGTCTTCGCATGCGGGGCTGTCCGTGGAGCCCGGGCGGCGAGCTGTCTGGGGATTCCGCTGCGGTGAGAAGGCATATCAGACGCTGTCGGCCCCATGTAGCGCAGAAGTCTCCGACCGTTGCCACGCGCGGCGGGGGCCTCTCGGGCGCCGCCCACATTTGGTGACAGAGTGCCATGGCCCCGTCGCGACAATGCCGAGCGCGCGTCGCATGCGCGCGCCGCGCGCCGTCTGCGCTCGCGCACCTGGCCACGCGCGCGCCCCCCCTCCGCCGCCAGCGCGCGGCCCCATCGGATTCGACGTCGCGCGCGCCCGTCGCCGCCTCGCGGGCGCTGGCGTCGCCCGACCTCTTCCGCGCCAGAGGGGGGCCTTGCGGTGTTTCCGCGGCGTCGCTGCGACGGCCGAGCCCGCCGCGATATGCGCGATGCGCGCGCCGTTCCCTTCGCGCCCACCTCGGGCGCGCGCGACTACCTGGCCCGCTTCCGCGCGTCGCGCTCGCGCGTCGCGGGGCGGCGCCCTAGCTGCCCAACCGCTCGCTCTCGCACTGCGGCGCCTCGCGCGAGCCCGCCGCCCCGGCGGGTCCGCGGCGGCGGCGGCGCCGCGGCGGCCCAGCGCTGAGCGCCGCGCGCGCTCGGGCGGGGCGTCGGGGGGGGGGGGGGGGGCGCCGATGCAAATTTGGCAAACTTGCAAGGGCGGGCGGTGGGTCGGGGAAGGGGAGGGGGGGGGGGAGGGGGGTGCGGGCGCGCAGCGCGGGGGCAAACTTTGAAGCGAAAGAGATGGGCGGGGGCGAACTAAGAAGCAACCTAGACATCGGAGGACGTGGGCGGGGCGGGGCGGGGGGGCGGGGCGGCGCGGGGGCGCGGGGGGGGGGGGGGGGGGCGCGAGGGCGACCCCTTCCGAATCTCACAGAAGATGCGAGCAACATAGAAGCAACATTGAAGCCGCCGTTTTTACATAGAAGCTAAATTGAAGCAGGAATAATTAAATCAAAGCTAAAGTTTACAGCGCTGACCTGCAGCCGCCCACGTAGAACATGTTTGGTTAAGCGGGGCGGGGGGGGGGGGGGGGGCTATCTGAAGCCAATTTGGGAAATCAGGCGAGGGCGCGGGCCTATTTGAAACTTAGTTTGAAAAGCCAGTCGAGGGCGAGGGGCGATTTGAAATCGATGTTGCGAATCCGGGCGGGCGTGTGGGGGTGTCAATTTGAATATGATGCGAGTGCTTTGCGAGACGGAATAGGGGCCCGCTTGGAACTTATTTGGAAGTTGTGCGATGCCGATGCGACATCTATTCGGAACCTCGTTGAAACCAATGTGAAACCATTTGGAACCAATTTGGTCCCATGTGAAACTTCTATGAAACGCGTTTAAGACTCCTTTGGGAGCTACTGAGCGCCCATTTGATATCCGCGAAAGGAAAGATTGTTTAATGTTCAATCTCCCCACACACACACACACACGCACACGCGCACGCGCGCGCCCCGCCCCGCCCTCGCCCCCCGTCAGCTGCATGGGCCGCCGACGCCAGCAACAACGACACCGCGCATGCGCCCGCGGCGCGCCAGCGCATCGCGTGCGACGCGCCAGACTTAAGACGGGGCTTCCCCCCCCCCACCATGTCCGGAGGACGGGGTTCTTGCTATTTCGTTGGCCGCGCGGAGAACGAGAACGTACCGCTCACCTTCAGGTCATCGTTCCCTGACTCGCTCACATGTAGACTCACCCATCGCCAGACTCACTCATACTCATATGCATTCGCTCTTCGACTCCTGATGCTCAGGTTTCTAAGTTCGGGATCGCTCATATGCAGACCCACTCATAGTAAGACTCACTCATACTCTGCCTCGCTCTTCCTCACTCAGACTCGGCCACGCCACCTCCGCGCTCAGACTCAAACGCACGTTGTGAAGGTGTTTCGCACCCAGACTCACTCGCACTCAGACTCACTTGCACGAAGACTCACTCATACTCTGATTCGCTTGTTTTCATTCAGAGTCGGCCACGCCACTTCCGCGCTCGCTCGCGCGCACGTTGCGAGGATGTGTCGGGCGAGGCGCTGGTTTCAGCATTCTTGAGGGGGGGTGCCAGGGGTCGGGACATTCCAGGATTCGCGCATCGATTGCGGGGATGTCTCGGGCGGTTTGCCCGTTTCGGTGTCCAACATCTCTTGCTTTCGGAGCAGTTTCTGAGGATGTCTCACGCGAGGCGCTGATTTCAGCACTCCCAAGGGGGAGCGGCAGGGGTCGGGGCATTCCGGGATTCGCGCATGGATTGTGGGGATGTCTCGGGCGGTTTGCTTGTTTCGGTGTCCAACATCTTGCTTTCGGGGCAGCTTCTCAGGATGTCTCAGGCGAAGCGCTGGCTTCAGCACCCCCAAGGGGGGGGCGCCGTGGAGCTGGGGCTTCAGGATTCGCGCCCAGATTGTGGGGATGTCTCAGACGGTTTGCTTGTTTCTGTGCCCAACATCTCTTGCTGTCGGAGCCGTTTCTCAGGGTGTCTCAGGCGAGGCGCTGGTATCAGCACTCCCAAGGGGGAGCGGCAGGGGTCGGGGCATTCTGGGATTCGCGCATGGATTGTGGGGATGTCTCAGGCGGTTTGCTTGTTTGGGTGCCCACCTAAGGCCCCAGTGGCGGCGGCGGCGTCCGCGTGCGTCTCCTCCGCCCAGCGCGGCTTTTCGTGGCCCCATCGGGAGCTCATCTGAAGGCCCCAGTGGCGGCGTTCGCGTGCGTCTCTCCCATCTGGCGCATCGTTTCGCGTCCGGATACTCGCGGACGCCTCCGTCGGATGCCATCGGAGTTTGGAGGGGGGCGAACGGAGTGGGCTGAGGAGGAGCGGAGGAGGAGGAGGAGGAGGAGGAGGAGGAGGAGGAGGAGGAGGAGGAGGAGGAGGAGGAGGAGGACGAGGAGGAGGAGGAGGAGGAGGAGGAGGAGGAGGAGGAGAAGGAGGAGGGGGAGGGGAGGAGGAGGAGGAGGAGGAGGAGGAGGAGGAGGAGGAGGAGGAGGAGGAGAGGAGGAAGGAGGAGGAGGAGGAGGAGGAGGAGAGGAGGAGGAGGAGGAGGAGGAGGAGGAGGAGGGAGGAGGAGGAGGGGGGAGATCGGAGGATGGGGGAGATGGAGGGGGAGGGAGAGGAGGAGGCGTAGGCCCTCCTCATCCCCCTCGCTTCCCCCTTCCCTCCTCCGTCTTCCCTCCTCCCTCCCTCCTTCCATCTCCCTCTTCTCCCTCCTCCTCCTCCGGGTCCTCGCCCCTCTCCCCCCTCCCCCCTTATCGCTCCTTCTTACTTCCTCTTTCCTCTTCTCCTCCCTCCCCCTCCCTCCCTCGCCCTCCGGGGGGGGATTGCGTAATCCGAAGAGGCCGTGCAACTTATGTCAGGCCATCATTGCACTTGTATTTTTCGAGGCACCACGCGCGGCACTGTGGATGATGTGCAGATGGCATGTGGCCATTTGTTGTTAGCGCTTTCGTTGCGCAGGGGTTCCGATCTGCCGGCGCGCGGGCCATGGCGCCTGCGCGCGCGGCTCGCGGGCGAGCGGCTTCCCGTGGGCATCTTGGGGCCTCTTGAAGTTCAGGGGAGGGGCGGGGCAAGGGTGGCCGCGATAGTCCGCGAGGACGATGGTCGGGGGCGCATCTCTCTTCGTTCGGCCGGAGAGGGAACCCGCAAAGGCTTCCGCTCCAGCCGCGGGCGTGGGAACGCGCGAACGCGCCCTCTCCCGCGTTCGCATCGGCCGGGGGGGGAATCTGCAACGGCTTCCGCTCCGGCCGCGGGGTAGGGAACGTGCAAGGGCCCCCTCTCCCGCGTTCGCTTCGGCTGGAAAGGGGGCCCGCAAGGGCCCCCGCTCCAGCCGCGGGAAAGGGGGCCTGCAAGGGCGCCTGCTCACGCGTTCGCTTCGGCTGGGAAGGGGGCCTGCAGAGGCCCGCACTCTGTGAGGACTGAAACGGACAATGTCTTCGACCGAAGCATGCCGTCATCACGAGGTGCACATGCGGGGGTTTTCGCGTCGAGTAAGTCCTCGCGGGGCGCGGATGCGTCGCTTTCCTCTCCGACGCGGCCCGGGGACCGCCGCGCGAGTGCGCGCGCGGGCCCGCTCGCGCGAGGGCGCCCGCGCGCGCGCCCCGTGGGCCGCGGCGGCTGGCGCCGATCGACCCAGCGGGGAGAGGCCCCGCGCTTCTTCGGACATCTTGTCGGCCGATGTCAGCGGCAACCGCGGCCCCCGTCGGCTCGCCTCGACGGGGGGCCCGAGCGCGCGCCGCGCCTTCGCCCTCGGCAGGCACCCCGACGGGATTGGGCGCCTGACGCCAACGAGGCGTTCGGCACGCGCGCGCGGGGCTCTCGGTCGCGCTCGAGGGGGTCCCGCGGGCCATGCCCTTAAGACAATGGCGCCGCCATGCATGGGCGCCCTCGTGCCCTGCTGCCTCAATGCCTCAATAGTTTCCACACTAATACCCCGGACCAGAAAACCCCGCTGCCCTCGAAGCCCATGGGCCCTGGGGCGCGCGAGACTCTGGGGCCCTATTCGCCTGGGGCCCAAGGGTTCAAGTGCATTGAGGCTGAGGCCGCTGAGACCCCGCGACCTACGACCCTCGTGCCTTAACGCATTACTGCCACGGGACCATAATGTCATAAGATCCTGAACTGCCGGGGCCCTGCGACCCCAATGCCTCAGCGCCCCGTGGGCCCGAAGACCCGCTGGACATGGGGCCCTGCGACCTTGGAACTATATTTCCCTAGGGCTCCAATTCGCCAAGACTTGAAAGCGCCTCGACCCCTAGACACTGGGGCCCTGGGCCCCGAAGACTGCAGCGCCGGACCCCCCCCCCCTCCCCCTCCCCCCATGCACCGCGGTCCGCTGTCGCCCTGGCGCCCGAATGCACGAGTGCCTTGACGCCGTGCTAACCCACGGCCCAAATGCCCTGGTGATCTAGAACCATGGAAGCCTGAGGCCCTGAGACCCTTCTCCAAAAGAGTTCAACGCCAATCTCAATGCCCTATGGCCCGAAGTCTTCAACGCACTAGGATGCCAAGTCCCTGAGACCAGAACCATTAGGGCCCTAGCGCCTTCAGATCCTACGGCCCCGAGGCCTCACGCATGCCCTGAGACCATGAAACCTCGAGTCCCTAACACCTCATTTGGAGTCGGCGCCGGTGGGCGTGCAACGGCAGAAGTGTAGCGCGCGCGCTCATCAATGCGGCTCCCGGGCGCGCTCGAGGGGAGCCCTGGGGCCCTGCCCTCAGGCGCCCATGCAGCCGCGCACTAGCTCCCTCATGCCCTTTGAGCCGAATGCCGTAGTAGCGTACTACCATAATATCTCAGACCATAAACACCTCCACCCCCTGAAACCCAAAGACCCTGGGGCGCGTGAGATTCTGAGACCGTAAGGCCTCGAGACTCTGGGGCCCAAGTTCCCTGGTGCCCTCAGTGCCCCAAAACCTACGACCCGCACGTCTTTGTGCTTTACTGCCGCAGAACCACAATATCACAATATCCTTAACCGTCGCAGCCTTACGACCCCAACACCCTACCTTACTGCCCCAATGCCCCAACACCCTCGCGCGCCTGGTGGGCCCTGGTCCAGCGGGTCTAGTGGCCATGTGGGGCTGTCTTGGGGCCCGTGTAGGGCGGTTGTCTCGGGGCCCATGCAGGGCTGTCTTGAGGCCCCTGTAGGGCTGTCTTGTGGCCTATGCAGGGCTGTATTGGGGCCCGTGCGAGCCTGTCTTGGGGCCCATGTAGGGTTGTCTTGGGGCCCGTGTCGGGCTGTCTTGGACCCCCGTGGAGCCTCTAATATATTTTTGTCCGGAGTCTGCGCTGGTGGGCGTGCGTAGGCAGAAATGTAGCACGCGTGCTGGTAAATGGTAAACCTACGGGGCGGCAAGGGCACGTGGCGCGGTACAAAAATTCCAGGGGCGCGTTTTGACGGCCGCGTTGGATTTCGAGGTCGGTGGCTCTTTCTGCGCGGGTCGGTGAGGTACCTGGACGATTTTTTTGTTCTACAGCAGGAACAACTTACACTTGGGCGCGATGTTGCCTATCTCGTCATCGCCGATTCTATCGTGGTTTCAGCTTCGAGAGCATTTTTCTTCCATTGCATCCCATAGGACTGCAAGGATTCTGCTTGCATCTATTTATCTGTTCCCATGTCTCAGCCTCCGCGTGGCGCAGAAGCCGCGCCCGTCGCTGCGCGCAAGATCGGGGGGTCCACGTCGAGGCTCGAAGTGATCATGGGCGATCTTCCCCCGCGTCTCGAGGGCCAGCTGAGGTTCCAGATTCCGGCGTAAATCTTCGCCCTGTCCAGGAAACGCCGTCAGGGGCCGGCCGCCTCAGCATCGCGCTCCGGGCCCTGGGCCGCCGAGTCAGCGCGCGCGGGGGCCCAGGCCGAGGCCCCTCCAGAGAGGCGACTACAGACAGGTGGCGACGCAGAGGCGCCATCAGAAGTAGAGATCGTGGAAGTAACGGGCGCAGCGCCTGCAGGTTTCGCCGCCGCCGAAAAGCAGTCGGAGGCTGTGCCGACTCAGCCGTCGCTGGCAGCTGAGCTGCCTGCCGGCGTCGCGCCGAGTTCCCAGCCGGCAGCCGGGAGTCCGACCTCGTTGTTGCCAGCGGGGGAACCTTTGGGGCATCGGGCGACGGCAGCAGGGGCCGCGCCAGTTGTCGCGGATTCCCAGGTCGAGGGTGCTTCGCCAGTGCGCGACGGGAACGGAGGCGTCAGTGTTTCCAGCAGCTCTCTCATCGCAGGCGGGCCTCAGGGGCCCTCTCGGGCAGCGCGCTTCCGAGCGCCCCCGCGTTTAGGGCCTCGGTGTTCGGCCCCGTGGCGAGCCCCGCGACGCAGGCAGAGTTGGATGAGACGTTGCGCGAGGGCGGCGCCCAGCCGCCCTGGGGGGATTCTGCCCGCGACGCGCAGCGCGATGACGATGCTTTGCTTGCGGCGCCCAGGTAAGCAGCTGCAAGCTGCAAAATGAAGAAGGGGGGGACTGCAGAATGAGCGAGCGATGGCCAGAGAAATTGGGCAGGGGGAGCGAGGGGAGAGGAATGGTGAGGAACGAGGAGGAATGGGGGACGCGGGGTCGGAGGGGAGATAAACAGAGAGACGATGGCTCCATATCCACAGTTTAGTCTGGCCCCGTGCTCGCCTTGGTGCTGCGTGAGGTTTTGAAGCAGTTTGACATGGGCTCACACTCGTTCCTTCGTTTTGTTTCCTGACGGCGAGCAGCGACAGAAATGCAAAATTGAATCGTTGCGCGTTCCTGCGAGCGTAAGCGGACGATGGTATCGTGCCCCCCTCCTGCGCCTCAGCATCGTCGTCGTCGTCTTCCATGTCGTGCAGCCCATGTGGCGCAATCTATATGGTGCAACCTATGTGGTGCAATTCACTTGCCGAACTTGAAGTTGTCAACTCCACTGCTCGCGCAATCATCCCACCCACCCACCCGCAACTTGGTTTGCAAACCCATTCGGGACCGCGCACAGATATCGCTCCGGGGTCGTCTTGGAGCCCTCGGGGGCGTCTCAAGAGCGCCCCAAGAAGGCCGGAGAAACAAGACGGCCGACGACGACGACGACGACGACGACGACGACGACGGCGGCGACGACGACGACGACGCCGACGTCGACGACGAAGACGACGACGCCGACGCCGACGACGACGACGAAGACGACGAGGACGTCGCCAACGAAGACGACGACGAGGGAGGAGGGAGGACGACGACGGCGACAACGACGACAACAACGACAACGACGACAACGAGGGAGGAGGAAGGACGGCGATGACGCGAACGACGAAGAGGGAGGAAGGACGGCGACGCCGACGACGACAACGACGAGGGAGGAGGGAAGATGACGACGAGACGACGACGACAACGACGACGACGACGGCGACGAAATAGGAGGGACGACGACGAGACGCCGACGACGGACGACGACGACGACGAGGGAGGAGGAGGAAGGACGGCGACGCCGTCAACGACGACGGAAACGACCACGACGCCAAAGACGACGACGACGACGAACACGAGGAAAGACACAGGACGACGTGGGCGACGACGACGACGACGCGGGAGGAGGGAGGACGGCGACGACGACGACGACGACGCCGCAAGAGCGCGCGCGCATGCTTTTGTTGAAAATCCGTGTTGCGAAACCTTGTGTTTTTGTAGGTTTTTGTGGACGCGCGATTTTGAAATCTTTCCGAAACCGATGGGTTTTGAAGGATTTCGGCGTACGCGCGCGAGGACGCGCGCGTCTGCACTTCGTCCCGTTTTTTGCAGAGGATTCTCGCGACGGCACACGCGCAAGGGCGGTCGACAGATTTCGACATGCGCGCGCGACGCCCGTTTGGTAGCATGTTGTGAAAACATTGAAAACCAATGGTTTGTTTTTTCGAATTCGCAAGAGCTCGCGCGTAATGTTTTTTTAGCAAACCAGTGTTACGAAACCATGTATGTTTGTATGTTTTCTGGAAACTCGATTGCGAAATCCTTCCGGCACCGAAGGTTGTTGAAGTATTTTGGCATGCGCGCGCGACGACGCGCGCGTGTGCAGTTCGTCCCGCTGTTTTGCAAGGGATTCACGAAAAAGTGTTATGTTATAACAAAACATGTCACCGCATAGTGTTGTTTTACAAAGGGAACCTCAGAGGGGGAACCCGGTTGGCCTGGGACATTGCGATTTCATATCTAGGATGGACATGTGGTCAGAATCATATTAGACTTACATACCCGAAAGGGGGGGCGATAACTCCAGGGGGGGGTGGAGTCTATTCTCTTTTTAGACAGGAGAAGCTATGTGGCGCAACCAATGTGGACGCCAAACTCTACGTAGTGCAACCCTCTTTGACTGTCTTGAAGCTGTCCTCTCCATTGCTCGTGCAAACATCCCACCCACCCACCCGCAACTTGGTTTGCAAAACCTGTTCAGACCGACTACGACGACACCGACGACAACGACTAGGACGACACCGACGACGTCTCCGACGACTTCGACGACGACAACGACGCCGACGCCTACGAAGACGAAGACGACGACGACGACGCCAACGAAGGCGACGACGAGGGAGGAAGGACGACGACGGCGACAACGACGACAACGACGACAACGACGAGGGAGGATGGAGGACGGCGACGACGCGAACGACGACGAAGGAGGAAGGACGGCGACGCCGACGACGACAACGACGAGGGAGGAGGGAAGACGACGACGACAACGCCGACGACGATGGCGACGAAATAGGAGGGACGACGACGAGACGCCGACGACGGACGACGACGACGACGAGGGAGGAGGAAGGACGACCACGGCCACAACGACGACGAAAACGACCACGACGCCAAAGAGGACGACGACGACGAACACGAAGAAAGACAGAGGACGACGTGGGCGACGACGACGACGACGACGCGGGAGGAGGGAGGACGGCGACGACGACGACGACGACGCAAGAGCGCGCGCGCGCACGCTTTTGTTGAAAATCCGTGTTGCGAAACCTTGTGTTTCTGTAAGTTTTTTAGACGCGCGATTTTTTGAAATCCTTCCGAAACCGATGGGTTTTGAAGGATTTCGGCGTACGCGCGCGACGACGCGCGCGTCTGCACTTCGTCCCATTTGTTGCACAGGATTCTCGCGACGGCACACGCGCAAGGGCGTTCGACAGATTTCGACATGCGCGCGCGCGAAGCCCGTTTGGTAGCATGTTGTGAAAATCTTGGAAAAAACCCATGGTTTTCTTAAGATTTCGGAAGAGCTCGCGCGGAAGCTTTTTTAGCAAATCGGTGTTGCGAACCCATGTGTTTTTGTATGTTTTTTGGAAACTCGATTGCGAAATCTTTCCGGCACCGAAGGTTTTTGAAGGATTCGGCATGCGCGCGCGACGACGCACGCGTGTGCACTTCGTCCCATTTTTTGCAGGGGATTCGTGACAAAGTGTTATGTTGGAACAAAAGATGTCACCGCATAGTGTTGTTTTTTACAAGGGAACCGCAGGGGGGGGGATACCGGCTTGGCTGGGATGGTACGAATTCATATTTAGGATGGACATGTGGTCAGAATCATATGTGATTTACAGCACGCGCGGGGGACCCGATACGTCCGGGGGGGGGGGGTAGAATCTATTATTTTTTTTAAAGGAGAATCTATGTGGTGCAATTAATTTTGACCGTCTTGAAGCTGTCCTCTCCACTGCTCGTGCAAACATCCCACCCTCCCACCCGCAACTTGGTCGCAAGACCTCTTCAGACAAGACCGTGACGGTAGGTACCACATGGCACTTGGCCACGACACCGATGCCGACGACGACAGCGACATTGACGACGACGGCGCCGCCGACAGCGACTGCGACGACACCGACGACGTCTCCAATGTTTTCGACGGCGACAACGACGACGACGACACCGACGACGACGACAACGACGCCGACGACGACGACGAAGACGACGACGACGTCGCCAACGGAGACGACGACGAGGGAGGAGAAAAAACGACGACGGCGACAACGACGACAACGACGATGGAGGAGGGAAGACGGCGACGACGCCAACGACGAAGAAGGAGGAAGGACGGCGACGCCGACGACGACAACGACGAGGGAGGAGGGAAGACGACGACGATGACAACGACGACGAAGACGACGACGACGGCGACGAAATGAAAGGACGACGACGAGACGCCGACGACGGACGACGACGACGAGGGAGGAGGATAACGACGAGGGAGGAGTGAAGACCACGACGACGACGACGACGACGGCGACGAAATAGGAGGGACAACGACGAGACGCCGACGAAGACAACGAGGGAGGAAGGACGACCACGGCGACAACGACGACGGAAACGACGACGACGCCAAGACGACGACAACGACGACGAGGAAAGACAGAAGACGACGACGGCGACGACGACGACGACGACGACGAGGGAGGAGGGAGGACGACGACGACGACGACGACGCAAGAGCGCGCGCGCACGCTTTTGTTGAAAATCCGTGTTGCGAAACCTTGGGTTCTTGTAGGTTTTTTGGACGCACGATTTCGAAATCCTTCCGAAACCGATGGTTTTTGAAGGATTTCGGCATACGCCCGCGACGACGCGCGCGTCTGCACTTCGTCCCATTTGTTGCACAGGATTCTCGCGACGGCACACGCGCAAGGGCGTTCGACAGATTTCGACATGCGCGCGCGCGAAGCCCGTTTGGTAGCATGTTGTGAAAATCTTGGAAAAAACCCATGGTTTTCTTAAGATTTCGCAAGAGCTCGCGCGGATTTTTTTTAGCAAATCAGTGTTGCGAAACCATGTACTTTTGTATATATATTTTTTTGGAAACTCGATTGCGAAATCCTTCCGGCACCGAAGGTTTTTGAAGGATTTCGGCATGCGCGCGCGACGACGCGCGCGCGTGCACTTCGTCCCGTTTTTTGCAAGGGATTCGTGAAAAAGTGCTATGTTAGAACAAAAAATGTCACCGCATAGTGTTTTACAAGGGAAACGCAGGGGGGGGGAACCCGGCGGCTTGGCTGGGATGGTACGAATTCATATTTAGGATGGACATGTGGTCAGAATCATTTGTAATTTACAGCACGCGCGGGGGTCCCGATAAGTCCGGGGGGGGGGTAGAATCTATTAGTTTTTCAGAAAGGAGATTTCGCTTGCCGAGCTCGAAGTTGTCAGCTCCACTGCTCGCGCAATCATCCCACCCGCCCACCCGCAACTTGGTTTGCAAAGCCCATGCTGGAGCGATTGCTATGAGTGCTGGGTGGTTGCTGGTGCATCTCTGCGGCTGCGCTAGCCCGCGCATGCTCGCGCGCGCAGCGGCCAGCGAGTTTGGCGCGACCGACGCAAAATCGGTGGCGCTGACCGCTCGGCACATCCCAACAGGCACTTCAGTGCGAGTCGGCGACTTGGGCGGGCGCGGTCTCATGGCAACGTCGACAACGGTATACGCGATGATGATAGTAGCGATGTTGGTGGCGATGTTGACAGCGACGACGGGGCAGCCAGTGACGACGCCGATGCTGATGACGCCGGCGACGATGACGGCGTCTTCGCGTCGGCGATGAAGGGAAGGTTCTGGCAGGAATTCGAAATGCGCGCGCGGCAGACGCGCGAGAGGGGCTTGCATGGCATTATTCGGCACGGATCGTGCCACCCCAGCGCGCGCGCAAGGGCGTTCGAACGATTTCGACATGCGCGCGCGCGAAGCCCGCTTGGTAGCATTTTCTGAAAATGTTGAAACAGTTTTTGGTTTTCCTAAAAACTCGCAAGCCCGCGCTTTTGGATGAAAATCCGCGTTGCGAAGCCTGGCGTTGTTTTATACGCTCGATCTTGAAATCCCTTCGACACCAAAGTTTAAAAACAAAAGGATTTCGGGCATTTCGTCTCGTTTCGTTTTCCGAAGGGTTTTTTTTGAAAACATGTGACTTATGATCGGCGAGTGCGCGCGCGTAGTATTTTTTGTCCCGGGGGGGCGAGGGGGCGCCGATGCCGGCCTGGCTCGGATAGTATGACTTCACAGGTGGGATGGGCATTGGGTTAGAAGCATGTGCGTTTTGCATCGAGTTCCGGGGAATCGATGAGTCGGGGGCGGGGGGGGGGGGGGCTATTTCTTCTGGTACAGGAGAATATATGGAGAGCCGTCTTGGGGGGCCCTCTTGGCGGGGCCCTCTTGGCGGAGCCGTCTCGCGGAGCCGTCTCGCGGAGGCTTCTCGGCGGGCAGCCCGGGGCGGGCCATCTTGGGGGGGCCATTTTGGGGGGGCCATCGTGGGATATGGCGATTGAGAAAATGCCAGCATTGAGTTCCACGGCTTGCGTTGCTTTTTGCATGGCTTGCAAAGTCATTGCGCTGCAACTTTACACCCCCCTGTCGCGCCCTGCGGGCTGGGCGAGACCCGCGCTTGAGCCGTGCATGTGGGCGTCTCAGTTGAAGATTATTGTCCGTAGTCTTGACGGATGGTCCCATTGCCCCAGCGAGCGGCGAATGGGCAGGCACCAGCGTTTCCAGCCCCGTTGTTCTCCGCGGCCATGTGTTTATGATCGAGTATTTTTCGGGGCAGCTGCGTTTGTCTCATCTTCTCTATGGCCCCCAAGAGGAGGCGTAAGGGGGCGGGCGATGGCGTCGAGCGGCGGCCGCCGATTTGCGCCCCCGCCGCCGCCGCGGGCCCCGTCGCCATGTCGATGGGCGCCGGGAAGGGCTCGCGCCAGGTCGGCCCGAAGCGGGAGTTCGGAGCGAGCTCGCCCGCGCCCGCCGACGGGGGGGCCTGCCAAGGCGCAGCCCGAGATCGGTTGCGGCATCTGCGGCGAGAAGAACGAGAGCATGGAGGCGGCGTGCAAGCGCGAGAAGTGCCCCGGGACGCACAAGTTCGCGCCCCCCTCCCGGGCCCGGGGCGCGACGACTGACAAGTGCCGCAGCAGCGAGAAAGTCAAGGTTGGCACAGACAGCGCGCATCAGATTCTTCAGAAGCAAGGCCGCGTGCACGCAGATATGGAGCACCAGGAAACAGCGGGGGAGAAGTCTGGCCTCTTCGAGGGCGCGGTCTGGTCGTCCGCCTGCCTGAAGGAGAGCGACGCGGTCGACCTCTACGCGAAGCGGCCGCGCGAGATCGACATGAAGCCGGCGAACGTGGCGGGCCAGAGCGGCGCCCTCGGGAAAATCAAGGTGAAAGCGGCTCTTGGCCAGCCGCGCACCATCGTGAATATCTACTGCCGCGTGGGGGCTCAACCGTTCCGCGTTGGCGACGCCTGCGAGCCGGAGTATGTTTTCCTCGGCGCGGCGCTATCCATTTGCTGGCCATGGTTGTGGACCTTTGCGCGGACCTCGAGGTTTTCTTCAGCGCGCTTTCTCGCGGCGACATCCTGCGCAGGATCCAGGGCGAGGCGACGGCTGAGCTCGCCGGGGCGAGGCGCGGGGCCCTCAAGTCCAGCGCTTCGGGTTCGGCGCCGTCGGCTCTGCCGCCGTCGGGGCCACTTTCGGAGCCAGCGCTGGCCGTTGGGGCTGCGGCTGCAGCGCCGACGGGGCCGACGGAGGCGGCGAGCGAGCCCGTTGAAAGCCCCGTGGGCCCGCCAGCCTCCGCGCCCGCGAAGATGAACGCGTCCTCCACGTCGCATCTCGAGGGCGCCTTGCCTGGCGGTGCTTCTTCGCTGCTGCAGTCGGCGGCGTCGGCGGCGGGCGGTGGCTCCGCGGCGGCCTCCAGCGAGAAGGGCGGCAACTGGAACGCTGGCGAGGGCATGGGGGAGTCGGGGGAAACGGACGACGAGGCGAGGGCCGCGTGGGCGGGTTTGTCCAAGCTCAGCTTGCGCGGGATGCGGGGGTACCTTGAAACGAGCATATAAGATAAAAGCACAGAACGCAGCAAACATGACATACTAACTGGTTACGCGTGCGCATGTAACCGCGCGCGCAATGCAAAACAGGCGGCCCCCCTCCAAATTTGAGCCGCCCGTGTAAAACATCAGCGGGGTGACTGCCCGACCCCGTCCCGCGCGTGAGCCGCGGGGGAACGCTACCTAGGGTGCGCAGCAGCCTTCAACGCCGAGCTGGCAATCCATGCGCACTTGCGAGATCCACAGACTGCTGGGGGGGTAGAAGCCGGGGCGCGCGGCGCGCCAGTTCAGGGGCAACGTTGCCAAGTTCACGGGCGATCCAGACCGCGGCGTGGCTTCGACGTGGATGAATCTGGCAGAGAAGCGCATGGTTGCTGGCGACCAGAAGGCGGAGGTCATCAAGGCGATGAACGGTTCAGAGTTGGCGCAACTCACAGAGGACATCGACAAGAACGCCCCCGAAGCACCGGCGGCGTTCCAGCGCGCGCTGTGGGGGAGGGCGCTCGAGGACTGGAAGGCTGACCAGTAATGGGCGTTCAAACCAGGAGTTGCGATCTTTATGTGTTTGCCGTGGGCTCGCGATGTCGGAGACGTTGGTGACGTTGCTACGTTCGAGTGCAAGTCCCCGACTTCAGCTTCGATGGAACTGCCTGTTGCGGAGGAGGGATCGATGTTCAAAGACAACTCGCGCAATCTCATCCCGCCGCGCTTCTTGGACTTCGGGAAGGACGGGCACCGGAGGACAATTGAGTTCGTTGCCGCTGCGAAGGGCGAAATACAGGCGTTGCCTCTGACTCGCGAGCTCAAAGTCGATGACGCCTCTGCGGAGGTCGCGGCGAGATTGCACATGATGAATGCGCTTGGGGGGCAGGCCGAAGACGCGCTACACCTGGCGGCAGTGGATCAGCCGGGCATCACTAAAACCACTGCGGTCGAGGGCGCCGTCTACGCCGTCGTGTCGGGTGAGCCCCGATGGAAGGTGAAGCTGAAGGACTACTTGAAGTACTCTCCCGAGGTGAAGAAGTGGCGCCCGACCATGGCGCAGCTTTCGGCGGCCCCGCAGTCCGAGGAGCCGCCGATTTACGAGGCCCTCAGTAGCATCATGAAAGACCTGCCCATCATCGAAGCGGCGCTCCCAGAGGTGGAGTGCAGCTCCCTCTTCCAGGTGTCGCGAGGTGCCTCGGGCCGCATCTTTGGGCATTTCGCTGCCCGCGCGAAGAACGATCCGCGCGGGGCAACCCACGAGTTCAGTGATAATGTGGGGGCTCTCTCGCAAAAGGCGCCTACCATCTTCGGTGTTTCCCCGGCCTGGATGACGCGGCGGCTTCGATCAACTCTCTCAGGTCTCAGAATGATGGGAAGAACCCCGTCGAGCACTTGCGCGCTGAGCTCGGAGTGTTAAGGTTAGACGCGCTCGTCCTTGCATTGGCTCAAACCGACCAGATCGAGGGCTTGAAGGACGTAGCGCCAGAACCGCCCATGCGGAAGTTTGTGTCTTTCACGAGACAGGCAGTGGAGTTGGTCACAAGGACGCGGATCACCGCCCTCCATGTCTATTGTGATCCGCTGCTCGATGCTTCGCTCAGTGGCTTTCTACAGAAAGCGCATGTTTGCAATGGTCAAGTCTCTCCAGCGGGGTCTGGTTTCAAGTTCTTCGAGCAGTTGATTGAAATATCGAGATTGGCCAAAGCCTTATTAGGGGCAGTGGCGACCATCGTGCCGACGGACCCGAACATCGGCTTCTCTGACGACGACGCCGCCGTTGCCGCCGATCATTCGGTGGGCGCTTTCTTTGGCCTGCTGACGCAGTGCGAGGCCGCGCAGGAGGCTAATCCCCAGAACGAGGCGGACATCGTGAAGGATGCGTTCATGAGGCAACTGGCGCCAGAGACGGAGGCCCTCAAGCGCGCGTTCGTCGGTGCGAAACGGGCTGCGCTGGAGGGGAAGTTCCTGACGGAGAACGAGAGTGTGCCGCTGAGCAAGCTCAAGGGCGGTCTCTTGGGCAAAGACTGGCGCGACGGGATCCGTCCATCGATTGCATTCGACGGCTTGCTTGAGTGTGCGCACGACTTCCCGAGCGATCTTGGGGCGATCTATGGGGCTTCTTGGGCCGTCTCGGGCCATCGGGCGGCCGAGAAAAAGCAAAACCCCGAATCCTTCCGAACATGTTGGGACATCATTGATTTGGGCCTATTCTGGCCATTCTGGAGGCCCTGTTGGACACTTCTGGGCCGTCTTGGAGACCTCTTCGGGGCCTGTTGGGCCATTTTAGAACCATCTTGCGCCGTTTGGGGCCGTCTTGGGGTGCTCCAGGGCCGTCTTGGAGGCCATCTTGGGCGTCTTCGAAGCGCCATCATGAGGTCATCTTCGAGGCATCTAGGCCATCTTAGGGCGACTTTGGGGGATCGTTCGGCCGTCTTCGCGTGTTGGAAGGCCGAAAAAACACATACCAACATCTTTCAAACACCTTAGGTAAATCAGCGATGTTGTCCTCTTCGGGCCCTCCTGGAGGACCTCCTAGGGGCGTTTTGGGTGTCTTGGCCCGTCTTGGGCCATCTTGGAGGCCTCTTGGGCGGACTCGGGGGCATCTTGGGGCAATCTATCTTGGGCCGTTTTTGTGGTTTCTTGGGGCTGTCTTGGCCGTCTTGGAGGCCATCTTGAGCCGCCAATTAGAATTTATTGTGGGATTGCGGTGGTTTGTGGTGCTTTCCGCGTGGCCGGCGCAGTGGGCCAGAGCTCCAGGGGAGAGTTCCTTCGGAAAAAAAAACAGACGCAGTAGGGCTCAGCACGCCGGGCACCCCTGTGGCAAGACCACGTGGAGCGGCGAATCGAAGACGCTTCATACCGTCCATACTCCAGCCTCCATCCTCCTCCTGGACTCCTCCCTCCTCCTCTTTTTCTTCGGCCGTGCCCCCACCCGATCCTTCAACACCGTCGTCGTCACCGCCGTCGCCGCCGCCGACGTTGCCGCTGCCGCCGCCGCTTTTGCCGTCGCAGCCTCCGCTGCCGCCGCTGCCATTGCCGTCGTCGCCTTCGCCGTGGCCCCCGCCGCCGCCGCCGCTGTCGTCGTCGTCGTCGTCGTCGATATCGTTGCCACCGCCGCCGCCGTCGCCGCCGTCGCCGCCGCCGCCGCCGTCGGCGTCGTCGTCGTCGGCGTCGTCGTCGTGGTGGTCGTCGTCGCTTCCCGTGCAACGCCATGCCTACGCCTGGCGCCCTCGAGCAAGCGTGGTCGCGGCGTGCGCGCGCGCGAGGACCAGTCCCGCCGGGCTTCCGAGGTGGAGGCCCAGGGCAAGAGGTTCCTCGGCATGGGGGTGTCCGGAGGCGCTCGGGTGGCGGGGCGGAGAGAGCCCCAGACACTTCTGATCGGCGGCGTCTCGGATCCGAGTTGTGGGCAGGCTGCGCTGGGACACAACCGCAGCTAATTGCGGCATGCGGGGAAGGGGGAGGGAGGAGGACGAAGAGGGTCCGACCGCGCGCGGCCAGGGGGCAATCAGAGCGTGAAGTTTTTCGGGATGTACCGGAGCAGGTCCGCCGAAGAGCTGGAGGTGCTTCCAGTAGGCCGACACGCCCACGAGTGCCCCAGACATCCACTGGTGTGCGATAGTCGGGACGGAGGTGTTCACTGTTTTAGGGCTCCATGGGGTCCTTTGCTGGGCCCCAGGGCCATCCGAGAATGGCCCAGGACGGAAAACTCATCTTGGCGTGAGGTTCGGGACTTCTGGGGGCCCCGCAGTGAGAATCTCATTATATCGGACGTCTTGGGCACCGGAGATCAGGGCATTGCAGACCAGGACTCTGCAAATCGGCATCGCGTGACGGTGACCTTTCGATGGGATGTTTTTTGGTGCGGGCCCCCGCGGCCCCCCCCAGGATTGGCTCGCGCGTTGGGGTTCGGTCCCCCGCGCTCCCCAGATGCCGCGAGCGGGAGATCTTGGTGAGAGCAAACGCGACGGAAGGTTTTGGGCAGGTTTCGTTTTCCGCGGGCCTTGACCGGGCCCCAGGGGCCGCCACAAATTTACCTGGTTTCAAAACTCGGTCCGATGGAAATCCGTAGCCATTGTGGCTCAAGGCTCGCAGAAATTGTGGCGCGGGGCGCTTAGTGGGACGGAATGGATCCTGCGAGCAACGATTTGGAAACGAACAGCCCCAAGGTGTTCACCAATGAGATCGAGCAGGGGAACGCCCTGGTCAAGACCGCAGCTTTTCTGGTTGGGCTCGCATCATGCATCAGTGGGATTCTCCAGCTGATCGACCTAGGCTTCCTGTTGACGAATTTTACCTTCTACCTGCTCTCGGTCTACCAGGTCTTCTTCGCCATCACGACCATGCTCTTCGAGGCGAAGCCCGACTGGGTGGTGAAGATCCAGGACACCATCAAGCTTCCCGTGAGTTCTTACCAGGACACACTGATGAACAACGCAGCCTTTCTCACCACCACTGGCGGTCGTGGACTGTTCTACGTCTTCCTCGGGTCCCTGTGGTTCGGCTTCCCAGAAGGTACACACGCGTCTTTCTTGACGTTCCTGACTGGTCTTGCGCTATTGGTAGTAGGTATTGTACACATCGCCATGCATTTCGGCATCATGCCGCACCACGTTGTCGCGAAGGTCCAGGCAACGGCCCAGGGGTCCTACGACCACATCGCAGGCAGGAGCTGAGGCGGGCAGGCGGCGCGCGGTTTGGAGGGCAGGAGCCGCAAGAGACGGGCTCCAGCCGAGTCGCCCCAGGCTGAGTGTCTCCAGCCTGCCGGCATCTCTCCCTTCCTCCGCACCCCCCTCCCCGACCCCTCACGTAGGCACTTAGGCATTCTCTCCTTGCCAGGCGCCCGGCGACGGTGCGAGCGCCCGAGATCTGGAAGGGCGCCCGGCAGAGCGCCCTGGCGCCCGCACGCTGTGCAGTGGCGCTGCGCTTCTCTCGACACCCGAGGCGGGCCCGACTAAAGGTTGAACCCGCCGCTGTCCGCCAGGTCGTGGCAGACAAAAAAAAAGAAGATCGGTCCGATGGAAAGGGTCGAGGCCTCTTGGGTCGGACGAGAAAGCGGGTGGGATCGGGAAGAGGGGGGGGCGAATTCTTCTGCGCGCGGCTGGTGTCGGCCCCTTCTCGTGGTCCCGTTGATGCATTGGGCGCTTCTCCCGGCCGGCCACGGGCCGATTCCTCGCCCAGGGCGACGGGATCTACGCGCATCCGCTGTTTCAGGCCTGGGCCACCCTGCCCTTCTGGCACGGCCAGGGACCAGAGAGGCATCTACATCGCTCCCAGACCCATGATGGGCCAGGCCTGGGGCAGTGGATATGTAAAGCTCTCCTTGCCCAATATATATATATATATATATATATATACACACCTATATATACATATATATATATATATATATATATATATATATATATATATATATATATACACACACACACCGGGCTACAGGGCCAGGGGCTCCCTGGCCGGGACCGCAACCCCCCATGGCGGGATCGGGCCTCCGGGAGCGCCCTTGTCCGGCCCCAAGAGCCCCAAGAGTGCCCCAAGAGCGCTCCACGACGAGCCCAGCAGGCTCCAAGAGGCCCAAGAGGGCGCCAAGAGGGCCCCAAGATGCCCAAGATAAGCCCAAGACGGCCAAAGAGGCCCCCAAGACGCTCCAAGAGGCCTCCAAGAGGCCCTCCCAGAGGGCCCCAAGAGGCCAACATCGCTCATTTTACGAAGGTTTTGGACACATTTTGCCTTTCCCGCCTTTTCAGCTTTCCGACGCTCCACGACGGCTCAAAGGCCCCCCGCGGACGCCCCAAGACAGCCCGAGAGGCCTCCAAGAGGGCCTCAAGACGGCTCTGGAGGGCCCCAAGACGGCCCAAGACGCGCCCAAGACGGGCGAAGAGAGGCCCAAGACGGCCCCAAGAGGGCCCCAAGAAGGGAACCGCGAACCGGAAATTCGAGCCTCCCGCCTCCACAGGGCCCCCGGAGGCCCCAAAGGGGCCCCGGGAGGCCCCAAAGGGGCCCCAAGAGGCCCCAGGAGACCCCCAAGAGGCACCCAGGAGGCCCAAACTAGGCTTCAAACAGCCCCGAGGAACCTCACAACGGACGGTTCGGACGAGCCGCACTTCGGACCGCCGCCGCCGCCGGTCCAAGAAAACGGCCTCCTGGACGCCATGCGCGCCGTGGCCCTCCTGCGGTGGCACCTCCCGCCCCGGGCCAGCGCAGAGGCCCTCGGATTCCAGAGAGAATTCTCCGTCGTCGGCGGTGTCGCCGTCGTCGGCGTCGTCGTCGTCGACGCCGTCCCCGCCCTGGTCGCCCCTCGGGTCTTGGGCCGTCTTGGGCGGTTTGGGGGGCTGTCTGCGGACCATCTTCGGCTGCCTGGGGGCCTCTTGGAGGCCTCTTGGGGGCCTGTGGGGGGCCCCTTGGAGCATTCTGGATGCTTTGGGGGGCCTTCTTGGGGTCTCCTAGGGCTCTCTTTGGGGAGGAAGGCTGGAAATGTCAGGTCGGGTACCCCTGTGAGTTCTTTCTTGGAGCGGTCCTGGGGCCTTCTTGGGCTGTCTTGGGGGCCTCCAGGTCACTCCTGAACCCCACTTGAGCCGTGTTGGGGCCCTCTTGGAACTCTCTTTGGCCGTCTGGTGCGATCTTGGGGCCCTCTGTTACCCTCTTTGGCCGTCTTGGCGCGAGCTTGGAGGCCTCGAGGCGAATATTATAAAAATGCACGCTTTCCGAAGGGAATGGGGCCATTTTTGCTTCTGCGGGCCCTCTTGGGGGTCCTCTTGGATGCCTCTTGGGCCGTCTTGGGCGGTTTGGGGGGCTGTCTGTGGACCATCTTCGGCTGCCTGGGGGCCTCTTGGAGGCCTCTTGGGGGCCTATGGGGGGCCTCTTGGGGCATTCTGGATGCTTTGGGGGGCCTTCTTGGGGTCTCCTAGGGCTCTCTTTGGGGAGGAAGGCTGGAAATGTCAGGTCGGGTACCCCTGTGAGCCCTTTCTGGGAGCGGTCCTGGGGCCTTCTTGGGCTGTCTTCGGGGCCTCTAGGTCACTCCTGAACCCCACTTGAGCCGTCTTGGGGCCCTCTTCGAACTCTCTTTGGCAGTTTTTATTGGGTTTCCGCGTCCTAGGCCTCGGAGGCCGCCGCCTCCGACCCCCCGTGGGAGGACGGGGCGGCCGGGGAAGTCCAAAATAGTCCAGGAGGGCCTCCAGAGGCTCCCAAGACGGCCCAAGCGGGCCCCGAGTCGCCGAAAGACCGCTCCAGGACGCCCAAGGTAGGCCCAAGACGGCCCGAGAGGCCCCCCAAGGCACTCCACGACGCTTCAAGACACTTCTCCACAGCGCTTCAAGAGGCCGAAATCGTTAATTTTAAGAAGGTTTTCGAGCGATTTTGGCCTTCCAGCCTTTTCGGCTGTCCGACGTGCGCTCAAGAGGGGACCACGACTCCAAAATTCGACCCTCCCGCGTGAAGAGTGCCCCAGGAGGCCCCAAGGAGCCCCCAAGAGGCCCCAGGAGGCCCCCACGAGGCACCCAGGAGGCCCAAACGAGGCCTAAAGAGGCCACAAAACAGCCCCGAGGAGGCCCCACAACGGTCCCAAAACGGCTACCGAGAAGCTGCGAAACTGCCTTCACGACGTCCCCGACAGGCCAACCACGAGATCCAAACCAACACCCATGAGGCCTCTGACCCACCACCCAGGGCACTGTGGCGGGAGCAGTGACAGCACTTGTGCACAGCATGTTCCGGCGGGAGCCTTCCGGAACACGCTGCAGGAGGAGGAGGAGGAATATCAGGAGGAGAGAGAGCTGGAGTGGGCGGAGGAGGAGGGGGACGAGGAGGAGGAAGAGGCCTCCAAGACAGCTCCAAGATAGCCGAAGAGGCTTCCAAGAGGGCCCTGGGCGGCCCGCGAGGGCCCCAAGGCGGTGCCTGAGGCGCCCAAGAAGGCCCGAGAGAGCCCCAAGACGGCCCCAAGAGAGGCCCAAGAAGGGAAACTCGAACTGAGAATCCGAGCTTTCTACCCCGAGAGGTTCTCGGGAAATCCCAAGAGGCCCCCAATCGGATCCAAGATGCCCCCAAGAAGCTCCCAAGAGGGCCGACGAGGTTCCAAGAGATCTCCCAAGGTGGCCCCAAGAGGCACAACTCATTGTTTTACGATTGGATTTTGACGGGTTTTAATTTTTTCGGCCTTTGGCATCCCGATGCTCCAAGACGGCCCAAGAGGCTTCCAATACCGCTTCAATATAGAGGAAGAGGCCTCCAAGAGGGCCCCAAGACGGCCCGCGAGTGCCCCAAGACGGTGCTTGAGGCGCCCAAGACGGCCCGAGAGGGCCCCAAGAGTCCCAAGAAAGTTCAAGAAGGGGAACGCGACCCAACAGCAGAGCGTTCCCCCCAAAAGGCCCACAGGAGGCTGCAAGAGGACCCCCAAAGCTTCCCGAGGGCCCAAAAGGCCTTTAGGAGACGTCCAAGAGGTTTTAAAATAGCCCAAAAGTGCCCTCGATGCGTCAAAACTGCTTCCAGGAGGCCCCCGGGAGGCTTCCGGATTGCCTCAATCTGACCGCAGGTGGCCTCAAGTCGGGCCTCCACGCAGCCAAGACGGCCAATGACGGCTTCAGATTGCAGAGCCGATGCCCCCAAGGGACCCTCAGACGCCCCCCCAAGAGGCACCCAAGAGGTGCCTCCAACAGCCAGTTGACGAAGCATGCGGAACACCCCAGAAGCTCCTCAGATGCCGTCGCGCGCCTGTGCTTGATAACGTTGTCCAAGATCGTCCAGCGCCCCCCCGGCCTGGGCTAGAACTTGAACGCGCGCGAAGCGCGCGCGATGGTTCTAGTATATATAGATATGTACATACATATGTATTTATATATGTACATACATACACACATATATATATATATATATATATATATATACACATATTTATATATATACATATACATATGTGTATATACATATATATATATATATATATATATATATAAGTACATCCGTAAGGGCTTCGCCCCATGCCGCCGGCCCCCTGTCTCGGATACTGGGAGATGCAAAAGCTAAATCATGAGGTCTGGGCGCTGCCGTGAAGCAGTGTCGGGAACTGTTTGTTTTTCGACCCTGACCCTACGGATCTGCGTCACGAGTGCCACAGAATTTCAGACATGTGGCATATCTCCTCTGTTTTTGGACCCTGACCCTGCCGATCTGAGTGAGGGGTGCCACCGAATTTTCAGAAATGTGGCAAATCCCATGTGTTGTTGGACCCTGACCCTGCCGATCTGCGTGAGGGGTGCCGCCGAATTTTAGAAATGTGGCAAATCCCATGTGTTTTTGGACCCTGACCCTGCCGATCTGAGTGAGGGGTGCCACCGAATTTTAGAAATGTGGCAAATCCCATGTGTTGTTGGACCCTGACCCCGCCGATCTGCGCGAGGGGTGCCGCCGAATTTCAGAAATGTAGCAAATCCTTTGTGTTTGTGCACCCTGACCCCGCCGATCTGCGCGAGGGGTGCCACCTAATCTTAGAAATGTGGCATACCTCTTGTGTTTTTGACCCTGACCCTGCCGATCTGAGTGAGGGGTGCCACCGAATTTTAGAAATGTGGCAAATCCGATGTGTTTTTGGGCCCTGACCCCGCCGATCTGCGTGAGGTGTGCCACCGAATGTCAAACATGTGGCAAATCCTTTGTGTTTTTGGGCCCTGACCCCGCCGATCTGCGTGAGGGGTGCCAGCAAATTTTAGAAATGTGGCAGATGCTGTGTGTTTTTGCACCCTGACCCCGCCGATCTGCGTGAGGGGTGCTACCGGATTTGAGAAATGTGGCAAATCCCATGTGTTTTTGGACCCTGACCCCGCCGTTCTGCGTGAGGGGTGCTAATTCTTAGCCACCCCAGCAATTCAGAGCACACGCTCAAGGCGTGGTACAAATGCCCGTTTTGGGCCTCCCCCCTCGCGCGGTCCATCAACAAGGAACAGCAAGCAGCAAGAAGTCAACAAGGAACAGTAAGCAGCAAGAAGCAGAACTGCAACAGTGGAAACTAGAAGCTGCAACTGGCACAGGAAACTGCGGACCTTCGTCCTACAGCCTGTTGGCCCCACAAGGGGGCCGGCGGATATATATATATATATATATATATATATGTATATATGTATATATATATATATATATATATATATATGTATACATATATATATATAATATCATTCATTCATATGTATATATACATAGAGAGAGAGAGAGAGAGAGAGAGAGAGAGAGAGCGAGCCCTCCCCCCTTCTGCTGGATTATCCATCGCTTCATATGGGCGGCATGTCCAGGCCTCTGATCGGCGAACCCCCCACCTGTGCCACACCCCCTTTTTGTCCGCCCCGCACCTCGGAGAGAGGAGCCGCGCCGTGAAGAGATGTCCCGATGCTGAGGTGCGCCTGGGGACGGGGGCGGGGGGCTGCCGTGCTGCTGGGGGACAGCGCCGGGTCGAGGGGGCTCCCCTGCCCGAGGGCGCCCGCTCGAGGTGGTGGTGGGGGGGACATCGGCTGCGCGCAAGAGTGGCCCCTCGCCGGAGTGATCCTTGGTGCGCGGCTCTCGGGGCGCGCGCGCGGGCCACGCCCAGGCACGCAGGCTGCTGCTGTCGCCTCGCAGGCGTGGGTCGGCAGGCCGCGCAGCAAAAGTGAGTCTTGCCCAGGGCCACCCACAGACGACGGTAGGAAGGCGACGGGATCGGCCGAGACATTTGGTGCCTTGTTTCTGTTGCAAGACACGTGCCCTGGATCTTCTGACCCTTTCCGCAGGGTCAGGTTCTCGTCCGAGGTCGTTTTCCGAAAACGGCGAAACACCACAGTTGTTAGATTTTCTCGTTTGGTGACGTTGGTTTTCTGATCGAGAGTGAACCAGATGTTACAGGGTTGCGCTGGGTCTTCGGGGGGCACAGCGACCCAGTGACCCAGTGACCCAGGACCCGTGACCAAGTGCCGTGAACCCGGTGACCCGTGCCCTTGTGAACCGGTGATGTGCGACCCACCAGTGATCCGGTGGTTTTGAAACCAAGTGATTTTGTGGCCTTGTTACCTGGTGACTTCAAGTTGGCCCTGGTGACCTTGTGACGTGGGGCTGAGTAACCCAGTGACCTAATGGCACCTGGTGACTTGCGTTGACCCATGGCCTTGCTGGCCCCTAGTCTGATTGAGTAGAGGGTACATAATATAATAGAGAGAGGAGAGAACAGAAAGGTGAGCGTACAGAATTGGAGACACAGTGCGGAGACCAGTGTAGAAACAGGAGGGTGGGGTTAGAGAATGAAACAAGTGTATACACACAAAGGGTACAACACGTAAGGGTGGCGAAGTGGTGGCCAAGTGGAAAGCAGGAAGTCCGTAGAGTGGGGGCAGGGGATAAGGGATCGAGAGCAGAGAGGAGATGACAAAGAGTATGAGACATGTGTATAGCTTTCAGCCATTCGTAGAGAGTGTGTACCAAAGGTCATGGTTTGGAGAAGAGAACAAAAAAACATGCAGAGGGCATGGGGATATAGTAGATCAAGCAGACGAGGGGGTAGAGAGTTGACGATAGTGCATGCAAAATACAGAGACGTCTGGGTCAGCTGACATGGTTACCCAGTGACCCACTTGTGTTGCTCAACTCACTGGGTGACCCCATGACCCAGTGATGGTCACTGGGTCACCGGGTCAGGTCACCTGATGGACCTAGTGACCCAGCGACCCTTTTTGTGTAGGTCAGCTGACATGTTGACGCTGACCTGGTGACCTGCTGACCAGGTGTCCTGCGCGTTGGTCGGCTGACCCAGTGGTCTGCTTAAGTAGTGTGGGTTCAGCTGGCCCAACTGACCCGGTGTCACGGTGGCACGGGTCAGCCAGTCTGGGACCAGGTGGCGTGGGTCAGCCCAGTGAACCAGTGGTGTGGGGCAGCTGACCCGACATCTAATGGATTGAAAATGATACCGGAGAAAAGCCCCAATCCGATTTTTGTTTAGGGCTATAGGGCTACGGGGCTATAGGGCTATAGGACCATAGGGCTGTAAGTCTATAGGGCTATAGGGCTACAGGGCTATAGGGCTATTGTCATTTGGCGCTATAGGGCTATAGGGCTATAGGGCTATAAGGCTATAAGGCGATAAGGCTATAGGGCTATAGGGCTATAGGGCTATATGGCTATGGGGATATAGGGCTATAGGGCTATAAGGTTATAGGGCTATATGGTTATATGGCTATAGGGCTATCGGGCTATAGGCTACAGGGCTATAGGGTCATAGGGCTACTGGGCTAAAAGGTTCTAGGGCTAGAGGGCTATAGGGCTTCAGGGCTATAGGGCTATAGAGCTATAGGTCTACAGGGCTATAGGACTACAAGGCTATAAGGCTATAGGGCTATACGGCTATAGGTCTACCGGGCACCCAGGCACCCCGGCGTGCCGTTGGCGACGTAGCTAACCTAACCATATGAATCCGCTAGGACCCCTACAGTGGCAAGCTCAACACTGATGTTTCTATCGTTTTCGGCCCTCGGAGCCCGCTTTCGAGCGCTGGAGCCTTCAAAATGCGGCCCAGGATGAACAACATGTGTCCCCAAGAAGGGTTTGCGGACCTCCGCGGGCCCCGTGTTGAACAATCCCTAGATCGGCCTACTAACCCCCATCCCCGCTCATATCAAAACCCTTCTAATTTCATGATACCGGAGAAAAGCCCCAATCAGGGCTAGGGGGCTATAGGGCTATAGGGCTATTGAGCTATAGGGCTATAGAGCTATAGGGCTATAGAGTTGTAGGGCTATACGGCTAGTGGGCTATTGGGCTATAAAGCTATAGGGCTATAGGGCTATAGGGCTTAGGGCTATAGGGCTATATAGGGCACCCCCGGGCACCCCCGGGCACCCCCGGGCACGCCCGGGCACCCACCCGGGCACCCGGGCACCCGGGCACCGCCGGGCCCCCCCCGGGCACCCGGGCCCCGGGCACCTCTGGGCACCCGGGCACCCGGTCGTGCGGCGAAAATCGGCGGCAAACCTAACCTAACCATATGAATCCGCTAGGATCCCTACAGAGGCACGCTCTGATTGGGGAACTGTCTACGACGCTCCCTGGAACCGCCGCCTCGCTCACGCAGTTCAAGCAATGGAATCATTGCCGTATGTGGCCCACGAGTGTCGGCTCGTGGCTGTTCCCCCAGAGGCCAGGCTGGCGTTCAGATTGTTTAGCAGTTTTTATGGTTTGTTTTCTAAGCGTTGCTTTTGCTGGTGAAGGGTTGGTTCTCCTGGATGTACGATTGACTCAGGGTCGTTTGGTAAACAGTATTTCCTGGATCCTGGTCAACCGAATTCGGGCGGTGAATTCTTGCGTGGGTCCCAGTCGTGGTCACGGAGCAAACTTTCCTGGCCCACCTGGTCCTCCAGCATTTTTGCGGCACCACAAGCAAGCTTGGGTTATTGACTGAACTTTTCTGGCAGAAGATGGGGATCAGCCTCGGCCCCTTGCTGCTACCGATCCTTGTGCATTTGTTGCAGCTGTCGCTGCTGCTCTTTTTTGTCCTCTTCCCCCTCGGACTATTACCGCTAAGTGCTGCACCATACTTTGTCACCATTGGCATGCTCCCCGTTCTCCTCCCATCCAGTGTTGCACCATTGGCGCTGCGCTGCCTGTAATTTCCCAGCTGCAGGGCCGATGCCTTTCTGTGCCGCCCTTTTGAGGGCGAGGTCTTCGGATCTTCTGACAGCGTGTCCGTCGGTCCGTATCCTCCTCCCCCCCCTCGTGCCTTTACGAGTGGGTGTCCTCGGGCTGCGGGCCTCTTCAGGTCCCGCACGCCCTGACAGCAGCTCCCGCAGAAACCTCTTGTGGGCCTCGTCGAGCTGGAGCCGACCCCCCCTTCTCCTGTAGCCCCTCTCCCCGCGTCTTCCTCTGGCTACCCCTCCGTCCCATCGCGTACCATGGCGTAGATCTCCTCTCTATTCGCACAGTCGGAGGTGGCAGCATGGCTTAGCATTACACGGCATAGCATGATGTTGAAGATCAACGCGTAGCATGCCATAGTATGGCGTGGCGACGCCCCAAAGTGTGTGTGTGTGTGTGTGTGTGGGCTTCTGCGGCCCCAAACATCAAGGAATCGACACCGAATGTATAATGACTTCCGATGGTCTTTTCGGGCAGGCATTTTCTAGATTTTGGGGCCTATTTGGGAGGACCGAAAACCATGCCGTGGCCTGGCACTGGAAATAATGACGCCAGCGCTGCAGCGGGAGTACTATTCGGAACAAGCGGAAGCGCGGAAATGAGGCCAGCGCTGCAGCGGGAGCACGATTCGGAACGAGCGAAAGCCCGAAATTAGGCCAGCGCTTCAACGGGAGCAACACTCTGAAAACAAGCCCAATCGAACATCAAATTTCCGGGAACCCTGTGTGCAAAAGAACAGAAAGCGGAGGGGCACCAGACATCTTCCGGACGTCATCAGGGGAGGTATAGGAGCGTCGCGTTCACACGCATGGTGCAATTGTAAGGAGTGGGGAGGGGGAGCGGGGAGAGGAAGGGAGGCAGGGGGCCCGGACGTCCGACGCTCGTCCTCCTCCAGGGCGAGGGAGGTCCCCCGAAGTCCCCCGGCGTCGGCTTCTCACCCAGAGCCAGACGGCCCTCGGAGGCCGAGCACGGGGGGAACACCTCGGCCTCGGCCTGTTTCCCCAATTGGGCTTGCCTGAGGTGTTCGTGTGGCGTTTGGCCACACTTCTGTGCTTCGAGCGTTTCGAGTGACGTTCAGTCAGTTGTATTTTTCCTGCCAACGCGTCCACCTGGACGCAAGGCTTCTGTCTGTCTGTCTGAAGTGTTCTCACTCTGTTAAGAGTTGGTGTCTCGGGACCCAGCTTTGCCCGTTCCCCAGACCTTTCTCGGGTTCCCCAGCTTCCTCGGGTTCCCCGGGTTCCCGGGGTTCCCCGGGTTCCCTGGCCGCCTCATGCTAAGCAATGCCCAGCAATGCCAAGCACTGCCACGCACTGCCAAGCACTGCCAAGCAAGGCCAGGCACCGCCAAGCAATGCCAAGCAATGCTCCCATGCAATTGGAAGCTTTCCCCTAATTGGGGTCGCGCCGGGGGCATTTCAAGACGTTGGATGCCTGGGGAGGGTAGGATCGGGAGCCCCCAGACGGTATGGTAACCACACCGTGTGGTGAGTCAGTGCGGATTCAGGGAACCCGCACGGTTTTGGGACTCGGGCTGTTCTGTCTCGGGCGACTGCGGCCTCCAGGGTTCCCAAAGCTGTGCTGTGACGGACCGTGCGTTGAGATCTTATGGGATTCGGATGTCACCGCATGGTCTGTCACGGCACCGTTGTGGGTCCCCCAGGAGGAGCAGGGAGCCTTCCAGAATCCCGCTGCGACGGCGACGTCGCCATCGCCAGGCGCCGAGGGCGCCCGCAAGGGCCCGGCGTTCTTCCCAGGCGGCACGCTCAGCGTCTGGGAGGACGCGCGCGCGGGGGGCTGGCGGGCCTCCCTCCTCTCAGGAGGAGGAGAAGGAGGAGGAAGAGGAGGAGGAGGAGGAGGAGGAGGAAAATCTAGTTCGAGTCGCATGAGGTGGAGGATGAGGAGGAGAGGAGAGGAGAATGAGAAGTAGGAGGGGAGTAGTCGGAGAGGAGTACGCGGATCCTGCCCCACAGGGGGAATTTCACCTGCGGCACCAGCGTGGGAGCCCCCGCGGGGTCCCCAATCGCCCCGTTTTCTCTGGGAGAGGGCGAAGAGGGAGAGAGGTGGAGGGGCAGGGCATCGCGCGGGGGGCGCGAGGGCGCCGGCGCCCCTCCGCCCTCGCCGCCCGGCCGTGTGGGCGAGGGCTCTCCTTCTGTCACCGCCCCTCTCAGTCCGCAGTCTCTGGGGCTGGGCTCCCGGGGGCCTCCAACATGGATGGTGTCCGAGGACCGCCCCGCATCGCATCGCCGATGCACTGGCGACGCATCGGCGCCGTCGGCGTGGAGAAAATCGGGCTCCACATCAAGTCGCAGCGCCGATGCATCGGAGATGCGGCGCGATCCTCCGACCCCATCTAATCGGACCTGGAGCTCCCCTCGTCCCCTCCGCCGCTCGTCGGAGGCAGGCGAGCCAGGGCGCGCGTGCAAAACGCGCCAGCAGAGTCCGGCAGAGGGGGGCAGCCAGCGCGTTGGACCTCCGCTCGCCATCCCGCCCCGCCCCGCTCACGCACGACCGGGCAGGCTCAGGGCCCTGGCCGCCGCAGCGTCGCGAAAATTGTGACATCGCCACAGCCATGCTCGAATGGAGCAGTGGACCCAATCTTTATGCGGCCTTCTTCCAGCCCAGCAGAGACAGCAAAATCGCCCGCTGTGACAAACTTGCGACGCCAGGAACTCAGGGTCGTCGGAGATCCAGAGGTCTGGGGAGTCCGCGGTTCGGCCGGTTCGGCCGCGTCGTCGCTGGTGGCGCTCGGTCGGCTCGGCTCGATCGGCTGCCGCGCCGCCACGTCCTCTCGAGGCGGCGAGTGGCGCCCCGGCTCTCACGTGTCTTTGCCCCCGCCAGCCCCCCTGGCGGCCACGAGGACATCAGGACTATCATCGAGGCTGGGCCCGTTGCCGTCGTCGTCGTCGTCGTCGTCGTCGTCGTCGTCGTCGTTGCCGTCGTCGTCGTCCTGGTCGTCGTCGTCTTGGCCGTCGTCGTCGTCGTCGTCGTCGTCGTCGTCGTCGTTGCCGTCGTCGTCGTCGTCGTCGTCGTCGTCGTCGTCGTCGTAGTCGTCGTCGTCGTCGTCGTCGTGTCGTCGTCGTCGTCGTCGTCGTCGTCGCCTTCGTCGTCGTGCTCGTCGTCATCGTGTCGTCATCGTCGTCGTCGTCGTCGTGGTCGTCGTCGTCGTCGTCGTGTCGTCGTCGTCGTCGTCGTCGTCGTCGTCGTCGTCGTCGTCGTCGTGGTCGTGGTCGTCGTCGTCGTCGTCGTCGTCGTGGTCGTCGTCGTCGTCGTCGTCGTCGTCGTCGTCGTCGTCGTCGTGCCGTCGTGTCGTGGTCGTCGTGGTCGTCGTCGTCGTCGTCGTCGCTGGCGCGCGGCGACTGCTTCCTCAGGTGGAGGGAGGTGCGGGGCACGGCCATGCAGCAGTGGCATGTCCTGGAGGCCAAGGAGACCAAGCTGCGCGCGGCCCGCGCGTACATGACGCAGGTGGAGGCCGAGCTGGACGCGTCGGCTGACGCCTGCGGCGAAACCAAGTCCGAGCTGGCGAAAGCCAACGAATCCTGCTCGCGCGAGGCCAACGCGGAGGCTGGAAGAGGACCTGGCAGGGAGGAGGACGCGACCAGGGCGGCGGCGGCGGAGAAGTTCCTGGAGTGCGCAGTCTTCGCGGACCTGCTGCAAGAACTTGACGACGTCGACGACACCGAGGCAGGCGAGGATTGCAAGCGCTTCAGGCAGGAGCTGCTGCAGTGCCATCGCGAAGGGAAGGAGGCCCTCGAGCAGGTGCAGCAGCCCAAGCTGGAGGCGGCGACGGCGCGCCAACAGCTACTCCACCTGGCGGAGGCGAAGCAGGAGGAGCTCAAGCAGCAGGTCGAGCAGGCTCGGTCGAGGGCCAACGGCGCCAGCAACAAACGGAAGTTGGTTGCTCAGGCAGGCGCAGGAGGAGGGGCCGCGGCGGCTGGGGGGGCCCCCCCAGGCGAGGCCGCAGCTTCGGCGGCCGCCGAGCCCGCCGCCCCCATCGCCCCTGAAGCGCCGCAGCCTATCGACGACGAGACGAGGCGGGCGCGCAGGGAGGAGTCGCGGGCGGAGGTCAGCAAGGCCGTGGGCAAGGACGGTAAGGGCGCTGGCAAAAGTGGCGGCGCTGATGGTAGCTGCCTCTGGCCTTGCGGGGAGCTCGACGCTCAGGTTGAGTCGGGACCCGCTGCGAGCAGCACTGTTCGACCCGATTTTTTGACGACGGTGGCGATCAACGCCGGGGAGCTGCGCGGCAGGCAGCAAGAGGAGCAGGGGGCCACTCTCGCGCTGAGCGAGCCCAGCCACGCAGCGGAGCCCAGCCCCTCGAAGTTTTGGATCGACAACATGGTGGAGGACTGGGGGCTAGGTTTTGCGGTTTTGCGGTGCCTGCAGCGAGGGCGGGCAGGCGCTTCGACGACGCGCGGTTCGACCCGCTCTACGGCTGGAGCCACAACACCACGGCAGTCAACCGGCAAGGGTGGCAGGGTGGCAGGCTGCAGGAGCGGGGGCGCGAATTGCCGACTGACGAGTGGCCGAGCTGGCAGCGGGGCGCTAAGGCGGCAGGGCGCAAAAGCGGCAAGGTCTCCGTGAATGGCAACTCCACCGCGGTCGCGTTCGGCAAGGCCGACAAGGGGTCGGGCGCGAAGAGGCGCGAGCGAGGGGAAAGGGCCGCCAGCGCGGCGCCTTCTCAGCTGGGCGGGGAGGAAGAGGGGCCAGCGGTGACCTCTCAGATGGCGACGATGAGGATGAGGGCCCGGCGGACTGCACCTGTTGGCGACAGCGAGTGCGGGGGCCCAGCGGTCGACGCTGCAGACGGCGACCGGGAGGTGGCGAGGTGCGGCCGCGGCGGCAACCTCAGCGCTAGCCGGGGTCCCTCACCCCCAGCTCCTCTCCCAGGCGCGACGGGCCCCACGGGGATGGCGCCTGGGGCGCAGCGAGAGGCTTCTGGGGGGGAGTGGGGGGTGCGATCGGCCGTGCTGAGCGCCGGTCGCGGCGGACAGGCGCGAGGCAGAGGGCCCTGTGGAGGACGTCGCGGAAGGCGATCTGGAGGGAGAGGGCCCAGCGGTGCACCCCGCAGACGCCGAGGTCGCAGGAGGAGGAGAGGAGGTTCGCGCGACGAGGCAGGCCATGGGCAGGCCCCCGATTATCACCAGGGACACCGGCCACGAGATGAGGGCAGCGCGGGCCAACAGGAAGCGCGCAAGCGACTGAGTGCCAGTCCTCGACGACAGCGAAGTGGGTGAGCCAAGCTGGATGGAGTGGTGCGTGGCATACATGATGGAGCTCTTCAACCTGCCCGAGCACCGCGAGCGGGCGCAGTCGGCGATCGGCAGGAGGGCGCTCGAGGACGTGGCTCAGGAGCACGGCGAGAAGGAGCGGGGGCACGAGGCACCCGACGGGAGGGTCTTCGTGGCGTGCCTAGGAGCGCTGTGGGGCGACAGGCAGCGCGAGCGGCTGATCCAAGAGGTATCGAATCACTGGGAGGTCCTCCGCCCGGTGAGGGGGGGAGGGGTTCAGGGAGCTGCTGGGCGGGCCGGGGCCGAGTGGCGCAGCGCGACGGCGACGGCGCCATGGGCGACAAGCTGGCGCAGCTTGTGGCCGCTCGCGATCACGCGATCGAGCAGGGCGCCACCTGGCAGGCGCGGCTGACGAGCGAGGGGGCCGACAGGTCAGGCAGGGGAAGGCAGATGCTGGCGGCGGAGGCGAGCGGGGGCTCGATGGGGCGGAGGGGGGGCAGCTCGCCGAGCGCCCTGGCGCGGCCCATCGGGGCCAGGGGCAGGCCCGCGACCGCTCCGCGAGGGGGGGGCTGCGACCCGAGGCGCCGGACTTCGGATGGACCTCGTTAGTAGCGAGCTCAGCGACCGCGAGGGGGAGGCATCGGCGAACCGCTCGCGCGCGAGCCAGGCGAGCCACGGCCGCGGAGGTTGCGCGAAAGCGCGGGCGACGGGGGGGGGCAGAGGGCCCAAGGCAGCGAAGCAAGGCAAGGAGAGGAGGCAGCGGCAGAGGCAGTAGGACTACCAGGCGGTCCGAGAGCAGGGTTGGGAGCTCCGCATCTGGACGGCAAGCGCCAACAGCTGGAGCTCGGCGACTCGCCTGCTGGAGGGGGGCGCGGGCAACGGGCCCCAGCTGCCCGAGCACGCGATGCCGCGGGGGCATCGCCGGGAGGCGGCAGCGAGCAGGATCGGATGTTGGGCCCGAGAGCGGGCCTGGAAGGCGTTGGTCGGCAAGGCGACGCCAGCGGGGCCAGGGCCGCTCGAGTCGAGCGGGGGCGCGGCGGCGCTGGCGACCAGGACGAGATGCAGCATGCAGTCGAGGTCCCTCCCCCGCTGGTCGCGCAGGTGGGCGGCCGCGGAGGTGGACTCGGGCCCCCGCGTGAAAATGATCATCGCCTCGCTCTACCTGGGGCACTCGGTGGGCCTCGAGGACAACATGGGGCTGCTGGAGGAGATAGGGGCGGAGCTGAAGAAGCAGCGGCGCCTATGGCATCTCGGAGGAGACGGGGACATGAACCCCGGCATGGCGCGCGAGTGGCCCAGGCGCAACTGGGCGGTCGTGGCCTCCAGCGGGGGGCCGCGATGGGCGAGGGGGGTCCGACTACTTCGCGGCCTCGGAGGTGATCGCGTCGCTGGTCAAGGAGGTGCGGGTTCTCGACGAGTTGGCGCGCAGCCCCCATCGGCCGATGGAGGTGGCGCTCAGAGGGGCAGGGCTCTTGCGAGCCGTGGAAGATCGACCCTGAGATGCCCCCGCCAGTCAGGGCGCCTCCGCCCGAGAAGGTCAGCTGGAGGCCCACGGAAGACGCTCGGCAGGCGCGCGAGGAGTGGTTCGAGGCGGCGGAGGACTACCTGCGCGAACTGCACGGCCTGCCCAAGGCGAAGGTCAGGGGGGCGAAGGGGGCCAATATGGACGAGGTGGACTTCGAGGCAGAGTGGCAGCGCAACCACAGGCGCAGGCAAGTGACGCGACCACAACGCGGGCTGGCAGGATGGCGGCGCTAGCAAGGCTGGGGAGCGCGGCAGCCAACGGCAACAAGAGGGGCAGGAAGGCGCGGGGTCATGCCCGGGAGGACCTACGAAGGGGCGATGCTGAAGCTAGCTGGCCGAAGCAAGGCAAGCCGGCTGGCGGCGCCGAGCAGGCGCTGGGAAGCTGGCCAGGATGGAGCAAGGAGGAGGAAGGGCAGGCGGCTGAGGAGGCCCAGGAACAGCTCAGGAAGTGCAGCGAGGCGGAGGCAGCGCAAGCCAACGAGAGCTGGAGGGGGTGGGTCAAGAAGTCCACCGGGAAGAGACCCTGACATCCTCCAGCTGCATTTTTTTCAAGACTGCTGTTTTGTATTGAAAATCGCGCCATTCTGTGATGTTGTTGACGTTGTCTTGTTTTTTTGAGCATGTCTTGGTTTTCTGTCTCATGTCTTGTTGTTGTTGCGTATGTCTGGTTTTTTTGTTGGATCGCGCGTTGAACGACCGCATGGGCGATAATTCGATGCCGCCGCATTATGTTGGCGCATATGCATTCCACGTTCAGATAATCGCCCGTTCCGATCAGAGAATGACTTTTTACATTGGGTTTTCGCCATTGGGTTTTCGAGTTAACATCGCTCCCGTTGTATATCCATATGTATACGGGGGCGCGGAGGGCGGCGCGCGCGCTGCATGGTGTATATGCGAATTTGTATATTCCACATTCAGATGATCCCCTCTCGAGATCAGAGAATGAAGTTTTACATTTGGTTTTCACCATTGGGTTTTCGAGTTAACATCGCCCCTGTTGTATATAAAAATGTACATACGCGTGGAGGGCGGCGCGCGCGCGCGGGTGACCCGCCCGCGCGCGCGCTGCATGGTGTATATGCGTTTTGTATATTCCACATTCAGATGATCGCCTCTTCCGATCAGAGATGATTTATTGCATTGGATTTTCACCATTGGGTTTTCGAGTTAACATCGCTCCTGTTGTATATCAATATGTATACGAGGGCGCGGAGGGCGGCGCGCGCGCTGCATGGTGTATATGCGAATTTGCATATTCCACATTCAGATGATCCCCTCTCGAGATCAGAGAATGAAGTTTTACATTGGGTTTTCACCATTGGGTTTTCGGGTTAACATCGCCCCGTTGTATCAAAATTACATGCGCGTGGAGGGCGGCGCGCGCGCGGGTGACCCGCCCGCGCGCGCGCTGCATGGTGTATATGCGTTTTATACATTCCACACTCCGATGATCGCCTCTTCCGATCGGAGAATGAATTTTTACATTGGGTTTTCACCATTTGGTTTTCGAGTTAACACCGCCCCCGTTGTACCAACATGCGCATGCGCGTGGAGGGCGGCGCGCGCGCGGGTGCCCCGCCCGCGCGCGCTGCATGGTGTATATGCGTTTTGTATATTCCACATTCAGATGATCGCCTCTTCTGTTCAGAGAATGAAGTTTTGCATTGGGTTTTCAACCCGTGGTTTTCGAGTTAGCATCCCCCGCTTGATAGAAATCTATACATGCTGCAGTGATGTTTTAAAATTTATCCTACATTGACGCCGCATTCGGTCACATAATGGAAAAACATTAAAATTAGTGGGTTTTAACACTTGGGTTTTCGAGTTGGCAAAGGAACTCTTATAACTCACATTGCGATCAGGAGACCGCCGACCAATTAGCTCGGCTCGGCTCGGCGCTTCTTTCCCGTCCTTGCGTTGTCAGGATATACGCAAGTCCTCTCCTCCTTCCCCTCCTCCTGCTCCTCCTCCTCCTCCTCCTCATCGTGCCTTGTTTCTCCTCCTCCTCCTGCTCCCCCCCCTTCTCCTCCCCTTCCTCCTCCTCCCCCTTCTCCTCGTCCGCCTCCTCGTTTCTTGTGAATCGAACCCGTGTAATACCCTCATATATACTCCATATCCTCACCTCTCCTGCGCCTGGCCGTTTGGGCTCAGGTATTGGGACAGATCGATCAGACCTTTGATCGTGCAGGAGGGAAAGACATCCATCTATCCCTCCTTCCCTCTACCAACGGATCAGGGGTTCTGTACCCTTGTACTTCAACCCCATACACAGGTTATCAGCCCTTTAAAGCTCACTGTTCATCGAACCCCGCGTCGCGACCTCGCACGCGGCCTCGATGGAACCCAAGCGGCGCATGCGCCGTAAGGGGTCCATCGGGGCCTCGCGTCCGAGCTCTCCGACGGCGCGACGGCTCGGTGATGAGTTGGAGAGCCTTAGTGCGGACTGTGTTGGTGTCCCAGGTACCCCCCCCCCCCCCAGCTCCGACGGACCCGAGGCGCGGCTAGCTGCTGAACTTCACCGCAGCGCCGCCCGCGGGGGGGCAGGAGAAGGAGTAGGAACAGGAAGGAAGGAGTTTCACACGCCTACCTTCGATCCTCCATCTCCTCCTCAGTCGGGAGCAATCCCAACTGCGTGAGGCGAAAGCCTCACTGGTCCTGATACTCCAGGGCGCTTTCGCGCTAACCGCCGATGGACCTCAGGTGCTGGTTCCCCCAGCCCTGCGACCGTTCCTGTTGCGGAGCACGTAGCCACCTTCGAGGAACTCAGTAGACCAGTGGCGGCACAGCCGCAGACGCAGTATCCCAAGGTATCATCGGATGAGACACCACGCACACACACGCACGGTCCTAGTCGCAGCTCGTCCGCGCGCCACCGTCGTGGGGCCCCAAGCCCATGCGGCGAGAGTAGGTCGAGCCCGCGCACAGCCTCTCAGAGGCCAAGCACTCCTCGCGAGAGGGGGCAGAGGGAAGCCTATGCTCCCCACGTCTCCATCTCAGACGACCAGCTGGCGGAGACTTCCGCCGCAGGTGAAATAGCTGAGCTCAGAGACCAGGTTGAAACCTTCGTGTCCAGGCAAGACTCTGGACTACTGCAGAGCGTTCAGACGAACGCTGCCAATGCTGCATCCAGACGCCAAGATCTTGACGGCGCCTTAGGGATCATCGATTCCAGGATTGCCGAAGATCGACGCATCATAGGCGAGCTGCAGTACCAGGTTGATCGTGAGATGTCACACTCAGGTGAACGAACGGCGATGGTCGAGAACCTTCGCAACTACCTAGCGCAGATGGAGCAACAGCTTGTGCTCGTACGCGACACAGGCGTTTCAGCATTCAGGATCTTACACGATGAGATCCACGACCAGCTCCGCAACCGACCAACACCAGCCGAGGCCACCGACCTTGGCTACGTTCAGTCTCAGATCAATGATCTTCGATCCAACGTAGACCGCACTACGGCGACGCTTCGCAACGAAGCGCGCGCCAACTCGTCGAACTTGATCGACATGTTGCAGCGTACTGAGAGAGTCATCACTCAAAAGCTTGATGCGACCAACGCTGTCGTGCAGCCACTCGCTAACCGGATCTCTGAAATCGAGCAGCGTTTTCCTAGTGTACAGGACGCCCTGGCAGAGTTGCGTGTCGGACGAGCCCAGACTGATCAGCTGGATTCTCCTCCCACGGTTTACGATTTCGCCCGCCTCGCTGACAGGTTGCAGGAGGTTGAGAAGGCGGCGGACCACACGCAGTTGGAGCTCTCCCAGGTTATTCGTGAGAGAGATACTGAGAAGGTACGTGTTGAGGGGCACCTCGCACGTCTGGAAAGCGAGCTGGAGGCACAAGGCGCCCGTCTCCGAGCCTACGAGCAACGACTTGATCGGTGCTCACAACGTTCTCGGGATACTGATGAGTACACGCGCCAAAAGGTGGCCCAAATACACGAAGACATGACGAGCTGGACGAATCAGCTGATCGACCACACCAACGACACCAGTCTCCACCTTCGATCTGCAACCGACCTGCACAGGCCGACGGCAGCGTCCGCCGAAGCACCACAAGCTTCTGCAGGACAACAACGACGTACGTCACCAGGAGCAGCCTCCGCGGCAGCTTCTGCACAGACACGCCATGTGTCTCCTGTGCGCACAGAACCGACTACTGACGGTGTACCGATACCCTCGCAACCATTGTCTGCGTTTCGGTCAATACTACTACTCCTATCAAGGAGTCAGACACCGTCCGAGTCCCTGTCTTACCTAAGATTACACAGCTGCTCGAGTGGCAGCAAAAGGTACGGGAGAACTTTGGCGCTGCCTCCGGGCGGCCATCCAAAGCATATGCCTTCCTATGCGTGGCTGAACAGCCCGAGTGTACCTTCGAGGACTTACAAGACAGTGGAGATTTTGAGAGCATCGTTTGCAAACTCGCTACCGCTCTGAGCGACATATTATCCTCAGACTTGCGCTACCAAATCAGGCTCATCGAAACCAGAGAGCACAAAGCAGGACGCATGCTCAAAGGACGCCAGATATACTGGCACATCCTATAGTCCTACAAAGTGACAGAGGTTGATGACGACCTGCACGACTGCGAGCGCCTTAAAGAACTGAGGATGAGAGATGGAGATTTGCAACGTTTTACTACTGACTGGGACGCTTCACTATTGGAGTGCCGAGAAGCACCCGATCCAAAGATCTTGGAATCTCTGTTTCGTACACAGATTCGGAGACATGCCTGGATGAAACAAGACATGTACGAGTACCAGCGCATGAAGATCAGCGACCCGAATCGTGCCTATGATTGGCTCCGACAGCGCGTCCTGGACGTACTAGAGCTCAAACAATTGGAGAATATTCAGAATAAGTTACGGTACGAACATGAGACACGTTCTCAAGTCAATGCGTGCGCTGCCTGGAAGAAAGGCAATTGTCGCAATGGTGAACGGTGCAAGGCTTTGCATACATATTCCAGGGATTGGAAGAACAACAAATCTTCCAGAGCATCGACAGCTGGTGGCAACTGCCGCCGCAGCGTGTCAACTCCTGCGAATCACAAGAAGCCAGCATCGAAACCATTTTGCTTCGAGTTCGCCAAGCGCAACACATGCGCCAGAGGCGACAAGTGCAACTTTCCACACGTTGCACAGTGTAAAGACTTCGCACATAACAAGTGCCCCAAGGGCGACAAATGCAAATACGCTCATCTTACACCTGGTGCGAAGACTCCCGAGCGAAGCCCGAGTCGACCACGGGCCTCCAGTCAGGATAGTCGTGGCCGATCACCATCCCGCGGATCAGGAAGCCGACGTTCTTCACAACGCGGGGGGTTCCGCTACGCAAACGACTCACGACATGGACGCGACAACCGACGCCAATACGACCGATCTCGCTCAACATCCAGGAGGTCCCCAGACTCTCGCAGTCAATCGAGAAGCCGGTACGACAGATCTTCGAGATCTACCTCCCGAGGACGAGACAAGCGTGGCGGCGGACGTGGCAGCCCACGCGGCCGTGATAGATCATATGGTAGTGACAAAGGACGTGGCAGACGTTCCCCGAGCCGTGGTTCGTCCCGTGGTTCTCAGCCCGTCAGAGCTCGTTCTCCTGCCAACTATCGACGTTCACGCCGTTCCGACCGCAGTTACGTCATTCGTGATAAGACCCTCATGGCCAACACAAAGGTCACTACGACATCTACCAAAACACGCCGTCGGATACGCTTCGGCACACGTAATGTGGAAAACTACCTACATACCGTATCTGGCAGGGCCAGACTGGACACATGGAAGGAGATGCCGAACGAGGGTGACGTTGTCAATGTACCAGACCCGCTACCACAACGATGATGGGATCAAAGTGCAGACGTTCTACGAGAATGTCAAAAAGAGGCACAGCTATGGTACAAAGATCTATATGACTACCGACACAACAAGGAGTCGGTGGTCACACCAACTGCGACCCGAGAATACGATGACGCTGTCAAGCAGTCATCAAAGACAGCCCAGACGAAGGCGACGACGATGCAAGTCGACCCACCACGCTCGACCGCTGCATTGACACGATCTTGGGTTCTCGACAGTGGTTCTGCGCATCATATTCAGGGTAAACACGATCTGACGCAGACCGAATCGGATCGCATATCTATTCGCGAAGAGCATATTCTGGAAACCGCCAATGGTGATCGTACTGTCAACGAGCACTACGACATACGGCTACCCGAGGTTGGCTTACATAGCTCAGCCCTTGCCCTGCCAGACTGTCCATCTTTACTATCAGTTGGGAAATTGATTGAGGTTGATGGCTTTCGGCAGCTTTGGGATCCTGAGCTGGGCTACTTGCTTCAGGATCCGGGGGGCCAATGGTATAATATTCCAGTCAACAGTAGAGTTCCAGAATTACGACTCGACGACCTGACACTGATACCACCACCACGTCTATGCACTTCGTCAGCACCCCGACGTCGTCAGCGCAAGCGTTCATCCGCCCGCTGCAATGACATATGTTGGTGCTGCAAAACTACAGAGCAGTCAATAACTGCAGATGAGCTACGGCCCCACATAGGGACCTGCCCCAAGAGACTACATGTCGGCGAGGGAGGAGGAGCACGGACCGCCACGGTCGAATAACCTCCCGACACAAATAACGCCGAGCCTAAGGTGGACACACCCACCGACTCGACTACGTCTCAGACGCAGTGTTCTCCTCCAACATGCGGGGGGCTAGCAGATACAGCTCAAGCAGATACCGACATATCGACGGAGACGCTCACACTAGTGCACCACGACAATGATCGCGTTCTTCCAAGCAGACAGAAGAAACCGATTGACCCGATGCATTACATGACCCACAGTCCAAAACACCCTGACTGTGAGATTTGTTCTCGCACGATGGCGCAGAATGCTCCGTGTCGACGACAGCGCAAACCACATCCACCGGCAGACCCCACCGACGAGGATACAGCCTACGAAGCTTTACCCCGAAGAAGTTTGGGGGAGCTCTGACCGCCGACCATATCGTCTTGGCCAAAGACGATGCCGCAGACATGCACGGCGACAAGTATGCACTTGTTGTCCTGGATAGATACACCGGCATCTTCATGGCTTACCCAGCACTACACAAAGACGCAGCTACCACAAAGGCATCCTTTCAACAGTTCATCGCCGCGAACGATGAGGTGAAGCATATCTATACAGACAACTCTTGAGAGCTTCAGAAGGCTTGCCGCCAACTGGGATGGAGACATGACGCTAGTACGCCGCATCGTCCGCAAACGAATAGATTGATCGAGCGCATCGTCAAGACTGTCATTCTCGGTACGAGAGCTGTGTTACATATGTCTGGTCTGGGACATGAATGGTGGAAAGAGGCCATGCAAGCCTTTTGCTGTGGACATAATTTTGTGCATACATCCACGGGCGCTGCTGCCCTCAGCGAGGAGCATGTCGATAAGACAGCTCATGAAATACGTTGTGGTGAAAGTTTTCCCGGGCACCGCATCCCATTCGGTGCTCGGATCTTCTGGGAATGCCTCAACCCCGAGATTAATAACGAAACTGCAAAGTTCAAAGAAAATACTCGGGAAGGGTTATTCATGGATTACCATTTACACTCTGGTGGACGATGGTCAGGTGACTATCTTGTCTTGGACACGGCTACATATGCCAAGAACCCCGATGGGGAACTGTGTCACGTGCACAGAGTCAAAGACATCATCATCCCTGATGGCAAGTTCACCTACCCAGTGAAAGCAGGTACTCTGCGACACCACAACCCTGAGGCACACGACGAGGTCAAGGCATCTACCTCTCGCCCCTTGGGCGACAAACCAATGCCAGATCCCCCACTTTCCTACCCTAAAGAATGGGGTGATCCGTCTATGATGACAACGGAAGACAACACCGCTGATATCCACGCATCGGCCTCTGAAGTTGCTGCACCAGCGCCGGAGCCCGACTACTGGGAACAGCGCGGATATTGCGTCATCAGACATATTCGTACCCCACGCAAGAAATTGTTCATCCCTACGGACGACGTCATGAACATACCTGTACCCGCTGATCAACTCGACGTGACACGAGATTTACCACGACTTCTACTTTTGAAGGAGAAAGTGACTTTCGCGATGTTTGGGACGGTGTCAGCGCCAACGACCACAGGGAGTTGAGCGAGCCATGGACCGGCCTGGTTCGATTCTATGAGCTTCCAAAAATAACGCCAGATGGCAAAATTGTGGTCCGTGGCCGCGAGACACGTGCACAGACTACTACGCGTCCTGATCACATTCTTCCAGAGCGTTGGAAAACCTTATCTCGTGGACAACAGAGAAATCGAGTACGCCGAAGACGTTGAACGAGCTCGTGAGATTCGTGACCGAGCTGCACTTCGTGTGTGGACAAGACAGGACAAACAGGCCAACAATTTCCGTGCCACTGCAGCCGGCGGACCCACATGGAATACTGTGGAACGAAGGATTACGTACGACACTGACAACGGCGCGGTCATCCGTGACGAAAGCGTCAAGGGCGTGACGAACAATGAGATACTGTATGCCAAACTACCTGGTGGGCCACGTGACATTACTACGGTACTGTACTACCGCCAAACCCCACAGCAGCACGCTGGAGACGAACGTGCTTTGGTACTTGTGGATAGTGAGGGGACCGACTTTGGGACCATGAACCCGCTTATACGCCAGTTCACCCAGTCGGTAGCAATGCCCACGATGCCACGTGAGACGACCTATACACCGGCACACAGAAACAACATCCCCGATTCCTCATGGGCACGCCCGGCCCTAGTTACCAGAAGCCTGAGTAAGAAAGAAGTTGCCGCATAACCACGTGCACAGGAAGCCCTACGAAAATAATACGAACGACTGGAGAAGAAACAAACGTGGATGTTGGAGACTGTTGCAGAGAAAGCTGATATCGAGTCGCAAGCGATTCGCACTGGGACGAAAGTTCATTTCTTCAATATCTTGGAGCTATCTTCAGTCAAGCACGAGGAACTTCCACCTGATCTACGCAAATTCAAGGGCCGAGTGGTGGTTCAGGGCAATACAGGCAAAGATGAAACTGGTTTTGCCGCCATATTCGCCGACGCCGCTTCCAGTGCTTCGCATATTGAGGCTTCCAAACTTTGCGATGCTACTGCGTTATTGCCACAATATGCGGGCGAACAAAGTGATGCACCTGGAGCCTACACGCAGGCATTATTATACGGCGACGGACGAATCGATGCAGTTGATACTTGGATCACCATACCCAAATGGCGCCAACCGGCATCCTGGTCAAAATGCAAAAATCCAGTGTGCCGATTACGATTGGCACTATACGGACACCCTCTTGCAGGGGTCTTTTGGGAGCGCAAGTGTCGCACGTGCTTGGAAAGCGTTGGTTTCGAGCCTATTCCAGGATGGGAATGCGTATGGAGACGCAACAAACTGGGAGGAGGGGGGGGGCTGGGTCACGACCAGCTGGGCTTGCCACAACATTAATCAATTTGTAATTCGCCACAAAAAGATTCTTCTTGCAATCCGCCACAACAGGAATCAAGTTGAAATCCGCCACACAAGAAATCAATTTGTAATCTGCCACAAGAGGAATCAATTTGTAACCCGCCACACAAGGAATTAATTTGTAATCCGCCACGAAAGGAATCAATTGTAATCTGCCGCAAAAGAAGTCAATTTGTAACCCGCCACAAGAGGAATCAATTTGCAACCCGCCACAAAAAAAGTAATCAAATTGTAGTCCGCCACATAAGAATTCCAGTTGTAATCTGCCACAAAAGGAATCAAAGTGTAATCCGCCGCAAACAAAATTAATTTGCAATTCGCCACAAAAGGAATCGATTTGTAATTCGCCACAGAAGGAATCTATTTGACACCCGCTACAAAAGGAATCAATGTGCAATCCGCCACAAACAAAATTAATTTGTAATTCGCCACAAAAGGGATCTATTTGTAATCCAATACAGAAGGAATCAATGTATACTTTGCCACACAAGGAATCAACTTGTAACCCGCCACAGAAGAAAACCTTATGTAGGGAGGGGGTGTAAATGGTGGGTCAATCGCTATTCGGATTCTATGAGAGGCGGATCCATCTCTCATCGGATTCTATTAGATATGGATCCATATGTAATTGGATCTTCTTAGAGGTGGATCCATCGCTAGTAGGACTCCACTAGAGGTGGACCCATCCCAGATAGGATCCCATTGCAGGTGAATCCATCTCTAATCGGATTCCATTAGAGGTGGACCCACCCTTAAAAGGATTCTATTAGAAGTGGCTCCATCCCGCAAAGAATTCTAGTAGAGGTGGGTCCATACGCAATAGGGTCCCACTTGAGGTGGATCCATTTCTAATCGGATTCTATCTGAGGTGGGCCCATCTCTAGTGCGATTCCATTAGAGGTGGATCCATATGTAGTAGGGTTCTATTAGAGGTGGATCCATGTGTAGCAGGATTCTGTTAGAGGTTGACCCATCTCTGTTCGGATTCCATTTGTAGTGGATCCATATGTGATAGGTTTTCATTTGAGGTGGGCCCATCTCTCATAGGATTCCATTAGTTGTGGACCCAGCTGTAGTTGGATGCCATTAGAGATGGATCCATCTGTAACAGGATTCTATTAGATGTGGATCCATCCGTAATGGGATTATATTAGGGGTGGGCCCATCTGTATTAGGATTCTATTAGAGGTGGATCCGTCTGTGGTAGGATTGAATTGGGGTGGACTCATTTGTAATATGATCCTATTAGAGGTGGGTCCATGTGTAATAGAAGTCTATTAGAGGTGGACCCATGTCTTGTAGGATTCCATCACAGGTAGGTGGACCCATCCCTAATGGGATTTTATCAGAGGTGGATCCATATATAGTAGGATTATATTAGAGGTGGGCCCATCTGTCATAGGGTTCTGCTAGAGATGGATCCATCCGCGCCAGGATCCCAGTAGAGGTGGATCCATCTCTAATCGGATTATAGCAGAGGTGGATCCATCTTTAATAGGACTCCATCCGGGGCGGATCCATTTGTAATAGGTTTCTGTTAGAGGTGGACCAATCTCTAATAGCATGCCATTGGGGATGGAACCATCTCCAATAGGAGACCATTAGAGGTGGATCCATTTGTATTCGGAGCCCATTAGAGGGGCATCCATGTCTAATTGGATTATATCAGAGGTGGACCCATCGCTAATGGGATTTTACTAGAGGTGGAACCATATGTCATGTGATTCTATCAGACGTGGGTTCATTTGTAAAAAGGATTGTATTAGAGGTGGATCCATCCGTATCAGGCTTCCATTCGAGGTGGATCCATTTCTGATGGGATGCCATTAGTTGTGGACCATCTCTAATAGGATTATTTTAGTCATAGGGATTATATTGGAGGTGGCTCCTTCTGTCGTGGGATTTTATTAGGGGGATCAAGTCCTAATCGGATTATATGGAAGGTGGATCCATCTGTAGTAGGATTCTCTTTGAGGTGGATCCATCTGTTATACGATTCTATGAGCAGTAGATCCATCTGCAATGCGGTTCTATTCGGGGTCGATCCATGCGTTTTAAGATTCTATCAGAGGTGGACGCATATGTAAAAAGGATTCCAGTCGAGGTGGGCCCATTTCTAATAGGATTCCAGTAGAGGCGGATCCATTTCTAATCATATTCGATCCTGCTGCTCCACGGGAAAATCGGTGCAAAACGTCATGTTCCAGGGGGCTGAGACAAAACCTCTACCCTCCCCCCCCCGTTGCTGTCGTCGGGGGGCGGTTACTTGTCTTTTTCTGGCGTGCGCCCCCCCGCGGGGGTAGCGCCCCCTGTTTCTAACAGTTGCGTCGTGCCCGCCTGGAGGGCGAATATTGCCTCAGCGACGTTCAGGAGGGCGTTCTCCCTCCACCCTCGTTTCCCTCCCCCCTCTCTTCTCCATGGAAGCCGTCGCTGGCGATCGGGGCCGTTGCAGTGCGCAGTGTCTCGCATGATGCTGTCTTTTTCGTTTACCCCTGTTGGCGCCGTGCAGCAGCGCTGTCCTCCTGATTGCGCGCACCGTCTGCCCGCGGGCCCGTCGGTTCCGCGCGGGTGGCGCCGGCGTTCTGCCAAGTCTTCGTCTTTGCCAGGCGTTTCGCCCCGTCTTGCCCAGAAATCCGCGGCTGGCTCCCCGAGCGGGCCCGAGCTGCCGTCCCATCGGCGCAGGGCAGCTCATTCTGCTCTCTTCTCTTCGGCCCCTTTTCGCCTCCCCTGCCCTGTCTTCCTCTCGGGCGAGCTCATTTGTAATGCTTCGATGATTTACTTGCTGGCAATACGTGGCAATGATGCCGGCCGTATCTAGCCTGCCTCCCTTGTTTCGGCAGGAGGCGCTGTACAGGTAGCCTATGCTGTTGTGGCCTGTCACTCTCCCTCCCCGCCCTCCGCCTCCCCTTTTTTCCGCCGTTACCTCACTCGCGTTGGGCACCTGTGCGAGTCCCGCCGTCTTCGCTGGTTAGCGTTACGCGCGCGCGAATCTTCTTTGATGTGCAGTGGCGCTGTACAGCCGTAGTTCGGTCGACGCATTGGCGTGTGGGCGTATGAAGCTGCTGCCTTTTTTTCCGCCCTTTTCGACGTGGAACGTTCCACCATGCGCGATTTGCAGATCGGTCTGCCTGGGCATGCATCGGGAGGAAACAGGTGATTTGTTTAATATCCGGCGGCCGCGCCCCTCTCCCCATCCCCCTCCCTCCCTTTCCACATGATGCGCTCAAAAAAGAGTTCAGTGCGGCTGCTCCTCTACCTGTCCTTCTCGTCGTCGCCGTCGTCGTCATCATCGTCGTCGTCGGCGTCGGCGTTGGTGTAGGCGGCGGCGTCGGCGTCGGCGTCGGCGTCGGTATCGTCGTCGTCGTCGTCGTCGTCGTCGTCGTTTTCGTCGTCGTCGTCGGCGTCGCCGTCGCCGCGGGCGCGCGCCGCTGGCGCCCGCCTCTCCTTCGGGGGCATCCCGCGCGCAGGCCGCCGCCGCGAAGGCTTCGGACGGGCGCCCCTGCGTGACGATGTGCGGCTCAGGCCCGCGCCCGCGCGCGCGGGGCTAGCCCTGCCCCCGCCGCCCGGAAGAGGAGGGGGACGAGGAGGAGGAGGAGGAGGAGGAGGAGGAGGAGGAGGAGAGTAAACCCAAGACTCACCAACGATGCTGCACCCAACCCTCCCTCCAAGTTTCCTCCTCATAGGCCCCAGCCAAGGATTCATTGGGAAAGGTGCCGCCGACCCAGAAGGAGGACGACGACAACCATGACGACGACCAAGACGACAACGACAACGACGAGCTGATGACCCTGCCACAGGCTCGGGACATGGGGCGGGCGGTGGGTGGAGGAGGGAGAGTAGGAGCAGGAGGAGGAGACGGAGGAGGAGGAGGAGGATGAGGAGGAGGAGGAGGCGGAGGAGGCCTGTGTGGACCATATTGATGGCCATCGGCCTAAGACGAGGGCAGCTTTATCTAGCGCCCCCGTCGAACCTCGAAAGTTGTCAAAGTCGTCAGTTGGAGCCCTCTTAGGCCTTCGAGACTATATCGGAGCCTTCATGGGCCCTTGGGGCTCTCTCGGGAGATCTTCAAGCCATCTTAGGGCCTCATAAGCTCATCGGAAGCGAAACAGCTATGATGCAAACATGGTTTAACGATCTGAGGTAGTTGAGTGATTTGGGCCTCTCGGGGGTGTCCCTGTCCCTGCGCCGCTTGAAGCTATCTTTGGGCCGTCTACAGGCCTATTTGGAGGCAAGCTGGAGACCATCTTGATCCAACCTGGCACATACTGCGCCATCTCGGAGGCAATCTTAGGGCTTCCGGCGCCATCTTGGAGCCATTTTGGGCCAAACGCCGCCCAATATCACCCCCGAGAGGCTAAGGTCTTCCAACATCCTGGGACTCGTTCGATGATTGTTTTGTGAGCGGAAGGAGCGGGGCCCTTAATCAGGATCCCCAAGATGATGGAGGAAAGAGGGAGGAGAAAAGGAGGAAGTAAGAAAGTGAAGGAGGAAAGCTAAAGAAAAGAGGAGTGATCGTGCAGGAGGGAGAAGGGGGGGAGGCATGTGCAACGAGCAGAGGATAGAAAAGTTATGTAGGAGCTGGGCGTCCAGCAGGACAGGTGGTCGCTCAGCTGGATGATCTGTTGGCCGCACTGCTGGCTAATTGGATGCTGGGTTCGTTGATTGAAGAGGTGCATGCGGAAAAGGATTAAGAAAAGGCAGGAGAAGGAATAGGAGGAGGAGGAGGAGGAGGAGGAGTAGGAGGTGGAGGAGGAGGAAGAGGAGGAGGTTGGGAGGGACCCGCGAAATGGTGGCACATTTGCGAAAGAAGAGTGAACCAGAAAGAAGGAGGACGAGGAAGAGGAGGAGGCAGAAGACGATGGTTCCTCATTGAGCAACGCACTGCAGAGAGATCCGGCAGAGGCGGCGCTGGCAGTTGTGTGAAGATGTACCACAACGCGGTTGGCCTAGCTGTCTGTGTTCGGAGAGACGGCATGGAGTGCTCAACGGCCACGGCTGTTCTGCCCAATGCCGACGGCCTATCGCAGTAGTCGGATCTTGTCTTGGCCAGAGGGGAGCAGGATACGCAAGCGAGAGGTTGTTGATAAGTGGAAGGGGACAGGCCACGATGGCCACATATCTGGAAGGACAAGAAAGGCATCGGGGAGCTCGAGGGGCAGGAGTTTCAGCCCCCCTTCTTGTCTCTTCGTAGACAAATATCCATATAATCGCTAATTAGGGGCTTTTTTTTGCGCGGCTATTAGTACGCCAGGGCACGCTCGCGACGTCTCTTGTACGTTCGACCTTGGCACCAGCATCTCCGCACCGTTGAGCTGCCGATTCACGGGAGTGCGTAGTCATCTGGGGTTGCGCTCCGCCGACTCCGCCCGCCGAGAGGAGCCCAGACTTCCGACGACTCTGCTTCTACGAGTTGCGGGGCCCTGGAGCCCCCGACGCCTCTGACAGCATGAGCTTTTCATCCCGAGGACCGTTTTTGGACGGCCCTGGGGATCTGAGGCGGCCTGCAGACGTCGACCACTTCAAGAAGCGCGTTGGTTGAGATGTTTGCCAAGTCGCCATCTCGGGACGCACTCCGCCGACTCGGCCCGCCGAGAATCATATGGGCGCTGGCCGAATAACATTGAAGATGTTGCGCTTGGGTTGCGAAGGACTCACGGCTGGTGCCGCCGACCCTGAAGGGGAACGACGACAACGGCGGCGGCGGCGGCGACGACGACGACGCTGACGTGTGTCAGAGTCCTCATGGATGCTTGTTTTGGTCTCTTCGAAGCGCTCTCGGGGGTCTCCGGGAGACAGTTTACGGGCCTCTTGGGAGCCTCTTTGGGGGCCTCTCGGGTCTTCCTAGGGGCCTCTGGGGGCCTCTTGGGGCCTCTTGGGGGCCTTGGGGGCCTCTTGGGGGCCTCTTGGGTTCCTCCTGGGAGCCTCTCGGGGCCGAGGGCTCGAAATGTCCGTTCTGGTCCCTCGTCTGGGCGCTCGTTGGGAGCCGTCTTGGGGGCCTCTTGGGTCGTCTTGGAGGCGTCTTGGGCAGTCTTGGTGCCCTCCTGGGCCGTTTTGGGTCCCTCCTGGAGCCCTCTTGGGCCGTCTTGGGGCGATCTGGGGGGCCTCTTGGGCCGTCTTGGAGCGTCGGGAAGCGGAAGAGGCGAGAACGCCGAAATGCTTCAAAAACCAATGGGAAATCAGTGATTTGTCCTCTAGGGGCCCTCTTGGGAGTGTTCCTGGAGGCCTCTTGGGGCGTCTTGCAGGGCCTTTTGGCCGTCTGGAGGCCACCAAGGCGTCTTGGACAGATCGTTTGGCAAATCGGGGCCCTCTTAGACTGTCTTGGGGGCCTCTTGGAGCACTGTTGGCCCGTCTTGGGGCTTTTTGGGGCCCCGGGCCTCCCCCAGACCCACCCCTCCCGGCAGGAGAGGGATCGAAGGGAAGGGGTTTCATTTTTCATTTCGAGTCAATTACGACGTTGCTCAATTTCGCTTTGGCTGGCGCGCTTGAGGAGGAGGGCCTAGGGAAGGGGGGAGCGGCGACGGGCCCAGCGCTTGAGGAGGAGGACCCAGGCAAAGAGGCAAGGGGGGGGAGCGGCAACGGCCCAGGGAAAGGGGGGGCGCAGGGAGAGGGGACGACAGAGACGACGACTAACGAATGACGGAGACGACGACTCGAACGGACAAGCCCTCACACACGCCGACAGGGTCGGCGGATTTTCGGGGGAACGCGCCAGTCTCGGCAAGATCTGAAGGGGCCCAAGCTAATCGCGAACAGCGCCGACGTCCGTAATTTCTGCCCGCGCGCATATCCATTCCCAAGGCCTCGCGGTCCAGACGCTTTGGCCGCTATTTAGTGGACACGCGGTGGCCTTGCTCGGATTCCCTGCGCGGGACGTATCCATGGGATCGCGATCTGGCATCGAAGGAAATACGCAGTGAACATACACTTTCGGGGGTCCGCGCGGATTTCTTGGATCGACATTGTACCCCGCTCCCCTGCGTCGCCGGAGGTGCTGGCAGAGAGGGCCCGTCGCTGTTCCAAGAAATTAGCGCAGGGATCCGATATTTTGTCCTCAGGCAGCTTTCAGTGAGCCTACGGTGTGGATTCGTGCTGCTGGCTGCCTCATGGATCGGGATACAGCTGGCACGAGAGTTCAGAGCAGCCGCGGTTTGGTAGGGGCACCCTCATTTTCTTTGTGCTCAGGCTCTCCACCGTATAGGCTCTTCGTCTTAGATGTCTCCGTGCCCTGGGCACTTGGGCGAGTCGGCTGACACTCGTGACCCGACCGTATCTGTATGTCCGTGGCGCGTGAGCACGTCGCCGAGGATTCACGAGCGGTGGGCAGAAAAGGCGCTCCACTGGCAGCCGGATGGATGTCGAATTCCGTTGCTGGCCAGCCACGCCTTGGGCTGACAAGTTGGGCCATCCGACCGCTGGGCCTTGAGGGCATGCTGGCGCGGGCGCGCGACTCCGGAGATCCGATGCACTGTTTTTCAATACGGGGTCCGCGGAAATCCCGAACTCTTTCCTAGGGCAATTTTTTTGTCCCAGGCCGTTGTTTTGACGGCCCCAGGTCCCGAGGACGGCATCCAGATGCCGAGCGCGGCGAAAAGCCTCCGCCTTGCTTTTTGTCAAGACGGTGGACGTCTGCGATCCGGGCCTTGAAAGTCGATCGCCGGACCTCTCCTGGGGTGCGTTCTGAACCGCGTCTGAAGGCGAATCCAGCTGGGGCGCGACGAGAAGGCACAGAAGTGGCCAAGACCGCGATTCTCATGAGGGACCTAGGCCCCCGACATCGTATTTTTTCCAGAGGGCGGAGCCCTGGAGGTCTCGACCCATGCCCTTGGACCAGCCTTCCATCCCGAGCAGCTCTTTCGCCGTCCCTGGGTTCGGCGAGAGCCCCTGGAGACCGAAAATGGCCAAAGTGCCTCGCGCCGTGTTTTTTTTGTTTCGCGGCGCGAGAGGCGTGGGGCGTTGCCGAGACTCGAAACTCGAAGAACAAGCAACGGCATAAACATTATTTTTCGGATCGGCGCTGGAGCCCCCTGGCGGCGCCTCCTGCGCCACCCCTGGCGCGCTCCGCGCGCCAGGGAATGGGAGTCCAGCGCCGATCTGAGAAATCCGTGCGGACCTGAGAGACATCCTAGTCAGTCAAGACGCTTATGGTAGCACGGTGGCGGTGTGCTTGTGCCGTTCTTTGCTGCTCTGGAGGCGGGCGAGTACGCCGTGCTGCAGATCTGGGCCGAGGCCTACGCCGCGCTCCGGGGCCTCGGCCTCGGGAGCGAGGCGCGCACCGGGCCTTCGCCCCACCAGGGGGGGGGGAGGGAGGGGGCGGGTGGCTCCGCTGTCCGTCAGGGGAAGGGGGGGGGGGCTGCCGTGCGCCAGGGCGCCGTCGCAGAAGCTCAGGGATGATACTGATAGGTTCTAAGGTTCCCAGGGTTCCCCACATGCCCTGATGTTTCACGCGGGCTGCAGAGACGATGGCCGCTAGATGCTCATGAAGTCCTGGGAAAGATGCTGAGCTACTCCTATCATGACATTCCCGTCACGGACGTGGATGTGGACGCGGCTGTTGCGGCAGGGTTCTGCCGTTTCGACGCGGCGGCGACGCTGGCGCGGGGACGCTGCTGCTTCGACGCTGGCACGGCGGCAGCGCTGGCGCGGCGGCAGCGCTGGCGCGGCGGCAGCGCTGGGAGCCCGTGGATGCCACACGGCGCGAGCCCCGATCGGGTGGTGGGGCCGAGGGCCTCTGAGTGACACCTCTGAGAGCGGAGGCCGCTCGATACTGAGTGGCCCATGCGAAACCAGGACACCAGGGCCGACGTCGTCGCGGCAGGAGCCCGCCGCGCCAGCCCGCCTCCAGGGGCGGCTGTGCTCGGAGCGGAGCGGCCGCGCGACGTGTGCCCGAGCGCCTACATTTACGTCATGGCTCGGGGTGCACAGGAAAAGGAGCTCCTGCTGCCGAGGCGCGCGGCAAGCACGGGTGGGGACAGGAGGCGGGCGCAGCGGTCGGGAGGCTACCCTGAGATCCTGGCTGTTCTGCAAGCTGGGCGGTTTTGCCCTGTTCCGGGCCCTTGGACGGTCCAAGGGCCCGGAACGATCCGTGAGGGTCCAAGTTGGACTCTCACGGATCGATCCGGCCCGAGTAATGCAGCAGGAAGACGGGGCCCATAGCTCCGGTTGAGCGTTCTTACGGTTTTCATTTGTTTCGTGAATTCGGATCTCAGTGAACGGTAGTTTCGTGCCGCGTTGACGCGGCGGCGAGCGTTCGAGGTTGAACGTCGCCAGTAGCCCAGAATCGGCCGATGCCGAATGGTCAGCGCTATCGCGAAGCCGCGACCGGTCGACGTTGAGCGATCCGCGCGGTGTCAGAAGTCATTGCGCACGTCTTCGCGATGTGAACCAGCCGCAGGCGAAGATGCTGGGATGGGTCGGGGCCAGGCGGGGGTTGAGATGGGATGCGGGCGCATGGCGGAGGGATGGGTCGAACCGGGATGTGGGGACCCACGGGGTCATGTTCCGTTTGCTTGCGCAGCCTTGCCAGACCCCCCCAGGCGCTCGGCCGGTGCAGCGGCTGCCTGAGCGGGTGTTCAGTGTGCGCTGGGACCACGATGCAACCAAGGTGTTGGCATGGGACTTCAGGTCAGAGCGTCCTTGCTTCCCGGGCATCCAGGATGCGGAATAGGCCCAGGGAAGCATGACCAATCAATGCGCCTCCATCTTGAGACGATCCCGCTTCGGGCGAATATTGAGCATGCAATCGTCATTTGCAAGCTTGCTATATTCTTCTCTGCTGCCATCGCGCTACTCGGACGAAGCCACATGATATCGTGCACTGCACTTAACATGTACGCTTGTGTCAGCGCCTGGATGTTTCCATGCCCCTTGACGCTCTGGGGCTTTAGTGGTAAGCTTCTGCAGGCTTTGCGGCGGGGATCAGAAGAGTAGGACGTTAGTGTCCTGCATGGCTGCCGCCGCACTCGATTTGATGTTAGGGTCTGAGCCCGATGTGACGCGAGGGCCCGTCGCCTTGTTATTAGCCAGGCGGACAGGGTTCGGCGGCTTCTAGCGTTGCCCCTGGCAAGCACGAGAAATAGTCAACGGCGCGCCAGTTGTTGTCTGTACGGCTTTGGTTTTACCTGGCAGTAGGCGCCTTGGAAAAGAAACCAGACTGCCAGCGGGTGCCCCGCAGAGATTCCTTATCTTGCGACGGCCCTGGGGACCAACAGAAGCCCCTCAGGAAGTTCGAAGATTGGCAGCAGACGTTTCCCTAGAATCTCTGGGCCCTAGAACTCTTGCCGCATGATTTGTTATCGTATGTCTCTGCTGCAGCCCTGAGTCCGGAGCAAGGCTCAAGCTTTTCCCGACTGCTAATGGGGCGGCGCAGGAGGCGCCGACAGGGGGCTCCAGCGCCGATCCGAGGAGTCCGCGCGAACCTGCGACAGTTTATTATTGTGCCATTTTTGCTCCTCGAGGTTGCCCTTCGATGGGAATGGGCCCGCAGAGGTCCAGCCTGAGGCGCACGACCCGCCGCCGCGACTTCTCCGCGGTGCCGGAGGTGTCTCGGGCCGTGCCGCGCGCTCGTACGGTCCGCAGCGCCACTGCCACGAGCCGCAGCGCCACTGCTCCTTGCCGTCGCGCGCCGCGAAGCTCCGCAACGCGCACAGGCAGCGTGCTGCGCCGCATCTGCGCCGTCTACTTACATGTTCGAGTCGCGCACCAGGCCGCTAGGAGCCTGTTCACTCGAACTTGTTGGCACAACTTTGTGCTGGGCGGAGGGTCGAGTGGGTAAGTTTGTGCCTTCAGTGAGCTCATTGCCGCCATCCCGTTGCAAGCATGCCGTCGCATATATTTGGCTGAGGAGCACCCCAGCGGGAGTGCGAGACGTCCCTTGCAACAGAAAGCTGACGCAACTCTCCCTCCAATCCCCCAGAGTCTCTCAGGATCGCGCCCGGGAGTCTGCGCCGTTCTCGGCGCAGCCTGAACAGCCCGGGTCACCCGCGGGGGTGCCAAGGCAATCGCGCCTCGCGCTCCGCGCGTCGCGGTCTTGGCTAGAGAGCGGTTGCCCTGCTCCCCAGTGGTGGCCCGAGGGCGCAACAGCGCGAAGGCATCGCCGGGCGCGGTGCGCGGAGTCAGGTGACCTAGAAAGGCCAGCCCTGGGTTCCAGTGGCGGGCGGCTCGGACAGTCCAGGTCGTCGGTGGTCTGGGCCTGCGGCGGCTCGGCGGAGTCAATCTCGCCGCCCGCGCCCACGCAGCCGCGAGCAATCTGCCGCCTGTCAATGGGGGCCCTCCTCCAAAGTCTCCTCCCCGCACTGCTGGAGGCCATCCAGTTTGATCATCCCTCGCTCTCTTGCCCAGTGCTCTTCCCGGCTGGTCCTGGCAGGGTGCTGCTCGCCGGTCCTTGCCAGCACGCGGCGCGAGGCCGCTAAGGAGGTGTTCGCGAGCTGGAAGGCCAGAGGGCCGCTGGACAGCTACATGCTGGACATCACCATAGAGGCGCTGCGGTCCCGCTGGGGCGGTCCGTCTCTGCTTCTCTCGTGGCAATGACTCAATATTTGAGTGCTGCCCTCCTCTCGCCCAGGATCCCGTCCGAGCGGGGCCTCCTTTCTCCCGCACATTGTTTCGTCTAGGATGTCAATGTGTGCTCCCTAATAAAGCTTTGCCTACCTATACGGGAAGGGTTCTGATTTGTTCGTGAAGACTCTGGCGGGTGCTGGACGCGGTCGTGCCGGCGGAAGGGCGTGTCCCGGGCTTGTTCCCCACCCGATAGGTTTGGGTCCTTAGGTTTTAAGGACAGACATTCCGGACCGCCCGCCGTGCATACCGCGCCCCCGCCCTGCATACCGCGGCCTCCAGATCCTCAGGCTCCAGATCATCCCTGGTGGTCCCGCCCCCCGCGCCGACTCGCCCGCTCTGCGTACTGCGGCCACCAGGTCCCCAGGTCCCCTGATAATCCCTGAGGGTCCCGCCCCCCGCGCCGACTCGCCCACTCTGCATGCCGCGGCCGCGAGATCCCCAGGCCCCCCACAGAACAGAGTATAACACCACACAACCGAACAGAACCTATCCAAGCATAACATACCATATCATGACATACCATGTCGTAGAATAACGCCATGACAGAGCACTGCATACCATACCACAGCATCACAGTTCATATCATTACATAACACATGAAGCATACCATAACGACTCAACGACTGGCTGAACAGACCAAGCCATATTATGCCACACCATCACATGACACGACATTTCATACCATAACACAACACAGCACACCAATGCATGTCATGACATATCGGAACCTGCACACTATAAAACAACATAGCGTACTATAACATGGCATAACATAGTTTCGCATACGAAACCACGATACAGCAAACCGCAGCACAACACAGCATCACAACACCCATCTGTCCATACCATGACAGCACATAAGATTGCGGAGCGCGGCATACAATGCTATATCGTAGCGAAACGTAGCACAGCATACCACCCTAAGCTATGACATAGTGGATCACACAGAACATAGCATGACACCACACCTCACAACATAAGTAACATAAGTGCGCCCGTGCATGACACCACACCTCACAACATAATTAGCATAGCATAGCCAAAACAGGCTACCACCAGCACCATGTTGCATTGTTTCTTTATCAGGCATTCCTCGGGATGCTTGGTCGTGCTTCTGCATTGCCGTGCTTGCGTTGCTAGGTCTTGTTTCTTTCTCGCCTTCTCCGAACTGTTTGACATGATAATTTGTTTCTAGGGGTGGTCTGGTCTTTCTTGCAACTCCAAAACACTGCCAAGAAACGCCAAGCAACGCCAAGACATGCTAAGCACCGCCACGCAATGCCAAGCAATGCAAAACAACGCCAAGCAACGCACATCAATACCAAGCAATGCTAACGAATGCCAAACAGCGCAAAGCAATGCAAAGCAATGCAAAGCAACGCCAATACAATGCCAAGCAAGGCCAAGCAATGCCAATCAACGTCAAGCAATGCCAAGCAACGCTAAGCAACGCCACGCAATGCAACTTAATGCCAAGTCAAGACAAGTCATGTCAAGCAATGCGAATCAATGCGAAGCAATGCCAAACAATGCCCGTCAATGTCTCACAATGCCAAACATACCAAGCAATGCCAAACAGTCCCAAGCAATGCCCACCAATGCCAAGCATTGCCGAGGAGCTTTGCAGTGCTTTGAACTGCTTTGTAAGAAAGACGACCCCTAATTAGGATCGCGCCGATTTTTTGTTGTTGTTTTTGCTTTGTGGGGGAAGGAGCGGATGTCAGATAGGGTGCGAATGCGCCTAGCTTGCCCTGTCCCATCTCCTCTCACTCCCCCGCCGATCGAGAATGTGGCCAGCCAGCCGCTGGCCACACCCTAATTTCCAGACCTGTTTGATGTCGATCCGATTGCCCCGAACATTTTCCAGTCTTCGATTCTGGTATGTGGTCTGGTTCCCGATCTCCGAACCGACGCCGTCGCCATGAAGGGAACGGGTCCTGAGGGAAACGGGTCCTGCGGTTTTTGGCTGTTCTCGGGCGCCCGGGGCCCTCCACGGCCTCTGGGGCCGTCAGAGGACGACTCAGGACGAAGAGTTGGTCTCGAGGGAAGGCCCCGGGGGACCAGGATACAGAGGATCCGTTTTCTTCTTGCTCACGCCGCGATGGCCGACCTGGCCCCGAGCTCGAGAGGTGCGGCGGGACTCCGATCTCGGCCCCCAGGCCAGCGATGGGAGGAGGCGGGGTGCGAGGCGGCGGTGGGGCTGGCAGGGCCGGGGGTCACCGCGACAGAGAGGGTGGCGCAGGAGAGGGTGAGTGTACTGCCTGGCACGCCGATCTCATTGGACCTCGGGAGGCGGTGGATATGTGAGGAATGATGACCAGGTGGGGGGGGGCATATTACAGCCAGGGCCATTATCTCTCCGTATTTCATGGTGCCCCCTTCGTTCGCGCACATGCCTCGGGCGATGATTTGCGAAACCCCTCTTGGACGCCTCCCTCTTGGACGCTCCCGAATATGGATGCATTCTGGCCCCCAGGCCTGGCACTCCCCTTGCTCGTGGTCGAGGCTGGGTGTGCAGGGAGCGGTAGTCTGCGTCGCGCAGGGAGGGGGGTGTGGGACGGAGGGGGATCTGGCGGCCTCCTGAGGAGGCACCCCCAGGCATGCAACTTCTTGTGGCAATCAGGGCGGAGGTTTTTCCCAACCGTCGGCCTCTGGGGGCCCTTCCCGGGCCCCGGGACCGTTCAAAAATGGCTCGGAATGAAAAGCCGGCCCTGGGGAAATGATCGGGACTCCCGTGGACCGCGTACATACTGAACAGATCACGACCTCCCGTGTCTGGGCCCCCGCCTCTTTGCAGCGCCCTCGTGCCTTCTGAGAAAGCCCCCTCCTGAGCGGCGCAGCAGGTTCGCGTCGTGTCGATGCGGCTGCGACCCCGCCGCGGGCGTTCAAGGTTTGCGCGCCGCCAGTGGCTCAGCATCGGCCGATATGAGACGATCTGGCGATCGAGAAGTCTCCGATCGTACCAGTTTGAACGATGCACGCGGTGTCAGAAATCAACGCGGGGGTCGTCACCTCGCGAACCTGCCATAGCCCCTCAGAATGAGCCAGGCCCTTCCGGGATGCCCTCACAAGGAACCGGGCCTTCTCAGAAGGTCGCCCCCTCGTCCCACATGCGCCTCTGCGCGCGGCCACCTGGGCTGCCTCCAGGTCCCACGCGGGGGCCCAGACCGGCTGGCCTCCAGTTCCAGGGCGCGCAGGAGGAAGCCTTTGGGCACGTGCGCCCTCAGCGCCCCAGTCGTGAAAACGCCAAGGCGTCGTGAACCGATGACGGCCGGAGCCCCCATCTTTCACCCTCTGTCGGCGGCGCTTTCCGATGCGCATCGATCCCGTGAGGGCCCCCTGGCCCAGAACGGGGCCCGCAGTCCCGTCGCGACTCCTTCACCACGCCAGGGTCTGAGGGCCCACCCTGGCGAGGCTTTGGGGGTGAACAGGCCCCGCGCCTCTACCGTGGGGCGGCGCTCGAGGCTTTGCAGGGCGGCCCGGAGGGCTCCGTCGTTCGAGCGCCACGCGCCGTACACGAGGGGGGAGGCCAGAGGGCCCTGACGTCTCGCAGGGAGGACAGAGCCAGGGCACGTCGGCCAGGCCCCTGTCTTCCTCGGGCAGCACCGCCCGCGCCCCTCTCCCGGCGGCAGCCGCGGTCTCCAGGGAGGCCCACAGTGCCAGTGCGTTGGTGCTCTGGGGGTCCATGGCACGGCTCGCCAGGCCATGGCTTCGAGCGGGGCCGAGCCCAACCGGCTACGGAAAGCGGCGGTGGCAGTGTGGTGGAGGGGGGTAAGAGCGAGACGGGAAACGGATGAGGGGCGGGGGTGAAACAGGGGGGGAGGGGAAGGTGGGGAGGGGGAGGGGGGGAGACAGAGGACGGGGATGAGGCGGGTTGGGGGGGCGGGAGGGGGGAGAGGGCGGACAGACAGCCTCGTCGCTCGGCCGACGACGCCCGTCGTTCCTGTCGCTCCTCCTCCCGGCAGGCGCGGGCCGGAGAGTCTAGGGAAGGGGGGGGGGGGCGGGAGCGCTGGGCGGGCCTGTCTCAGTACCGCCAGCTCCGGCCGCGTGCCGCTGGCCGGGCTCCACCACGCCCCCTGCCGCGGGGGGGCAGAGAGTAGGGGGTGTCGAGCAGGGTGGTGTGGCGGGGAAGGTCGGGGAGGGGCAGGGAGGGGATGGGGGGGGAGGGGAGGGAAGGGGGTGGGAAGGGAAGGGGGAGGAGCTCTCAATCTGAAGTTTTTAAGTGGTATCTCTTCCAGCGTGGCGTGCTCGAGATCGACTGCCCACTGCCTACGCGCTACTCGCGCGCCGCCGAGACCTTGAATGCCATCGGTTGTATCTTCGCATCGCGAAGCACGCATGTCGCCATCGACTCGGACTACAGCTTTGACCTTATCCGGAAAAGTTCAGAGACTTGCATACTGGGCTCTACCAGACGATACTGTTATCACGATGCGGTTCGCCCAGCGACCGTCTGAGGCTGCAGAACACAGCGGCGTCCCATCCGTCATCTTCAGGCACAAAACGCACAGCGAAATATAGCAGAACTGCGCGGAAGCGCACAACCTCGACAGCTATGACGCCAACCAGAAGTGAATCAACACCACAGAGCTGATGATCATGGCCGTCCGCCTCGCGCGCAACGAGCTACAGCGAGGTTTTCGTGCGGGAGACAACGCCGGGGTGGCTGAGGTGAACATCATGACATTGCGCGCTATCGCCGGCGCGGCGCGGCGACAGGGCCGCCACCCGCCTCAACGACGCATGGACGCCATTGACCTGGGCAGGCGTTACTTTGGATTGCAGAAGGCGGGCTGGTGTACACCGGCGATTCCGAAGGCTGCCGCAGCTTCGCCACATCCACGAATCAGTGGCGCTTCGAAGAGATTGTTCAAGCTGCCGCGCGGCGTGCCCACCGCCGCCAACGGGCAGCTCAGGGCGACGGCTCTCCAGCGGGAGCCCCCGTGGCCACGGAGATCCGTGAGAGTTCATTGCGGCGGGCGATGGCATGGAATCCGGCGAGAGGAGGAAGGGGCTCATCCTGAACGTTTTCGAGCATGGCCAACCTGGATATGGCGTCGCGCTGCGTGAGCCTGGAGACATAGCGGCGGCCACTACCGAGTTGTAGCGCCCGATCTTCGAGGCCACGTCCTGCTCTGAACGGGCCATTTAGGAATGCATATCTTTCCACCTGCCCGTTTTCCTTTTCTCTGACCTCCCGCGTTCCTTTCGCCAGGATCTGGCGAGAGCCCTGAAATTTGGTAGGGCCCCCTCCTCCGGCGCCGATCGGATCCCATGTGGGACCTGGCGGGCAGTCCCGACGGCCGGCGAGATCCTGTGCGAAGTTTTTCTAAGGCTATTCTCTGGCGACGGCCTTGTCGAAGGCCTGAATCATTCCGCTTTTGCATTGATCCCTACACGTGAGGGCCCCTGAGACCTGAGACCGCTCAGAGAAAAAAGGGAGAAACAAAACACGACAGTGAGGCCCTCGCGCAGGCAGTTAATCTTCACCTCAGTTCGGCAGCCAAGAAACATGTCCATCGCAACCAGCAAGGTATCATTTGAGGCTGCGGTGTCGGCGCGCACATAATCAACTTGGAAGCTGAAGCCCGGCTATGAAGCATAGGTGATGACGCTGCGGATCGGCGCCCATGTTTTATTTCCTTTGATATCCGTGTAGCGTTCCCTAGCATGACTCGGCAATGGTTACAGGAGGTCCTGAGACGCTTCAACATTCCCCAATGGCATTTAAATGCAATCCGAGCCCTCTCAGCTGATGCCGTCGGCCTCATGAACGTAGGTTCGGAACGTCACAGATTCTTTGAAATCACTCGTGGTCTACTCAAAGATGCCCACTAAGTGGCGCACTTTGGGCCCTTGGGGTGGATCCCCTTTGCAGGCGCATCGACGCGGTCTCACGCGCGGCAGTTGAGCGCTTTGCACCCCCGAGGCCAGCGCCGCACTCGAAAGAAAAACGTTTGGCGGCAGTCAATCCTTCTCCCCCCATCGAGCTCGCTGCCGGTGCCTTTGCTGACGACGTTGTAGCTGTCCTTCCCCGCCTCTCCCTGCTTCCTCTCATGCACCCGCCGTTGCAAGCAGCGTCCGCGCTAGCCAGCCTGGACCTCCAGCCCAAGAGATGCTGTCTGGTCCCGTTCTTGGATACCCTTTCTAGGGCGAAAGGATAACGGCACTTCGCGACTCCGTCGCTGCTTGGGTACCTTAATGGGCTGATTTCGTAGTGTGTAATGTTTGCCGATACTTGGGGATACAATTTGGCCCAGGGCCGACCTTTCTGACCAGTTTGTGTCGGGTGGCCAGAAATGGTAGTCACGTGCTCCGACCCAAGCGAGTCTGACTCTATACAGGGTGCTGATTATCCCAGGCATGTCTTATGTTGATGAATTATTACCTTTCCCTGAACAAGCTCTTGCAACGCAAATCGCACGCGCTACACAAGTTGCTCCGTCTCCCCGAGCTTCATCCACTGGCTTCGAGGTCTCGAACTCCTGAACTCCTGAAGACCGCAGAAGTGTCCTTCATGTGGCGAGCGTGCTATCACACCCTCAGACCCTCGCGAAGAGCTCTCCAGCGTCTGTGCTCACGTGCATTTGCAGCAGGCCGTCTGGCATGTTCGGACCTCAACTGCTCAGCGTTTCGTGGCCGTCGTCACCCCGTCCTCCGAGCCCCCCTCCCTCAGACCTCTGACACGCCTCCCGTCCTCCACATTCATCCTCCTGCGAGCGCACGAGCAGGCAGAAGCAGCTGGAAGTGCTGCGCTTCAGAGGAAGAAACCGCATCGTTACCATATTCACTTTTCCCGCTAGCTTCAGTCCCAGACCGTCGCAGACGGCATGCCCGTCCATCTAGCTCGTCGCCTCCCCCCCTGGTTTCCCGACCTCGACCTTCCCTCCCCCAGCGACATGTGCCTCCGTTGGAGGCGTCTGCGTAGCACCCTTTCCCATCAGGCACCCTCTCGCGCCTGGGCCCACATCAAGGACCCTCGCAGGTGCGTGGATCACCAGTGCAATTTATCTTGTGCCAGATGTTGTGGCACGCGGCCGATCTCAGACCCACTTTCCTTTCCCCCGAGTCCCCGTTGGTTCGACTTGGTTTGGGGGGTGAGCCTGATTACGAGGGGATTGAAAACGGACGCCTACGTGGGGCGTTCAAAAAAGGGCCTTGCCTTCGACGATGGAAACAGGTGTCATCTCTTCCTCGACGAAAGGCGGCGGAAGGGCGGCGGAAGGTCGGCAGACGTAAAACGAGGCCCCCTCCGCGAGCGAAAGCCGTCGGAAGGCTGGCGGAAGGCAGCGGAAGTACAAGATGTGCCCCCAAGAGATGAAAATGTTTTTGGGTTCAGGATTTCGGGAATCCGCCACGTATGCATCGACGTATTGTTTTTGCATATCACATCTACCATGAGCTTCGGCCCCATCTCGGAATGAAAGCGTGCGCACCGCCAGGCTAGGTTCACCAGGCACGTGTGGCAGCACGTGCAGCCCTATCCATATATTAACACGACCATGTTCGCCATGGTTACGTGCGCTCGTTCTCCTTTTCCTCCTCGTTTTTCTCCTCTTCCTCCTCAACTGGCCTCCTCCTCCACTGGCCTCCTCCTCTTCCTCCTCTTCCTCCTCTTCCTCTTCTTCCTCCTCTTCCTCCTCTTCCTATGTCTCTTCTTCCTCTTCCTCCTCCTCGTCCTCTTGTCTGTGCGTCACATGGAAACGCTACGGAAGCATGGTAGTAGTTGTTTGCGCTTGCGCGGGAAAAGACTTATCCTCTGGCTCCAGTTCGGCCGCCGCGAGCTGGATACCCCCTCCGTGAGAGGTGGCTGGCCAGAGGGACGCGGAGTCGGCGGACGGCAGCTTCCTGGTGGACAACACTGCTGACATGATCGGCTCCAAGGGCACCGGGCTGTGGTCTGTGCAGGCTTTGCCCCTTGGGCGTTAGAAAGTACAAGGGATGTGCTGTGGCAAAGCCGTGGACTTGGACGAGCACGAGGAGGAGGATGAGGATGAGGAGAGGATAGGAGCAAACTCGTCGCGGAGATGCTGCTGCTGATGCTGGTCATGATAATGTTGTTGTTGGCGACGACGATGGTGACGATGATGATGTTGCTGCTGCTGTTGCTACTGATGTTGGTGACAACGTTGATGATACTGGTGATGATGAGGAGGAAGAGGAGGAGGAGCTCGTTGATGATGGTGATGATGATAAGAATGCTGATGATGCTTATTCTGATGATGACGATGGCGATGACGATGTTGATGCTGATGTTGATGATGACGATGCTGATGATGCTGCTGATGATGATCATGATCATGATCATGATGATTATGCTGCTGCTGATGATGATCAATATCATTCCGTTGTTGTAACGATGATGACGAGGAAGAGGAGAAGGAGGAGGAAGAGGAGAAGGAGGAGGAGGAGGAGAAGGAGATGAGGGGAGCACGCCTAGCGAGGAGAGGAGGATGAGTGGGATGAGGAGAAGCATGTGGAGGTGGAGGAGGAGGATCAGGAGGAGCAGGAGGATCAGGAGGATGCTCAGGAGGGAGGAGGATGATGAGGAGGAGCAGGAAAAGGACCAGATGGAAGATCGGGATGGGGATGATCAGGAGGAGGATTAGGAGGGATGGCTGCGTATGTGCGACCCTATTGCCGTCAGCTCTCAGTTCTCAGGGGGATGAAGATCTGTATCATTATGACAATGTTGATGCTGGTGTTGATTTTGATGTTGCTGTTGCTGTTGGTCATGGTTATGACGAGGAGAAGGAGAAGGAGGAGGAGGAGGTGGAGGAGGAGAAGGAGGAGGAGGAGGACACACCGCCTGGCGCGGAGAGGAGGATAATGCTGAGTATGATGAGAAGCAAGTGGAAGGGGAGGCGGAGGATCAGAAGAAGCACTTGCATCACGTAATAATCGCATAATACAGACAAGAACAGGAATATGAAGTCAGATCGGAGGTTGAGGACGAGCAGCAGGAGGAATCAGCAGATGCAGAAGCAGAGGAGAAAGAAGGGAAGGAGGATACTGAAGAACACCAGATGGCTGTTGGGAAGGAAGTGCACTTGTGGGATCGTAGTCGAATGCAGGTGGGGTTGCCACTCCTTGCGCTGAGTGTGGCTGACGTGGGGGTTAGGGGTGACACACCGTGCGATTGCAGTTGAAAGTACGCTCCGAATCCAACTTTGGCTGGATTTCTCGAGCGCAGCTCTCGTTTTGGAAGATATGCGCACAATTGCAACTTCGTCGGGTTTCAACGTTTGGAGTGGTCTCGTGCGCAACGGTCGTTTTTCAAGAAGCGCGTCCCAAGTCACGGATACCCATTGTGATTTTACATGCTTATTTAACAGGCTGGGAACATCCTGTGTATTTGTTGGCCCTGACGTCGCGATCTGCGTAGGGGGCGTGTCCAGTTTTTGAATTCTTAGGATGTCTCAAGACAATCGGCCAGAGAAGTAGCGGACGGGACCTTCCGGCTTAAATTATTATCCGAGTTTTATTCTCTCGGGGGTACGTGTGTGAGTGTGTGTACATGTATGTATGTATGTATATATATATATACATATATAATTAAAGCAAATAGGCCGGGCCCCCTCCCGGGGCGTCCTCCACCTCGATCACACCCTGGTTACGCTCCTGGTACCGCGCTTCCCGTCCTTCCGGGGAGCCCCCAACATGCCCAAAGACAGCCCAAGACGACCCCAAGAAGCTCCCAGAACGTAAAAGAAAGGCCCAAGACGCTCCCCAGCAACCCAGGATAGCTTTCGGGCGGCTTTCCAGGCTCCTAGGAGGCCTCCAAGAGACCTCAAGAGCTCCGAGAGGCCTCCCGAGAGCGCCAGGAGAACCTTAGTTTCATGGTTTTCTTGACGGGGGCGGGGGTTTGGCCTTCCCACCGGTTCATGCTTCCAACGCTCCAACACGGCCGAAGAGGCCCCCAAGATCGCCCCAAGACCGCCCAAGAGGCCCCCAAGACGGCCCCAAGACAGGCCAAGACGGCCCCAAGACTGCCGAAGAGGCGCCCAGGACAGGTCCAGACCACCCCAAAACAGGCCCAAGATGAGCCCAAGAGCGGGAGCAGGAGGCCTCCAGAGACCTCCGAGAGGAATTTGGGACCCCCCAGAGGCCTTCAACACACCCCAGACCCTTGAGAGGCCCCCCAAAAAGCACCGTTGATTTCCAGTGGTTTTTGTCCACGTGTTTCGCCTTCTCGCGTTTTCCCGCTCCCAACGCTCCAAGACAGAGGAATTTGGAAAAAGGGAATTCCAGAGATCGCTTGTTTTTCAAGTTGGGACTCGTACTCCCTATCCTCTTCCTCGAGCCCCATCAAGACTTCGGAGTCACATGCAAAGATATTCTGGGAATATAGTTGAACTCTTTGACGCTGTCTTGGCACTCTCTTGGATCGTCTTCGCGTCCTTTTGGCTACCCCTGAAACCACCATAGAACTCGAGATCCCATGATCCCATGATTTGAAACTTTCAATCCTTTTATTCCCTACCTAGGCTCTGCCTAGAAGGGTTCTTACTCTCTTAGCTTAAAGGGGCCGGGCAGTGGAAATCGCCCCGGGCGGTTCCCCCAGTCCCCGCCCCGCGGTTCCCCCAGTCGCGCCCCCTGGGTTCACCCAGCGTAGCTTAGCTTAGCTTAGCTAAGCTAAGCTAAGCTAAGCTTAGTTCAGCTTAGCTTATCTCATCGTATCTTAGCGTAGCTTAGCTTAGCCTAGCCTAGCTTAGCTTAGCTTAACTTAGCTTAGCTTAGCGTAAATTAGCTTAGCATAGCTTAGCGTACCCAAGCTTAGCTTAGCTTAGCTTAGCTTAGCTTAGCGCAGCATAGCGCAGCTCAGCGCAGCATTAGCACAGCATAGCATAGCATAGCAAAGCAAAGCAAACCATAGCTCAGCATAGCATAGCATAGCATAGCGCAGCATAGCACAGCCTAGCATAGCATAGCATAGCATAGCAATGATTAGCATAGCACAGCGCAGCATAGCATAGCATAGCATAGCACTGCATAGCATATCATAGCATAGCCTATCATAGCATAGCACAGCACAGCGCAGCATAGCATAGCATAGCATGGCGCAGCACAGCACAGCATAGCATAGCGCAGCATAACATAGCATAGCATAACATAGCATAGCGCATCATAGCATAGCATAGTAGATGTAGCTGTCGGTGTAGATGTAGATGTTGCTTTCCTAAATGCTCCAAATCCTAGGTAGGGTCGCACTGGGATAATTTTAAACTCACCACATGCTTATTTCTGCACGAAGACCCCGAGAGGCATCCCAACGTACCATGGCCTGTATCCTGAAAACTTCTAACCCACAGCCCAGGCACGGCAACGGGAAAAACATGGGAATCCCACAATTCCTTTTTTTTCAAGTTCGCCCCCTGTCAGCTCTTGCACAACAGACCACCATTCAGGCCCCCCTCAGCTCCCAGAAAAGAAACCAGGAAGCCTTTGAGGGCCCCAAATCTTTGAATACCAAACGGGAACTAATGATCTTCACGTTTTCGCAGTACCCCTCCTATACGGTTCCGCGGCTTGCGCAGGGCCTCCAAGAGAGCCCTTGGATGCAAGAAGCGACAACAATGATATTCCATGGTTTGGCCCATCAAGCCTAGCTAGAACTTGAGCGCGCGCGAAGCGCGCGCGACTAGTATATATATATATATAGATTTATTTATTTATACATATATACAAATAAATACAAGACTGCATTGGCGCTGCGCGCCATGCACCTTGGTCCTTTGAGTTCTGCACGCACGCGGAATGCGTGCGTGCGTACATGCGCGCATGCATGTATACACGCGCACGTGCATGCACGTTCCGTATAAATGTCTAGGTGTATACAATATACTTACATTGTTGTATGTGTTTACAGCGTACATATGTACATATAAATTCTTTGCGCTTCGCGTATCCCCACCAGCCCATCTCAAAACAGCAACTCTTGCGAAGCATACCGACAGTCGTGTTTTTCAGGCGTGTTTCCGCCTGCCCCCGCATATCTCCGGGCCTCTCGTCCTGGTGTGAGTCGTTCGGGCCCTTCTTCCTGGTGCGAGTCGTTCGGGCTCTTCGTCGTGGTTTGAGTCGTTCGGGCTCTTCGTCCTGGCGTGAGTCGTTCGGTCTTCTCGTGATGTGAGTTGTTCGGGCCCTTCGTCCTGGTGTGAGTCGTTCGGGCTCCTCCTCCTGGTGTGAGTCGTTCGGGCTCCTCGTGGTGTGAGTCGTTCGGGGCCCTCGTCCTGGTGTGAGTCGTTCGGGCTCCTCGTGGTGTGAGTCGTTCGGGCGCCTCGTCCTGGTGTGAGTCGTTCGGGCTCCTCGTGGGGCCTCTTGGGGGCCTCTTGGAGCCTCGTGGGGCCTCTTGGGGGCCTCTTGGGGGCCTCTTGGGGGCCTCTTGGGGGCCTCTTGGGGCCTCTTGGGGGCCTCTTGGGGGCCTCTTGGGGGCCTCTTGGGGCCGCTTGGGGGCCTCTTGGGGGCCTCTTGGAGGCCTCTTGGGAGCCTCCTGGGGGCCTCTTGGGGCCATCTTGGGGCCTCTTGCGACCTCCTCAGAAGCGCAAATGAGAGCTGCCCCCTGAGAAGGACAACATGAGCCGAAAACCTTCGTAAAATCAATGATTTTGCTATGAAGGAAGATGAGCGCGGCCCCCTCAGGACGCCAAAATGGGGCCAAAACCGTAGTAAAATCAATGATTCTGGCTTTAAAGAAGAGGAGGGGGGCCAAACGGTGCCCCCCCGTCGGGGCCAGAATCCTCGTGAGGGTCGTCGTTTTTTAGCCCTCCCAGGAGTCGAAAAAGACCCCTCCAACGACCCGCGGGGCGCCCTCTCCAGGCCCAGGGGGAGGGGGTAGGGGGAGGGGTAAACCCCTCCCCGAAGGGGAAGAAGGGGGGTTGAGAACAGAGCGGGCTCCCTAAACCACTCACGCCCAAAGGGCTGGTGGGATTTATGTGTGTAAGGGTATGAACATTCATATGCAACTCGTACTGGGCATCCTCGGGCATCTTCGCTGCATGCCACGAGACCCTCAACGACTGGGTCACAATGTGAAATGTCATGGGAACAAAATCAATGAATGTTGGCATTCGGACACATCGTGGTGGTGTTTTCGGGGCCCTCGTGGGCCGTTTTGGCGCCTTCATGGGCCGTACTGGGGTCTTCGTGGGCCGTCTTGGGTAGCTTGGGCCCGCTGGAGCCCCCTTTGGACCCATCTTGGGCACTTCCGGGGAGCTCCCATGGCCCTTTTGGGTCTGTGCTGGGAGCTCTTGTGGGGCCTCTTGGTTCTATTATGGGCTGTCTTGGGGCTCTCGCGGGCAATCGTGGAGCCCGGCTCGGCCGTCTTGAAGCTTTCTAGGGGGCCTTGTGGAGCGTCTTGAGGCGATCTCGGGGGCTTTGAAACCGCCTTGAAAGCTGATGAAATCCGAACGACGACTATGCTAATTGTAAGTTTTACGCAGGGAATGGGACGATTTTTGTGCTTTGAAGGCCCCTTGGAAAGCTTTTTGGAGTGCCTTGGGGGTCTGCATGTTGGCATTCGGCAACATCGTGGGGGTGTTTTCGGGGCCCTCGTGGGCCGTTTTGGCGCCTTCATGGGCCGTCCTGGGGCCTTCGTGGGCCGTCTTGGGGAGCTTGGGCTCGCTGGAGCCCCCTTTGGCACTTCCGGGGAGCTCCCATTGCCCTTTTGGGTCTGTGCTGGGAGCTCTTGTGGGGCCTCTTGGTTCCATTATAGGCTGTCTTGGGGCTCTCGTGGGCGATCGTGGGGCCTGGCTCGGCCGTCTTGAAGCTTTCTTGGGGGCCTTCTGGGGCGTCTTGAGGCGATCTCGGGGGCTTTGAAACCGTCTTGAAAGCTGATGAAATCCGAAAGGCGATTATGCTAAAATTGTAAGTTTTACGCAGGGAATGGGACGATTTTGGTGCTTTGAAGGCCCCTTGGAAAGCTTTTTGGAGTGCCTTGGGGGTCTGCATGTTGGCATTCGGAAACATCTTGGAGGTGTTTTCGGGGCCCTCGTGTGCCGTTTCGGCGCCTTCACGGGCCGTCCTGGGGCCTTCGTGGGCCGTCTTGGGGAGCTTGGGCCCGCTGGAGCCCCCTTTGGACCCATCTTGGGCACTTCCAAGGACCTCCCCTGGCCCTTTTGGGTCTGTGCTGGGAGCTCTTGGGGGGCCTCTTGGTTCCATTATGGGCTGTCTTGGGGCTCTCGTGGGCGATCCTGGGGCCCGGCTCGGCCGTCTTGAAGCTTTCTTGGGGGCCTTTTGGGGCGTCTTGAGGCGATCTCTGGGGCTTTGAAACCGTCTTGAAAGCTGATGAAATCCGAAAGGCGACTATGCTAACATTGTAAGTTTTACGAAGGGAATGGGACGATTTTTGTGCTTTGAAGGCCCCTTGGAAAGCTTTTTGGGGTGCCTTGGGGGTCTTTTGGGCCGTCCTGACGCAATTGGAGTCTCTCTTGGAGCGCTCTTGTGCTGTCTGGGGCCTCCCTTGAGCCTTTATGATGACCCCTCGGATCGCTCTGGGTCTGCTGGCAAGGCGTTTGTGGAGACCCAGAAAGCCGGGTGACCTTTTCCAAGGACGTCCAAGGGAGCCCGAGAACCCCAGATCCCTGGGGTCCAGTTTTTTTTTCGGGGGGGGGGGGCGGGGACGGTTTCCCCCCCCCCCCCCGGGGCTTGTAAATATATAGGAAGAGGCATATATATATATATATATGCATGCATATATGTATATATTTACACATATATATATGTATATATACATATATGTATACATACATACATACATACATACATACATGCATGCATGCATGCATACATACATACATACATACATACAAGGCTGCATTGGCGCTCCGCGCCATGCACCTCGGCCCTTCAGGATCGGCACGCAGGCGGCAGGTGGGGCGCGGGAGAGAGAGAGAGAGAGAGAGAGAGAGAGAGAGAGAAAAAAAAGAAGAAGAGACAACAAAACGACAAAAAAGAGAAAAGAGAGCGAGAGAGAGTGATAGAAAGAGAGAAGGAGAGAATACTCAAAAGGACGGAGGTTCCTGGTTGCCGTTCGCCCCATCGTTGTTACATATCTGCTATGTTTCACCTGTCCCTCATTCATGCTTCGTTTTCATGTTTATTCGTCGTTTGCGAACGCGCCCCTGTTACCATTTTCAGGTGTAATTGCGCGCCCTCCTCCTTGGAGGGCTTTCAGGGGATCTCGCGGGAGCTTCTCGAAGCTTTTGGTGGTCTTTGAATGCCTATTGGGTTTTACTGGAATCTTTTTTTTGATCCTTCAGTGCTTCCCTGGGCGCAGTCCTGAATCCCGCCTTCTAAAGTATGCTATGCAAGGTGCGGAAAGTCGAACTGTCCGCAGATAGCCACATACGCATGGCAAGTTGCAAGTGGCAAGCGACACATCATCTTCCAATTGAAGATTCAGACAACACCCTTGTTGGGATAACCACGTCAAGCATCATGCATGCGTGAATTCGACATGATAAGGACGCACAGCCATCCGTGTGATAGGAAATCCAGACACAGCCCCATGTAAAGAATTGAACCTGTCGCATGTTTAGAGATCCCACTAATAGATCCGAATCCGCCGACCCATTGGGGTCCCAGCTTCTGGAGCAGTCGTGAGCACAGAAGGGGGAACCGCGAACGGAGTGGGAGGCGAGTCCTGGTTATTGGGCGCTTCCGGGTTTTCTTAGAAGCCCTTCTGGACCGTCGTGAAACCCTTTTGGACCGTTATGGGGCCTTTGTGGGCTGTCTCGGGGTACTCTGGCCGTTGTGGGGCTCTGCTGGGGGCTTCTTGGGGCTGTCTCCGGGCTTTCTTGGGAGCCCCTTGGGGCCGTCTCGGGGCTCTCTTGGGCCGTCTTGGGGCTATATTGGGCCGTCGTGGAGCTCTCTGGGGCTGTTTTGGGGCCCTCTTGGGGTTTTGTGGGGGCCTCTGGATCCGTTTGGGGGCTATTTTGGGGGTCTCTTGAACCTTTCTGGGCCTTGGCAACGAAAAACGAGTGTGGCTAAGCATCTAGCGATTTGGGTTTGCTTGGCGTTCTCTTGGGGCTCTTCGGGGCGTCTTGGGGGGGCCTTTTGGGTTGTCTTGTGGCTACTCGGGGGCCTTTTTTCGGCGTTCGGGGAGTCGTCTCTTGATTTCGTGGAGCCATCTGAGGCCGTTTTGGAGCGCTCTTGGGCCGTCTTAGAACCGTTTCGGTTTTCAGAACTTGGTTCTCGCCTTGGCGCTGCGCGCATTCGTGTTAAGCATGTGCAAGAAGTTCATGGGTTTTCGTGATTTTAACGTACCATCAATGGTGTTTTGGATTGTTTCAGGGCTGTCAGGGCGCAGCATTTACATTGTTTCGCGGTGTTGAAGTGCCAGGGATGATGTTTTGGCACGAGTCCGGGTCGCCAAAACGTCAAAGTCAGGTCAGCTCGTGGCGTTGAAATCTTGAGTATGGTGTTTTGGCGCGCTTTAGGATTTTCATGCAAGTGCCCCCCAGCAGGGCAATTCTTTCAGTGGAAACGAACCCTTGTATGGGGCCTATGAAGAGGGAGCTTGGAGGGAGGGTGTATTCCAACATCGTTGATGAGTCTTGGTTTTGCACTGGTCCTCCTCCTCCCCCTCCTCCTCCTTCTCCTCCTTCTCCTCCTCCTCCTCCTCCTCCCTCCTTCCCCTCTTCTAGTCCCCAGCCCCCCGCCCCCCCGCACCACAAGAACCTCCTCCATCTCCACCGCTTCCTCCTCTTCCTCCTCCTCTTTCCTCCTGCTCCCCCTCCTCCCCCTCTCTCCTGCTCCTCCTGTTGCTGGTGTTGCTGTTCCTCGTCCTCCGCCCTCCCTCGCTCGTTCCTTCCCTCCCTCACTCCGTCTCTTCTTCCCCTTCACACCAGAACCCCCTGGAGCCCCCCAGAGGCCCCCAAGGAGCCAGCAGAACATACGAAATCGTTCTGAGACCTCCTCCACCTGCACCCCTCTCCTCCCTCCCAGAGGCCCCCACAGGCACCAGCATAGTCAAAGCATGCAAAATCCTTCCTCTCCCTCTCCCCAGGAACTCCCTGGAGCCCCTAAATCACCCCAGAGCCCCCCAAAAACCACCAGGACATATAAAACCCTTCTGTGACTTCCTCCACCTTCCTCCTTCTTCAGAGGCACCACTAGGCACCCAAAGAGCCAGATCACACAAACAATGCTTGACGAAGGATCCAGTCCTATGCAGCAGCGAGTAACGTAGGACATGCCCCTCTTCTCATAGGTAATAGCGCGCAGCAGAAGGGATGGAGCCCGGTGCGGACGGGCAGCGAGGGACCATGCGCGCAGAGGCGAGCTGAGCTCCCCACGGTACACGATCCAACTGAGGGGCCGCCGAAACCGGTTTGGGACAGCGTTCGAGGATTATCGATGAGAACCGAAGTGAAGTTCTCCATGAGGGCGCGACCCACGCAGGAGTAAGCCCAGGACTCTGATAGGGACGAGGGGGCAGGCACAGACGCATCGACGTCGGACGGAGCATGCGCAGGAGGAATGAGTAGAGACAGCAGCAAAAGCAGGTCCACGGTGCAGGGGTGGACGAAAACTCGAAGACAGGATGTGGCATGTGAGTGCTGCAGGAGTGTGCTCGGTAGCGCAGGTGTTGTGTCCCCCTGGCCCTGCGACAAGCGTCTTCCGCGGGGAAGCCAGCGATGGCAGCACCCTCTTAGCACACCCGTCTCCCTTCCCGGATGGGCGCGGGGACGCCGTGCGTCTGCGCCCACTGAGACCGCAGGTGGGTCTCCCTACGGGTGCACGGACCCCGTGAGGGGCATGCTGAGATGGGCGCGGGATCGCCGTCCTTCTGAGACCGCAGGTGGACCCACCCTTCACGCCACGATCCTCGCGAGGGGTGTGCCGAAGTTGGCGCGGGGTCGCCATGCGTCTGCTCCCGCTAAGACCGCAGGTGAAGCTCCAAGGGCAAAACACACATTTGACAAGTCTGCAACCTCGATCCTTGATGCTTGGTCATCGATCCTTGATCTTCTCTTCCCTCCTCCCCTCCGCTGTCTTCTCTGCCTCCTCTCCTCCTCCCTCTCCAACTCCTCCTCATCTTCCTCCTCCTCATTCTCCTCCTGGCTCCCTTCCTGCAATCCTCCCTGCTCCTCCATCCTGTTTCCTTACAAACAGCTCTTCCTCGTCGCCCCGCCGGACGTGTCCGTAGGGCGGGCCGAGCGTTTCGCTTGAGACATCCTTGACATTTGCGATCCTGCAGCTTGACGTTGCGACTGTTTCAAAGATCGAGGGCGGCTTGTTTTCGAAAGGTGGCTCTCGCCTTAGCGCCGCGCACATTAAGTTCAAAAGCTGGCCATCTGTTCAGGGATGGAGGGCGGCTGGCTTTCATCGTTTTAGCGCCGCGTACATTCGTCTTGAAAGCTTGACGCAGCTTCAAGGATGGAGGCCAGTTCCTGGTCAAAATGTGATTATCGCCGTATCGCCGCGCGCACTCATGGTACAAGTTTGGAACAGTTTCAAGGATTCGTATGGCTGAAATCTGCGGAGTTGTGTTTTGGTACGATTCGCGATTGTCAGGACGCAACAGCCATGTTGATTCACGGTGCTGACGTGCCACAAACGGTATTACGGTGCGAGGTAGGCTTGTCATGACGCAAGCGTCAGGTTGTTTCGCGACTTTGAAGTTACAGGAATGGCGCTTTGGTGCGATACCTGATTCTCAGACGACTGTTCTCCAAGGGGGTACTCCCCGCAATGCAGCCATGTTCTCTGCAGGGTCGTGAGATCGTCGGCGCCCCGGGGTGCGTGGTCGTGAGATCGTCGGCGCCCTGGGGTGCAGTGCTCTCCCCCCTGGGCTATGCGCCCCCCCCTCGTGGCCCCCGAGTGGCGCGTCCAGTGTTGCGTTAGTTTTGCCGTGTCTGAGGAGGCCCTCGAAGGCCGTCTCTCCCCACGAGTTGTTCAAACCACCGCGGCGCGAGCGCGGCGTTGCCCGCCCGAGTCTGGAAAAAAAATGTTCTTTGCAGGGTCCTATGAATAGCGAACTTGTAGGGAGGGTTTGTTGCAACATCTTTTATGCAACTTTGGTTTGCACTGGTCCTCTCTGCTCCCCCTCCTCCTCCCCTCCCCGTTCTCCTCCTCCTCCTCCTCTTTCCTCCTCCCTCCTGTGGGCCCCTCACGGCGAGGACAGTGCTAGGTGAGCCCCTCGCGTCTGTCACCCGCAGCGACCGTATGACCAACGAGACGGAGCCGAGGACTGTGCCAGGTGGGCCCCTCTGCTACATCAGCAAGCTGCAGAACGAGCAGTCGGAGCAGAACGAGCGATTCGACGAGATCGACCAGAGGGACGCACGCCAGGCCACCTAGCCTGTCGAGTAGATGCAGAGAGCCCGCCCTGAGCCCCAGAGAGAGGCCAACCAGTCTCCCCAGTGTGCCAGGTGGGCCCCTCAGCTACACCAGCGAGCAGCAGAACGTGGTGTCGGAGCAGGCCGAACTCATCGCCGAGGTATACCAAGGGGCCGCTCGCCATGCCACCCTGGTGGGGCGCGACACTCGTGCCCAGGTCCGATCGTGGGCCAAAAAAGGCGTCAGACAACTCGATGAAAGGAGCACATCGATACTTGAACTCAGAAGAAACGATCATCACCAGCGACGGCAGCCTGGACCCTGACACGATGAAACGGGAGATGGACCCGCAGCGCGGCATCCAATTCCGACGGCGACAATGGGAGCGACGATGGACAGCGCACAAGGAGTTTGTCACGGAGGAGCTCGCGAAGGCCATGAGCGACCTGAAATCCAAGGCCAAGGACGACCTCGTCGAGCGGCCCTACCTCACGATGGAGAGCATGGAGATGGCGTTGAGCAGCTTCCAGGCAGGCACGGGGCTCGGCGCAGACCAGTGGGCTCCCGACCAACTCCGAGCACTCAGCCCGATGTGCAAGGAGTCCTCCCTCCTCATACTGAACATGTGCGAGCGGCAGCTGTCCTGGCCGCATCAGATCATGCAGATGTGGTATGCGTTGCCCCCGAAAGGAGAAACACAGATAGCGGGAGAAGAGCGGCCCACAGGGCTGATGCCGATGACCATGAACAACAGACTAACGGAATGGTGTGACCGAACAGCGGTTTTCGTTTGGATGTTGCGGTGAGAAAGAGTTCGGCGTTGCAGCGAGCCTTGCTCACATTGGTCCTCGGCGAAACTAGAGCCAATCTCGACGAAGCTAGCCAAGCTACGTTCTTCCAGGACTTGTAGAAGTTCTGTGATCCCGTGGACTTGGGGACATTAGCTGTACGAGCCTCGGAACTAGAATACCCTCCAGTCGAGCTGTACATGTGCATAATGGCACACCTGTGCCCTCGACTCGTCAAGGCCCAGAAGATCTTCAGTGATTTGATTATTCCACATAACGGCATGGTCCCTGGCTGTGGCAAGGCCAACCATGGAGCTCGAACCCTACTCTACCACGTATTAGAAGAAGTACACCTTGCTGTTCCGATAGCGAGGTTGAGGCAGTTCGTCGATGACATTACGGTGAGAGTCGAGGGGCCCGACGATGTGGTAGGAGCAGCGGTGTCGAGAGCAGCGAGCGTTCTGGTTGGAGGCTGTCTCAAGGCGAGGCGCAAGATCTCCGGCAAGTCCACAATCCTGGCCCAGAACCCCACGACGCCCTAGAGGTTGAGAGGTCCCTGGCAGAGCTCAACGTAACCATCAAGAAGGGGAAGGAGATGACCGACAACACCATGGGCCAACGCAGATCCAGGAAAACGGCTTCGAAACGGTGTAGGTTGGGCAAAATTCGGGCCACCAGAACTGGTTTGTTCGCTTGTTTGGGGCGTACGCGAAGAAAGAACAGTAACTTACGATGTAATGCTTATGTTCGGGCTAAGATGTCCTATGATAGTCTTCTGTTTTGGCACCCCCCCGGCCCGAGTCCGAAAGCCAAGAGCCATGGCTGCGGACCTCGCTGGTTTCGGGAAGAAAGGCCGATGCACGGCTACGGTCATGCTCCTGATGTATGAGGAGGGGGGCCCGTGGGCCGCGTGCGTGAAGCGACAGGCCAAAGAGTGGCTGCACTTTTGGGCCCGCGACCCCTCCCTCAGGCAGCAGGTTTGGCGGGATGGTCGGCCGCCTTTTTTTCAACGAGCCCGTTTAAAGCCCCGTGCGGGATGGCGAGCAGTGACAGGGCCCATGGGGGTCATGCCGCTCACCCTTCGGTCCCTGGGATGGTTCGGGGTCGAACCAGATGTTTGGGAGGACCCCGACGGTTGCGACTGGCGTTTCGACCCCGACCTGTCCGATGGTGCCGAAGAAATATGTAGTGCTCTGGCCCAGTCTGTCATGCAGCAGCTGTGGAAGCAGGCAGCCCAGCGCAGTGAAGGAGCTTGCCTGCAGGATGGGGGTGACCTCACCATGTTGCGCTTGAGTGTCAAGCGTATGCATAAGAAAGACATGCTTCAGGAAGCGGATTGTTGGGCGGCTCTGGCACGTCGTCTGACCCTCGAGCTGCTCGCGTGGGGCGGGGCGTGTACCTCCAGCTGGGACCGCGCGGCCCCCCGCTCCCGAGGCCTCCGACCCCTCCCTTCCCCTCCCAGGGTGCTACGGGGGTGTTGACGGCCGCCAGACCGCCCCTGCGGCTGAGCTAGCAGCCTTGTGGTGGTGCTTGCAGCTCACGACAGGGGGTATTGTGATATACGCTGATAATCAGGCGGTTTTTGGCGGGCGGCAGGGGGGCCGAGTCGACGACCCCCGCGGAGCGCTCAAGGGCTGGCGGCAGAGAGTGAGAGCCGCCGCCAGAGCCCGACCAGGGGTCGTCACCCTCCGAAAATGCGACTCCCACCTCAATGCCCTGTCCCATCTCCGTTGCTCCCAATCCCCCCTCGTCTCTCGAGGGAATGAACTTGCTGACGCCTTTGCCCAGCGAGGGGCGGAGGAGGCGAGTGCTGTCATCAGAAGTGAGGTCAAGGCCCTAGGTGTCGCGGACGCTACGGTCACCCTCGCTCAGCAGCGCCTGGCCGCGGTGGACAGAGTACGCGGCGCAGGACCGCGACCAGTGCGCACGGACTCCCGAGGGGGGAGGGGGGGAGGGGGGGGGGCTGCTTCTAGGCGAGCAGTCGAGCTTGAGCGTGAGTCGGGCCACAACCTCGGGAGGTTGGCCAACGGGGCGTGGGTGTGTCGTCGGTGCCGCCAAGGGCCGCCTCCCGGGACGTCTCTGATCGATTGGCTCGGGCTCGAAGTTCACCGCTGTAAAGGAGACCCCACCCAGCGGCATCTGAGCGAGAGTGAGAATGTTGTGCTTGTTCCCCGCCCTGTGACCACGGAGTTGCGAACGGCGAGTGGGCACGTTCACCCCGCCCAATGCGTGGCCATGCGCAACGGACAGGTGTGCTGTTGGAAGTGCGCTAGTCTGGGCACCGTGAATGACGGGGGGGAGACTCTTGCCCTCGGCACAGCCGTGCCGTGAATGGACCACCCCCATCGGGAGAGAATTATCTCAGTCTGTTGCGCAAGGGACTCCCCCCTAAGGGCAACAAATGGCCCAATGAGCAGGGAGCGGGGCGCCTCCGAGTGGAGGCAGGTTCGAGTGTGAGCAAGTCATTTTTGAAAACCAAGTCTTGGAGATAGATGACTATCGATATCTGCCCCCCGAGGGGGGTGTAACTGTCCAGCTGTGGCCTCGCTGCTGACTGGCACCCTTCAGCATTATCCCAGCATTCTCTCCTTCTCTTCCTCTTCCTCCCTCCTCCTCCTCCTCCTCCTCCTCCTCCTCCTCCTCCTCCTCCTCCTCCTCCTCCTTCTCCCCCCCCCCCCCGGGAGCAGCAGCAGGTGGCCATGGACGTGGGCTGCCCAGTGCCCTCGCTGGCGCAGGCCGTGCTCTCGCGGCAGGTGACCATGGCGCGGGCGGAGCGCCAGGACCACCGCGGCGGCGCCGCCGCCGTGTTGGCCTGACATCCTCTCGCTGGGCTGTTGGCCCCTGCCAGTTGGGAGGAGGGGCGGCGCTCTCTTTCGGAAGTGTTCGGGGGTTTCGGAGAGTTTGGGGGACCAAGGGTGGCTTCCGTCCGCTGCGCCTCGCTGAGGGCGTCTGAGGGTGCCCGAGTCGTTTCGAACGACCGCGGGGGACCTTTGTTATGGCCCGACAGCTTTCGTTGCGGAAAGATCATCGCTGTACGTCTGGTTTTTGTTGCTGACAGTTTTTGGTCTCCAGTGGCCCTCAGCGGCCCCGGGAACGTCAGAAAACGACTCGGGGACGCAAAGTTGTTCTGGGGGAAGGGGTCAGGTCTCTGGGGAGCCACGTTACGAATCAACCGCAATGGTGGATGTCTGAGGCCGTCGTCGCTGCCGTCGTCGTTGCCGTCGCCGCCGTCGCCGCGCCGCTTCTGCCGCCGCCATCGTCGTCGTCGTCGCCGCCGCCACCGCCGTTGTCGTTGTCGTCGTCGTCGTCGTCGTCGTCGTCGTCGTCGCCGTTGTCGCCGTCGTCGTCGTCGTGGTCGATCCACCGGGCGAGTCGGTCGATCGACGGTCGGGGCCTGAAGACTGCGGCGCTTGGATCTCAGGGGACGTCATCGTCGTCGTTGACGCCGTTTTTTTGAGCATCGTTTCTTATCATCTGGCGCGTAACGGTCGTTACCCGCCCCCCCCTCCGCCCCCCGGGTAACAGTAACGATCGTGCGTATGGGGGGGGGCCCCGGACCCCCCACATGCTGGTGCTCGCGCGCATATCATGGCGATCGCAGCACACTCCCGCCCCGACGTGCCCCACCCCGCCCAAGCGTTATCGTTACCCGGGGCCCAAGGCCCTCCCAGGTAACGACCGTTACACGCAATCGTAAGAACCATCTTCTGGAGGGTCCGGGGTGTTCCTCGAGTTCTCGTCACCATGCGTTTCTATTTGTTTGCGTTGTGTTTGATATCATGTTTCATGTTCACGGCGCCTCGAGGTTGAGGAAGGAAGAGTCCCAATCTCAAGGAGAGGCCAGCGAGAAACAAACAAATCAAACAACTTGTGGCATGTTGGCCATCCCACCATCCGTTCAGGAACTTGGGGTAGCTGCCCTGAGGGGCGCGTGGCGTTATTTGGATACTTCGGGAAACCAGATTGAACTAGAAGCCTCTTGGATGCCTCTCGGAGTCGCTTGGAATGAATGTCTCCTGGGGCGCTCCTGGTGGCCTCTCAAGGCGTCTTGAGCCTCGTAGGGGCCTCTTGGGGCGTCTTGGGGGCGTCTTGGTGGCCGCTGGGGGGCCTCTTATAGGCATCTTGGGGCCTTTTTGGGAACCCGGGGGCCTTCTTGGGACCATTTGATCATCTTGGAGGACGTCGATCCGCAATCAGGCCCCCTCTCTGGAACTCGAAAGGTCGCCTCTTGGCGCCCCCTTCGGGCGCTCTTGGGCGCTCTTGGGGCCGTCTGGGGGCACTCTTGGAGCCGTCTGGAGGCCTCGGACGGCCATCAGTCACGAAAAACAATGAGCAGGCAGAAACACACTGATTTCCCTAAGTTGTTGGATGGACTTTGGCCTCTTGGGGGCGGATGCCATCTTGGGCTATCTGGGGCCCTCTTGGAGCCATCTTGGGCTGTCTTGGGCCCTCTGACTGGTCGCCGCCTCCTCCGTTCAGACCCGGGTAGGGGTGAACCCCTCCCCGAAGGGTAAGAAGAGGGTTGGGAAAGGAAGCGCGCTCAACCATCTACGCCCTAAAGGGCTGGTGGAGAGTCCCCCAACCGTCGATCGATCAATTCGACCGGTGGATCGGCGACGGCGACGACGACCAGGACGACGACGACGACGACGATGACGACGCAGGCGATGAAGGCGGCGGCGGCGACGACGGCGGCGGTGGCGGCCCCAGACATCCGCCGTTGTGTTTTTTCTCACAACATGGCTCCCCAGAGGTCTGGATTCCTTCCGCGGCATTGGTTATTCATCCAGAGCACCTTTTTGACGGTCCCCGGGCCCAGCGAGGGCTCCTGGAGGCCGACAATTTTCTAAACCACCCGGGATCCTTTCGGAGGAGGATTGCCCGCTTTACACTGTGGCCTGAAAGCCGCTCGAAGGAGTACTGGGGTGGAGGACAGCGGGGAGAATTTTTGGAAAGGGGGGCTTGCAACATCTGCTGCGTGCAGCTGGTTTCGGCTCCGCCGCCAGGCGTTTGCCTCGATGCATGGCGGCTGGAGGCCGGGGGCGGCAGGAAGCCAGCTGCATGCAGTTGGCTCGCCCGCCCCTACTTTGCTATCACCCTCTTCCGTGAGATCCTGGCGCTGCATTTTTGCCGTTGGGATTTTACTATGTTTCGGGTCCAGGGGCCCTTACGGATCGATCTGGCTTGGAAAATGCGGCAGAATGATGGGGTCCAGGGCTTCAGGCATGGTCTCTTACGATTTGTCTTTTCCTTGACGTCGGATCTCAGAGCTTCGTCCGCCCCGAGACGAGGTCTGGGGAGCGCTCCCCCCCTCGACCTCAGACCTCCGACGTCGCACTGCCACCTCGGCGCTGGCGCTTTTTCTTTGTTCCGGCCAGGGCAATCGAGTACGTTTTGGCGTTTGACGATCGTCTTTCACAGCTACATACGCTGAAATCCCAGACCCCCGACGTCATGATCTTTTCACCACGTCGACCCCCAGAGGTCTCGACCCGTTCCCCGGGACCTGTTTTTCATCCCGAGGCGTTTTTGAAAGGTCCCGGGGCCCGGCCAGGGCCCCCCCGGAGGCCGACAATAGCGAAACACCTTTGCCGTCGTGTCTTCTTCATGGCTCGAGGGGGTCTGGGAGGTGGGATCCACGATCTCGGCCTCCGCATGGGGCCGCTCTCGGCCCCCGGAGCCACCGCAACACGGGGGGGCACGGGGGGGCCCGAGAGCTCTCGGAAGGCCCGCGCCGTGGACAGAGATGGCCGTGGACCGGGTCTCTGGGAGGCCCGTCCGACCGGGTCTCTCGGCCGCCCCTCTCGGCCGACCGGCTCGGGTACGGTTACGCCGGGGTGTGGTTGGCGATCGGCGCCGTTGGGGCCTGGTGGGCACGACACTGTCCTCGCCGGCGGGGAGCTCTGTTGAGGTCCTCGCCCGTCCCCCAGGGTGCCCCCCAGGGTGCCGGTTGCAAATCACACTCTTTGCAAACCACGACCTTCGGAGTCGCCGACCTCCCGCGGCCTTCTTCCTGTGCTTCCTTTCGGCGGCGAGCCCCGGAGGGGAATGCAGAGGGGGAAGGCCTTCTTTAGGAAGGCCTCGGGCCTTCTGAGAACTCCTTTATTTAGACCTTTCCCGAATGCGCAGGCAACTTCTTAGAATGCGCCCCTCCCGCTTGGAGCTGGCTGGTCTGGGGTGGCCCAGCATTGGTCCCAGCAAGCGGAAAGGCGGGGCGAGGTCCGAGGTGCTGGGTTCGAAGAAGTCTTTTGCCTCTTTCGGCCTCTGGGGGCCGCTGTCGGGAAGCAGATCTGAGGTGAAAGATTGCACCAGATGGACCCCGGGAGGTGTCCCGGGACCGACCTTGAGTGCATTTGCCTTCACCCCCGCCCTCTTGACCGATTTTCTCAAGGCCCTGCAGGCTCAGACCCCCAGCGGCCGCCTCTCCCACAGCCTTCTTCCCGTGCCTCCTTGGGGATGGCGTGGTCGAGCCCTGGGGTTTTCTGAGGCAGCGTCAGGGGGAGGGGGAGAGGCTCAGGGGGGGATGCTTCGGCTCTCAATCGCCCATTGATCGCCGATCGGGGCCTGATAGCCCACCCCGCCGAGGAACGTGCGGATTCGCGCGGGCCTATCGGATAATTGGCTATCAGCGATGCATCGCCGAATCCACGTCGATGCTTCCCCTCTGAATTGGTCCCAACCTAAGGTTGCCCCTCAGCTTAGATGCTTGTTTGGGGGACCTTCATTTGGCCCACCTGGCGGAGCTGTTCGACTCCAGTTCGACTCTAGTTCGACTCAGGTTTCACTCATGTTCAACTCAGTTTCGACGCAAGTTCGACTCAGGTCGACGGATGTTCGACGCAGCATCGACGCACCAGTGGAGCGGGTGGCTCCAGGAAGTTCCCCTGAATGAGCATCTAATTGGGGGCCGATGCATTTGTGTTACTTGTTTCTGAAATTCTCTGGCGATGCAAGGGCTTCGCCAGGGGGGTGGGTAGGGAGGGGGGCAGGAGCGGCCCGACCCCCCAGCAGACCAACCCCTTCGTGACGACCCCCTCGCCTCGCTCCGAGGCGTGGGCACGCGGTCGGAGGGGAGCCTCGAGGCGAGGGGTTTCGTCGCGGAGGGGGCTCGTCACGGAGGGACCTTGTCACGGAAGGGGTCAGATTGGCCGCGTCCAGTTGGAAGGAGGCCAGCAATGTCACGATCTGTTTCTTGGCCGTCTGGGAGCGACCCCCCCTTGGCAATTCCCAGACGGCGCCAGCGCGAATCGCTTGTTACAAGGGATGGGAGGGGGACGGCCTCAGTAACATAGTCAAGGACCAGCTCAAGTCCGTAGCAAGTCGGTTCTACACTATAGAGTACTGGCTAGGATATCGAACCGGACAGATGGCAATGATGGCAGATCCGAGTGGAGCCCTCGCTCTTCCAGAGGTGTGGGAATGCTTGACAGGTCTTTTAGGATTGGACGCCTTGGTTGCTGTCAGCGCAGCCAGTCCTGCATGTTTTGAACATGTTCGGTGTGATGATGAGTCTTGGAAGCGTTGCTATTCATTCCGGTGTTCAACTTGTCCAGACAGCATTGCAAAAGGATGCTGGAGGCAGGCGTTTATCATGGCAGCGAAGAATACGGAGGAGTCGAATCGTTGCTGGTGTCGCGAGGATCAGAATCTTTCTACCCGTCACAAACTGATTTTCCAAAGCTTTGTACGGTCTTGGGCGTCTGATGGGCGTACGTTAGTCGCGGGCGAGTACGATGGAAGATTGCAGCCATTGGATTGGTCCACCGAAACCATCGGAGCGCCCTTCCAGGGTCGCCACAATGATGAGGTAGTGTGCGTTGACCTAAACCAGGAGCACGTCTTGTCTGGAAGTGGTGATCCTGGGTACTACAATCGACCAGCTTCTGATTCATCTGTTAAGCTTTGGAGGCGTAGAGACGGTGCATTATTAGGTACTTCGAATCATCACAGAGACACTGTTCGAGCTGTTTCTCTTTTCCCGGCAGACTCGGCCTTCTCTAATTATGGGATTTCGGTCTCCATGGATTGCTGTCTGTGCTTGCATTCGTTATCGCCCTTCCGAGTGTTGAGAACGGTCAGAATGGATGGGCCTTGTCGCTCACTGAAGATTATAGAGTCGCCGCGGGCACATCTTTGTGCAGGTATCGCTCCAGAGATTCGTCTCTTTGCGAGCACGGGTTCGCAAGTATGTGGGTTCTCCTTGTGCTTTGAAGGAAGGGGCCAACCGGATCTGTTCGAAACAGAAGATGTGGAAATACGCTGGGACGTTTCAAGCCTGGCATGCCACACCGCGGTATCGTTTTGGGAGCACGCGTCGATCAGGCATCATTTTCCGAATCGTTTCCTTGATCTGGACAGCTTCACCCTAGCTGGTGGTACAACTGATGGCCGAGTGTGGGCCGCCCGAGTTCGGGACGGCAGTCCCAGCGTCGTGTCAATATCATTGACGAGGGGCCGCCAGAGAGGTCCTGCAGATGTGGTGTCTGTGCAGCTCCTGGACGCCTGCAGGATGCTTGCAGTGAGCAGGCAAGGCTTGCTCGCGTTGGTTTCCTGGGCCGCCAGTAGTGACATGCAGGTGGTGTGGGCCGTGTCAGGCCTCCGAATGTATGTTTCAACAATAGGCCTCCGAGGGCCACAGCTTCTTGTGTCCGATGGGTTCGATAATGCGATCTGTGCGATCTCCTGTGGAGCATAGCGTGGTTGAGACATGCAGTCGTGTACTGATCTGGATGGTTGCTGCATCGGGGTTCACATCAAGAGCGCCTGGCCGGCGCTACCACGCAATTTGCAAGACCATGGCGCAGCCTGGGGGACAACGATGTCAAGGTCTCGATTGTGCATCTAAGATGTACGGTTTGCATACTTGCTGTAAAAAAGATTACAATATCTGTATGCGTGTTCATGTTCAGGTTGGTGCTGATTGTCTACGTCAAATCATGGTTTCCGTTGCGGTTTTCGGTTGCCATGTTGGATGTATAGAGATTCCTGCTGTGCGATTGTGATGTCGTGCCAGGCTCCTGTAAGTATTCGGTTGTGCGGCATTTTCCTCGCCGTATTTTTGTACTCACGCTTTCTCATCACCATTTGGCTTCCAGGGGTTCCGCACCATCATGTGGAGTTGGGTCCACGCTCTGAAGACGCAGCGCCACGCGTCTTCTCCATTCCTTCCCGCCTCCCCCTCCTTATTGTCCTCCTCTTGCCCTTCCCCATGTCGGCACACTCATGCGATTCGTTTCCCTACAGGAATTCACTTCGGCCCGAGTGGTAACGTTTGCATGCCGATCGCAGTTTATACCGGCACACCCCTCGCACGCTTCGTTTCCCACAGGGAGCTCCACCTACGGCTCTAGCAGACAAGCTTGCCTGCCATCACCCCGCCACTTCGGCACAACGCCCATACGATTCGTTGCCCCACATGGAGCTATACCTATGGTCTCAGTTGTTGCGTTCATGTTGGGGCTCCGCTCGACTTACCACTCCCTCACGCAGATCGTGCCCCGCAGGGAGCTCCACCTGCAGTACTATCGTATAGAATGTTCGCATCCTGCTCAGCCGCCGATTTCGGTAGACCCCTCGCGCGGATCGGGCCAGAGAGGGGCCTACTTGACGCTTCACGCAGCTTAATAGGTTCGGGCCCTTCGTCAGTTCCCACCCTCACCTGCTTTTCGATGTTATGGCTATTGATGGTGTGCCATATTATCGTTGTCACGATCGTAGCCGGCCCCATCTCAAGTTTTAGGCTCAGGGTTGAGCCAGGTGTGATGCGCTCCGCCCACCCAGCTTTCGCCGCGATCGCTGGGTTTGCGGGCTCGCTCCTCGGTGGCCTCTCGGGTCGCCCCGCGCCGCTGGAGCCGGCGCCGTGCGTGGTCGCGCACGAGCTGGACCACTGCCCGCAGCCGATCTGCCCGGCGGCGGTCTGCCCTCCGGCCTCCTGCCCGGAGGCGCCTCCGTGCCCGGAGGTCATCGTGCCGGCGTGCCCGGCCTGCACCGCGGCGCACGGCGCCGGCCTGGGGCCCTGGCTGCTCGGGCTTCTGCCCCTTGCGGGCGCGGCGATGCTCCTGTGGGCGGCCCGCGCGTGCTCCTGGTGGGGCAACGGCCGCTTCGCAGCAGCGGCGGAGGGCGGGGCGAGCCTTGGCGTCCCGCCTATCGGCCGAGTCGCCCTCGGCGCAGCGCCGGCCGTGGCGGGCGTCGCTCCTGTTCGTGGGCTGCCTGCTCTGGGCGCTGGTGGGCCTCCGAGTCCAGCGAGTCGGTCAGGACTTCAGACGCCCGAAGAGAGTGAGGTCTGGCGACCTCGGGGTAGCCGCAAGTGATGGCGGCTCGGCCTCGCGACCTCGCCCTGGACGTCGCCAGCCCGCAGGTGGCCATCGACTTCCCGGACGACGACAACTTCACGTGGCACCACCGCCTGCTCCTCAACAGGGTGGGCGATGGCACGAAGTGGGTCGTCTCGACCCTGGACTACAATGTGGAGGTCCTCGACTTGGCCAACCATCGTGTGGTGCCCCTCGCCCGAGGGTGCGAGGTGCCCGCGCGGGTGCGGGGCGACATCTACATGTTCGGCGACCTCCCCGAGGAACAGCTGCAGGCCCTCCAGCAGCAGGGCGAGGCGCTGGCGGTGCTCATCGGGGGCGTGGCCGCCCCTCCGGGGCGAGGTGTCGCGGTCTGGGTGGTCTCGGACACGGGCGCGGACCAGTTCGGGGAGCCGATCGATGCCGCCGCGTCGGGGAACCCAGCGCGCTTCGTGCAGCGTGGGTCGACGGCCCTGGGGCTCATCGACGACCGCTGGACGGCCTTGGAGCGGGTCGCGCCCGCGGACCTCGAGGACTGGAAGGAGGAGAAGAGGTCGGGCGCGGTTCGGGACCCGCGGGTGATGCCGATCGTCAGGGACGGGCAGGATCACCGGTACATCGAGTTCCGCGAGGCGATGGCGGCGCTGCAGAAGCGGGTGCCGTCTGCTGCGGGTGCCGCTGCGAACGGTTCCTCCGACGGCGACTGGCCCTTCAGGGGCCCGAGTGCGGCGATGGAGCTCATGGCGATGATCCGCTCGACGGGGGAGACGGTCGGCACCAACCACGACTACTGGGTCCGGGCCTCGGGCATCGGCCCCGACACGGCCGTCGCCCACCACTGCGCCTCCCTCCTCAGCATCTTCCACCACGCGCTGTGTTTCGACCAGCTGGAGATCTACCGCCTGGCGGGCATGGAGATGCTGGCGCGGAGGGTGATGTACATCGAGCGTGCTGTTCGGCGCTCGCCCAAGAGTCCCGACTTCCGTGGCCTCGAGATGACGATCGCATCGACCTCGGACTCGGGAACGGCGGCGGCCACAGGCGACCTCGCCAAGTTCATCGCGGAGGAGCAGAAGACGGAGGCGTTCACACTCAAACAACAGCGACTGCTCGCAGAGGAGACGGACAGGCGCAAGAAGGACGGGACGAAGTCGTGACACGTGGGCCTTCCCACGATCACGTTCGCTGCTGCCTGGCTCGCCTGGGATGGCGGCACCTCGGCCACGTTCTCTTTTCCCTCTGGATCTGCCAGAACATGCCAATTCATCCAGTGCGGCGTCGCCTGGCGCCGATGGTCTTCTGCTTCCTGACCCTGGGCTTCGTCGACTGCAGGTTTCGGCGGCATCGGCGCTCAACGCCTTGGCGGGAGCTCGGGCCAAGGGCGTGCCCTCGCCAGGGCCGCTCTCCCACGCGACTCCGCGTCGGCCGCTCTCGGGTCCGCAGCGGCTGGCGTGGAGGAGGCTCGCGACCGCCGCAGAAGCCGCCGCGCCGCAGCCTCGACAATCTGATTTGTGCCCAGACGGGGCCCTTTCTGAGATTCTTAAGACGAAAGACCTGTGCGAGAGTGACGCCGCCCTGGCCGTTGCCCCCTATCAGCCTGAGCTGCTCGCCGTCACGGAGGGCAACGTCCGACCTCAGGACGCCGCGGGGCTCGTGGGCGAGACCGCGCGGGTGCACCTGGGCGACCCACGCCGGATCGCGCTGCCGGCGGAGGCCGAGGGGCCGCCCCCCGTGCGGCCTCACTGGGACGAGCGACTGCGGAGGTCGCCCGCCCTCTTGGACGACCTCATCTCGAAGCTCGACTCCGTCGGCCTTGTCGCGTATCGCCGCCGGGTGGTATCCCGCGCGGGTATCTTCTTCGCGGCGAAGAAGACGGGGATGCTGCGGATGGTGCTGGACTGTCGGCCGACTAACCAGCTGCATCGCAAGGCCCCCTACACCCGCCTCGCCACGACCGCGGCCATGTCGAGCCTGGTCCTCGACCCTCACTTCGTCGAGGCGAGCCCGACTCACGAGGCCGAGCTCTGGGGGGCGTCGATCGACCTGCAGGACGGATTCTACCAGTTCCTGGCGCCTACGGTCTCGCACTTCCTCGGGCTTGGTGCGTCTCGCCGCGCTGGCGAGGTTGACGTTGCCGAGGTCTACGATCCTGAGGTCAGCGGCTACACCCCCGTCGACGCGACGGATGAGCTCGAGGTCTGCTTCGGTGGCCTGCCGATGGGCTGGAGCTGGGCGCTCTACTTCTGCCACAGCGCCGTGTCCGAGGCTTGTCGCCGAGCCCAGCTGCGCCTGGGGCTGGGACCCGTCATCGTCGGGGACCGACAGCCCCCCCCGCCTCTTCGGCCTGGAGTGGCGGTCTGCGCGCCCTACGTGGACAACGCCAACATCCTCGGGTGCGACAAGGACTCGGTCGGCGACCCTGGTATGCCCTGGGGGAGGCCATCCACCGGGGGGCGCTCTCGCCCAACCGCGTCCGTGGCCTCTTGGGCCATCTGGTGCATCACTTCAGCCTGCGGCGGTGTGCCCTCAGCGTCTTGGGGGCGGCCCACCGCTTCGTGGGCACGGGCGGAACCGAGATTCTGCCCTTGCCCGCCGACGTGGTCGACGAGCTGCGGATCGCCAGGGACCTCGTCCACTTCGTGCACCTCGACCTGGCCGCTCCGATGCTGGACCGGGCCTACTGCAGCGACGCCTCGACGGAGGGGTACGCGCTGCACGTCTCCGCCGCGGACCAGCACCAGCTGTGGGATGCCACTGTCTGGCGGGAGCGATGGCGGTTCATCGATGAAGACCCGACCGCCATCGCCTCCGGGGAGGAGCTGCGGGGCGGCCTGGCGAGCAGCGCTGGGCCGGCTGGCGACTTCTCTGCCTGGGTCGACGGCGAGCTCGAGCCTTCACCCGACGAGCGCGCCATCCTCAGGCAGGGCGACCCGCGGCAGCACCCCGCGGAGCGGCCGCAGGTGGAGCGTGTCGGGCTGGTGCCCCGTGTGCCTGACGCCTTCGCTGACCCCAGGCGCTGGCACCGCCGCGTCGTGGGGCGCTGGGAGCGGGCGGCCGCCATCCACTGCAAGGAGGCCCGCGCGGCACTGCTGGGACTCACCAGGGAGACGGAGTGCTGCGACGCGCACGGCAAGCACCTGGTCTCCTTTGGCGACAACCTCGCCGAGACGTTGGCCTTCGATCGCGGGCGAGCCCGAGATCGAGAGCTGCTCGGGCTTACGCGCCGCGCGGCCGCGTGCCAGCTGGCCGCCGGCATCATTTGGCATCGACGCTACGTGGAGACCGCCCGGAACCCTTCCGACGGCGACTCCAGGCTGGCTCATCATGGCTGGCTTCGACCTGGACAGCGGCTCGCTGGCCGCTGGTTGCGGGCGCTGCCCTTGGCCGCCGCCGTGGGCCCGGCACGGTCGCCGACTCCCGCCGCCCCGCCAGAGGACGTCGGGCGGAGCACCCCTCGAGAGCCCTCGAGCTGCGACGAGTCGCCTCGGGCCTCCGCCGCGGAGTCGGAGCCCCCGACGCCGCCGCGGTCCATTCGGCGCCAGCGACGACGGGCGGCGGCGGCCGCGGCTGCCGGCTGCACGGCGCCGCGGCTGGCCGATGGCCTCACCAGCGGGCGCCCGGCCTTCCTGGAGATCTTCTCGGGCTGCGGCCGAGCGACGGCCGCCGTGTCAGAGGCCGGTCTTCGGGTGGCCACGCCCGTCGACGTGGCCCATGGCCCGCATCATGATGTGCTGGACCGTCGCGTGGCAAGCGAGGTCCTCAGCTGGCTGTCGAAAGGCGTGGTCTGGTGCGTGCTACTGGGCACACCGTGCACGGCCTGGACTCCAGCGAGATCGACTGGGACGACTACACCAAGTTCATGGCGCTGCGTGCTCTTCACCGTCCGGGTGTTGCAGCTCTGCATCAAGAACGACATCCATGTGCTTCTCGAGAACCCTGCCCGCTCAAGGATCTTCGAGGCCCCTCGAGTGGCGAGGCTGCTCCGACGCTTGTCGGCGCGAAGATGCCTCTTCGACATGTGTGCCTTCGGCGCGCCCTGGAAGAAGCCGACCGTCATCTACTCCACCCTGCCCAACGGCCACCTCCTGGACCGCAGCTGCCCCTGTCCCTCGGCGCCCCACGTGCGCCTGCAGGGCAAGGTGCAGCTCGCGGGGCAGCCTGCCGCGTGGAGGACCGCCTTCGCGGCGGCGTACCCTCCTGAGCTGGTGCGTGCTGTGGCGGGGCTGCTGCGGGATGCCGCTCCGCGGAGCTCCCTCCGCCGGCCGTGCGAGCCGCGCGTCGACGTCGGCCGGGAGCGACGCCTGGCAGCCGCGGTCGGGCAGGATGGCCGCGCCGCCCGACCAGTGGTGCTCCCGCCGATCCCTCGGCGGTGCCCACTCGGGTGGGAGGGGGCAGTCGGCTTCTGGGACGGGAAGCCCTGGCGCGCCGAGGCCGCCGAGGCCGCTGCCCATCGCCGGGCTCGCCGCGCGGCGGCGCGAGCGGCGGCGCCTGGCCGCCCGCCGCGCTGAGGCGCATGGCGCCGGCGACGGGGTGTGTCGGCGTGCGTCGGCGCGGCCCCAGACGGCCCGCGCCTGCACCGCAGCCCGCGCCGAGCTGGCGGAGTGGGCCGCGCGCCAGGGGCACGCTCCAGTGACTCCCAATGACCGGGACGTGGTGCTCGACAAGTACCTGGGCGGCCTCTGCCTGAATGGCGACAACCCGTCGAGCGGCCGCTACGCCATCTACGGGTCGGCCTACGTCCCGGGCCTGCCGCCGCGCGCCAACACGACCTTCCCCTTGGCAAAGGCTGCCTTGGCGGGGTTTCTGCGGGCGGCCCCAGAACGTCCACGAGACTCGCTCAGCGACGAGTTCCTCACGCTGGCCTCCGCCGACTGGTTCTACGACAAGGACCGCTGGGGCTCTGAGGGGCCTGAGGCGGCAGCGGCGTCCTGGGTGGCCTTCCATTGCTACCTCGGGCCGAGCGAGGTGCTGGCGCTGACGGCCGCAGATGTCACGCTGCCCAGGCCTGGCTGCCCCGACACCATCGTCACGGTGGCCCCCGCGACGGGGGCGCTGCCCGCCAAGAACCGAGTGTTCGACGCCTCCACCGTCGCGGGGGCCCACAGCAGGGGCTGGGTTAGTGAGCTTCTGAGGGCCCTCTGCCGCGTCCGGCCGACAGGGCCTCTCTTTCAGGCTTCGCTTGGAAAGTGGGAGGAGATGTGCAGGAAATTTCGTGCACAGCATTTCTCGCCCTCATTCCCTCTGCCCCCTCACTCGTGGCGTCATGCTGGCCCATCTCACGACAGTTGGTACTTCAAGGTTTCAGAGAGCACTATCCAGCAGCGTGGTCGTTGGCTCTCGACCAACTCAGTCAAGCGATACTCCACGCCTGCAGGCATGTTGCGCAACAGACAGTTGCTCTCCGCAGCACAGCTAGCTCGAGCAAAGCAGTTAACGCCTCGGCTCGGCAATGAGATCCCGGAGTTTTCCAAAGGTCCCACCCGAACCCGCCCTCCGGTAAACCGATTCAAAAAGGTTTCTGGAAGTTTGGACACAAGGTCGCTGGTCAAGAAACGGCCAGCTTCCCTTCTGCAATAACCGGGGTTTGGACCCCCCAGGATCATGCTTGTGCCGTGGGAAATGAATGTGTTGCGATGTCTTTAGCCTTTCTCAGGGCCAACGCCCGCTCCGCCCCCCCTCCTCGTCGCCGCGGGATCCTTGGGTCTCCAGGCGTGCTGGCGTGGTGGGGCTGTCTTGGCGCTCTGCGTGAGACTAGGCGGCAGTTGGCAGTCTACGATTGATGGTGTGCCATATTATCGTTGTCACGATCGTAGCCGGCCCCATCTCAAATTTTAGGCTCCACCTCCTCCTCTCCTCCGTCCTCTTTCTCTTTTTCTTTTCACTTGTATCTCGCCGAGCCGATGCAGGGCACAAGGTCGCTGGTCAAGAAACGGCCAGCTTCCCTTCTTCAACGACCGGGGTTTGGACCCCCCAGGATCATGCTTGTGCCGTGGGAAATGAATGTGTTGCGATGTCTTTAGCCTTTCTCAGGGCCAACGCCCGCTCCGCCCCCCCTCCTCGTCGCCGCGGGATCCTTGGGTCTCCAGGCGTGCTGGCGTGCTGGGGCTGTCTTGGCGCTCTGCGTGAGACCAGGCGGCAGTTGGCAGTCTACGATTTTTGTTATTGAGCAGTCGTTTGTTGTTAGTTTCGGATCGAGGTGCGGGGAGCGCAATCCAGAGCGACATCAAAAAACGCCACCCTCCCCGGGCGTTTCCAAGGTCATCAAGAAATTGTTCGGCAACCAGAGGGAAAGTTTTGCCTCGGACCCCCCTTGAATCCGTTTACATGTGCCGATCCCATCATAACTCGCTCCCCCCGAACATTTATTCCCCGAACTGTTGCGCAACTGTTTCGGGGAACATTTTCTGCAACAGACACCAAAGGAAAGACGACCGAGAAGATGTTCGGGATGTCTTCTGGGCCGCCCGCCCCCCGAACAGGCCCCCATGTTTCGGAAATTCTGAAAACAGGCATCACAGCCCATTTGAACGACGGGAACGAGAAACTTTTCAGACTGAACCAGAACAGAGCGGGTCGCCTGGATCGGCTTCTTTCCTCAAGCATGCCCATGCAGCCGGGTGCTTTTGGAGCGGCTGCTTCATGGCGAAGTCATGTTTGAAGGGCGATCTATTTTACGACGTAAATTTACCGCAGCGTAGCGTTCGATGTCGACGTAAGTTCTGCGAAACGCATCATGGTCGTTGTTATTCCTCTCCCATCCCCTCTCTATCCTTCTCGCTCGCGAGCGCGCCAGACATTTCAACCATAAAGAGCGCAGCGCCGCAATTAAGTCCAGCTTGAGCACATTTACAAGTGCATACGCACTTACAAATACGCGTTCAGCACATGTGGTCTAGGCGTCTTGGAAATAATGCATGTCGCAACGCATGCGGAATCATAGGCGCGATTGTGGTCATGTGCAACCTTCTGTTTTTTTTTTGTTTTCGATATCCGAACTCCATGACCTGGGCACTTGACACGGCGAGTTCTTTAGTGGCCAGATGCAACGCGCGGATGCGTCATGAACGCGTGTAAACAAGTTTCGTTGCCCAGAGTCCTGCGTGTCCACACCTTGTCGCGCCCTGCTTTGTCAGAACTTTACAATCGACTCCTCCTCTTACTCCTCCCTCTCCTGCTCCTCCTCCTCTTCCCTCTCCCCCTCATCATCGCCGCTCGAATACCTTCCGAGAGTTTCACCAGTTAGAATCACCTTCCCTTTTTAGACGGTCGGTGCAGTGGGTCATCAGCTCGTTTCGCAGCAATTGATACCATGCGACTGCTTTCCTACCGCCTGGGTGCACAGAAAATTCGCTGCGACCGACAGTCGCAAGTCCTGTGGCCAAGGTCCCTCTAACCATCGTCCGTCCGTCTCCGCGGGCTCAGGGGAAAGCGGAATACGAGGGGTGCCGATGGCAGATGGAATGGACAGACGGTGCCAGCAAAGCCGGAGACCGCTGTGGCGTGATGGTGAGCGTTGGTGTGGCCTTCGTGGGTGTGGCCTTCGCAGGCGGGGCAAGTGCAGAGGAGGGAGACTGGGTCAGCGCCCGCGCTGCCAGCCCTGTGCGCTCGCCGAACCTTCTCGCGCGACAGGCCGTCACAGTTCCCGTTCTACCCCAGCAGAGCAGTGGTATCCTCTGGGGGAAACCCACCCAACGCAGGCCTCAGCAGGTACGCCACCGAACACTGCCCCCAGTCATCGTCGCGTTTTTTCTACTCAGCTCAATGTACCTGACAAGAAACGCATCAGGCCACCAATTGGTGAGGCGTCTGTGGTAACAGTTCAATATTTGTGTTGCCAGAAGATTCCCGCACCCACGCTTGTAGCCTCGAAGGCCTTCTATATCAATCATAAACCATCTTCAGTATTGACGACTACTTCAGCTGTGAACGCGGAAGCAGCAGCTCGAGCCACAATGTTCATTGGTATGGGTGCTACACACACCCTCACCCCCACACCCTGCGGAACTCCTCTGGCGTTGAGAAAATGCCACGCCTGCCACGCCACGTTTGTCACGCCCTGCGGGCGTGGCGTGGGTCACGACCGCACCTCCGGCGCATCCCCTCTGGTGTCGAGCAGGTGCCACGTCGTGCATTTGCCCCGCCCCCTGACCACCGTAGGAAAAGGCCACGCCTGCCACACCGTGCGAGCGTGGCACGAATAGCGGCCCCACCCCCAAAGCACCCCGTCCGGTGTCGAAACATGCCATGCCTGCCACGCCTTGCGAGCGTGGCGCGGATAGCGACCCCGCTCTCTGCGCATTCTCCCCGGCGTCCAGAAAGTGACGTGCCTGCCACGCCCTGAGAGCTTGCAGCGGATGCGACGCCGCCCTCAGCGCACCCGTTCTGCTGTCGAGAAAATTTAGTGCCTACGCTTGCCATGGCTTGAGGGCGTGGCACGGATAGCGACCACGCCCCTCTGCGCACCCCCTCTGGTGCCGAGAAATACCGCGCCGGCCACGCCCTGCGAGCGTGGCACGGATAGCGATCCCACCCCGTGCGCACCCCTTTTTGGTGTCGAGACAATGCCACGCCCGCCACGCCATGCGAGCGTGACACGAATAACGACCCCACCCCCTGCGCACACCCTTTGGTGCAGAGAAAATGCCGCGCTTGCCACGCCCCGCGAGCGTGGCACGGATAGCGATCCCACCATTTGCGCCCCCTGTCTGGTGTCGAGCAAATGTCACGTCTGGTGCCCTGCGAACGTGGCGCGGATATCGACCCCACCCCCAGCGCACCCCCTGTTGGTGTTGAAGAAAGGCGACTCTTGCCACGCTTTGCGAGCGTGGCACGGATAGCGACCCCACCCCCTGCGCACCTTCCCTGGCGTCGAGAAAATGACGCGCCCTCCACGCCCTGCAAGCCTGCAGCGGATAGGAGACCACCTATCGCGCGTCTGCTGCCGAGAAGACGCAACGGCTCCCGCGCCCGTACGCGTGTCGTATCAGGGAGTCCGTCTGTGTCAGTGCGTGTTTGTCTGTTATGTATGTATATGGTGTGTGTGTGTGTGTGCGTGCGTGCGTGCGTGTGTGTGTGTCTTCTGTATACGCCAGGTGTGCATGGTAAACACGTCAGTTGCATACTAAAGCTGTAGGGTGTTTGTGTGCGCCTGGCTGTGTGTGGACGTTGTGTTGCATGTGCATGTTGTGCATGGTACAATGAAAAGGCCCAGGCATTATCTAGCGTTATATGATGATTGTGTTCGTGTGGCTGTGCGTGGACGTGTATTTCACATGAGAGTCGTGTATATGCTGCATGTTTCTGCTGTCTATGGTGCAATGAACGTGCTCAGTGTGTACAAGCGTTGCATCATGGTGTGTGTGTGTGTGTGTGTGTTGCGCGGCTGTGTGTGAATGCGAAGTGTCCATCGTATATTTGTGCATATATACGTGTTTATTATGCGTGCGTGCACATGTATGATGTGTGTGCGAGCGGGACGGAGAGGCATGTGTGACGACAAGGAGGAGGAGGAGGAGGAGGAGGAGGAGGAGGAGGAGGAGGAGGAGGAGGAGGAGGATACAAAGAAACGCGAGTGCGACGTGGGTGGGGAGAAACAAATTCCCCGTTCAGCACGTAGGGAAGAACAGGGGGCGCGCGAACAGTTGTTGCACGTCTCGCGCCCTTGCGCGCGCCACGAGGGCGACGAATTGAAGCGCTCCGCGCATTCCCTGGGGCAAGAGTTGGCACATTGAAATCGACGGCCTCTCGATTCGGTTGATCGGTTGAACGGCCAGATCGACTTCGGGGTTGTGGTTTTTCACTTCTTGGAGAAATGGGCTGCCAGTTTCTGGCGAACCATCGAAGGCAACTTTTTGGCCATCGCACAGGAGCCCAACGGCTAGGGGAAGGGAAAACACAACAACAAGGCAAGGAGAGGGAGGCGGAGGGGAGGGGAGAGAGGACGGCGGCCACGCCGCCCCCCCGGTGCAGCTCCAGGGCGAGCCGGCTCAGTCTTCGGTTCCTGGCCGCGCCTGCAGGCGCGCTCGCAAGGTCGCCAGCTACTCGGCCTCGCGGCCGCCGGCGCGCACTGTTGGCAGCAGCAACAGCATGCCCGCCCTCGGCGGCAGTGCCGGGGCCCAGCTGCCGCACGGCCGGCTCGCGAGCACTGGCCAGCTCGGCGCCCAACAACCGCGCCGCAAACATGCGACCCACGCGGGGCCCTGCGCCGCCACGTGGGGCCGCCAGGCGCCACCCGCGAAGAACGCCCGCGCTGCGGCGGACTCCCCGCGCGCGGGGGTGCGCGGGAGACGCCGCGTTGGCCGGCTGTCCTAGTGGCGCCCTCGGCAGCGGCACCACGGCGGCAGCAGCGACGGCCTCCGCGTCCCCAACCCGCGGCGCCCACCTTCGGCGATGCCCAGGCTCCACCCAGCGCCGCCGCACCCGCGGCCCGCCCAGGCCGGCGTTGCCGCGGTTGGCTTCCAGGGCGGCCAATTCCACGGCGGCCACCGCGCGGTGGACCGCCGCGAGCGCCTCCAGCTGCCGCAGGCGCTGCTGGAGGAGGGCAGGCGGCGGGAGCCGGGCCTGCGCGCCAGCGTCGGCGAACTGGTTTGCCGCGTCGTTGCCGGCCCAATCAGCTTCTGACATGCCCTGGTCCTCTGACCCAGCGGGCCCGCAGCAGCCCCGAACGGCAGTGCGGTGCGATCGCCTCCCACAGGTCGGCATGCTGCCACTCCGCAGGATTTGCGCTGCCGCGCAGGGCGGCCACCCCGCGAGAGACGAATCGCGAATCGGTGACGACCTCCAGCGGCGCCCGCGCCTGGCTGCAAGCGTACGCAGCAGCCGCGCGCTGCGCTGTCTGGCGGCCATCCCCGGGGCCGTGGACTTCAAGGCGCCCGCAGGGAGGCCATCGAGGTCCTACCCCAAACCCGCTCGGGCGAGCAGCGGGTCGGCTGGGCGCAGGCGCGAGCCGTCGGTCCAAGCGCGGGTCCCCCCCTGCGACAGCTCTGGCGCGGCGGGGTCCGGCAGCGGCGGCAGCTGCTGCGCCCGCTGGGCGTCGTGCGCCAGGGCCTGCAGGCGGGCGCCCAACAGGGGCACCGCGGTCTTCGCGGTCTCGGCTGGCAGGCAAGCGCGCGCGGCGGCCGGGGTGAAACCGCTCGTCGCGGAAGCCGCGTGGCCAGAGAGAGTCGAAGGAAGGCCATTGAGAACAGCACCAAAACACAATGGTGTTCGAAGGGCGCGCTCCAGGGATGGCCGCGCCTTCGGAGATTCTCGCCCTCGTTTGAAGCCGGCTCGAGGCCAGCGGAGTTACAGCGGCGGCGTGTCCGTTGGCGGAAGCTGGCTGAGGGCGGCGGAAGGGATCGATGATTGGGTTAGTGTTTACAGAGTCGGACGCGTGTTTTGCATGGTTTCGCCTTGTCGCCCGTGCCTCGTTGAGATCCGTCGGACGAAGAACGCAGCGTATGTCGCGACAGTGCATGCTGGACGCGCGTCACGTATTATCCTTCCAGGGAGTGCTTCGCCTTCGGGGCCGAGCTTGTCGGACCCACTTACGCTCTGTGGAACAACTCATCAAACATCCGACGACAACTCCGATCCACCGGCGCCAGTTTTGGGCCCAGGATGAGTCTGGCTAGAATCAATGTCCGCGTGGATTTGTCGTCGGTTTGACGGCTATCCGCCCGCCGCCGCGGCGGCCGGCGCCGTTCCCGGGCCTCCGACAAGGTTGTTTTGTTTTTGTTGGTGTGTGTGTGTGTGTGCGTGTGTGTGTGTGTGTGTGTGTGTGTGTGTGTGTGTGTGTGTGTGTGTGTGTGTTTTTTTTTTTTTTTTTTTTTTTTTTTTTTTTTTTTTTTTTTTTTTTTTTTTTTCCACAGACCGCGTGCCTCCAGAGGGGGCCCCGGCCCCTGCTCGAGCCCGAGGGAAAAGGCAGGAATCGATTCGAATCACTTCGGCGGAGGCGGCGGGCTCGAGGGTCTTAGGTGCTACCGGGTAGCGGGCCCTCACCTCCGGGGCAGCTGCTGCGCGCCGCGCGCGCGCAGCCCGCGCTGCGGCGCCGCGCCGCGGCCGCGCCCAAGAGCCGGCGCGGCGCAGGAGGGCCAGAGCGGAGAGATCGCGTGCCCGAGACCTCTTCTCAAAGTGGAGGCGGCGCGACAGTTGCCGCAGCGACGTCGCGGCAGGCGGCGAGAAGGTCCAAGCTGCATCGTGAAGAAGTCTACCGTTTCCTGGTCGCCATCAGGGCCGCCGTGGCCCCGCGGCACCTTCTTCAGCAAGAACTGGCGCGAGCGCGCCGACTGTCGGCAGAGCGGCGCGCTCCAGCCAGAAGCCCCGCCATGGCGCCGCGCTCTTCGTCGATCAGGCAGCGCGCCGCCAGGGGGCGCCCGCGGCGGGGGCAGGAGCGGGGCGCCGCTGAGGGGCAAGGGTGCCATGATGATCAGTGACGAGGACATGGACAACAACAAGGGCAATCATGTCGAGTCGAGTGCTGCCAGCGGCCCATTGGCTTCCAAGGGCAAGACTCACGGTTGAAGGTCGCAGGACATGCGCGCCTCGTGCGACGGGAGGTCGGCGTGGGAGCTGTCGCGCATTCGTCCTGCACTTCCCCCAAGTGGCTCGACGGCGCCCTCGCCGGCGCGCTCCGCCCGGGCCCCGGGCGACCGACGGCGAGGTGGGGCGCCGCGAGGGGCAGGTCTCAGCACGCCGCCGAAAATTTCCAAGGCGAGCGCCCGTGAAACGCGTTGCCCCCCGCGCGCGGGCGCCCCGCCCCTGCCGCGTCAATGCCGCGCGCGGGACCCCCTGGAAGAAACAAAACTACACATGCATAGCATGGCGTCTTGATTATCCACTCCACAGTTCTCGGGGGCCTTCCGCGCGGGAGAAAAGGAGACAAATGGGGGGGCAGGGGGGGCATGGGCCATGGCCGAGGGGGCATCCACGCGCGGATGCCCCTCGCTGACGCACGAAACCGGCGGGGGAGGGGGGGGGGCGTCCATTTGTGGGTGCACCTGCCGGCCGCCGTCGTCGTCGTCGACTTCCTCCTCCTTCTCTTCCTCCGCCTCCTCCCCCTCTCCTCCTCCTCCCCCTCCTCCTCCTCCTCTTCCTCTTCCTCCTCCTCTTCCTCCCCCTCCTCCTCTTCCTCTTCGCCCTCGCCCTCGCCCTCTTCATCCCGAGGGGAAGCCCGAGGGAATAGCAAAACAAACAAAACGGACAAACCAAGCAATCCTGAGGGCATCCCCCCCGCCCGCCCGCCCCGCCCACCCCCCGGGGATCCCCCGTGTGCGCGTGTGCGTGTGTGTGTGTGTGTGTGTGTGCGTGTGTGTGTGTGTGGTGTGTGTGCATGTGTGTGTGCGTGTGTGCGTGTGTGTGTGTGACTGTGCGTGTGTGCGTGTGTGTGTGTGTCCTTGTTGTGGTTGTTGTTGTTGTTGTTGTTGGTGTTGGTGTTGGTGTTGTTGTGGTTGTGGTTGTGGTTGTGGTTGTTGTTGGTGGTGTTGTTGTTGTTGCTGCTGTTTTTTGTTGTCCTGCATTTTGTCCTAAGCTTCTGCGTGGTTCTGCTCCGCGAAGGGATTTTGATTGGGGCGGCGAGGAGGGGGGGGGGGGGGGGGCGAGGCAGAGGACGGGGAAGGAGGGGGGGGGGATGGAGGAGGAGGGGTGATAATGCTACTGCGAGAATTAATAGTATTAGTTCTAGAAGTATTATTAACAATAATAGCAAGAGTAATCATAATCGTAGGAATGATAACGCTATTAATAACAATAATAAGAAGAGGAGGAGGAGCAACAAGAGGGCGGGGCGGGGTGGGCGGGCGCGCGCGCGGGGGGGGGGGGGGGCTTGGAGGGGGGGGGGAGGTGGGGCGGGGAGGGGGGGGGGGGGGGGGGGGGAGGACCGTAGCCATTTTGGTTCAAGTACGAAACCGTGCCTTGCGGCTTCGCGCGCGTCTGCAGCCGAGGGGCTGGCTCGAGGCGAGCGGCCCCCAGCGTCTGCAGGCCTCTCTCGCGCGACCCCCGCGACGAGCCCCTCAGCGGTCGCGGGTCTCAGGCAAGTCCCCCCCCATCCCTCGCGCCTCGCTGGCAGCGCAGCTGCGGCATTGAAAATGCCGCCGCCCTGGGGTGGTGCAAAAGTTGTGGAAAGCACTGGCGACGGTCGCGGCGCGGTCGCAGTCCGAGACGTGCTCAGCCCCCTCGTCGCTCAGTGCCCCCTCGAGGTCGACGCGAGAGGGCTGCCGCGCCATGGGCAATCGCGACCAGATCTCATGCATATCCCCCGCCATATGTGGGAATGGCAACACCGTCGGAGGCCGCGTTGTCGGACCCTTCCAAGCCACTTCTCCCCGGTGCTTCGGAGGACGCCCGCAAGCAATATTTGAAGGAGTTGAGAGCGCGTGTTGCGCTTCTGGAGACGCAGCGCAAGCTGGCGTGGGCATAGGACATGGACGCGTCGGAGTGTGCTCACCAGCTCTCAGTGACAAGAAGATGCCTGATCGTTCATCTTCCTTTCGAGGCGCAGTTGGCCACGGTCGACGGCAGCGTCGAGCGCGCGAAGCAGCGCGTCGAGACCTCTCAGAAGGCGTGGGGGGCCATTGCAAAAGGAGGCGGACGCGCTCGAGATCAACTGCGACAGATGACTCGATCAAGCGAAGGCTTTCGAGATGACCCGTTCGGAGCTGATGGGGGCCATCGAGGGCGAAAACGCAGCCGAACGGGAGGGCGATTCTGTCGACATGGGGGCAGCGTTCGACCTTTACGGAGAGACGCCGAGCGGGGGGCAGGCGGATGTGTCGGCGCCGTTGCCCAAGGCCGCGGCCGCGGCGTCGGCGGGGGGGGGGGGCTCGGCGACGAAGCAGCCGCCGCCGCCCCCGCCGCCCGCAGCGTGTGCAGTGCCCACGGGCGACCCTCCGCCGCCGCGCCCCGCGCCGCCCCCGCCATGGCCTGCGCCTCCGACGCCGCCAAGGTTTGCAGGGGGAGATGGCGCGTCACGGATTGCTCCAAGATCGCCCAATAGTCAGGCCGAAGTTCAGAAGCAGCCGGCGCCAGTGCAGAGGGAGATGCAGGCAATGGCTTTCTGTATGCAGCAGATGATGGAACATTCCAAGGGTGCGCAGTCGTGCCCGGTCAGCCCGCCATCGCCGTTCTAGGTCAAGACAAAATCTCTCGCACCCGCGGAGGTCGCATATTCAGTGGGCAGGTCGGTCGCTGGCATGAGATCGCCCTCTTTTGGCAGGGCAAGGTCGCGCGGCGAGGATCGGCTCAGCACGCGCGGGCGCGCCGCGGGAGCCGCGCCCTGCTGCCCGCGCACATCGAGATCGAGAGCACCACCTATGACGTCAGAGGAGTATATTGAAGCCATGGCCCAATCCGGCCTGAACGCAGCCTCGCAGGAAGACGCTGCCACTTGATCAGTGCCGCGCCTATCCCGTCTTCGGAATCGGGCTGGCGCTGGACACCGTGGTCCGCTGACTATCTACAACCTCGGCGTCGTCTGCTACGGGGGCGACTTCCTGGTCGGGCACCTCGGCGAGACAGCAACAACAGCGAGCTGCGGGCGGCATGGGGCCGACCCAGCCTGCGTGTCGCAGTTCAGGCGACCCAAGATTTTGCACCGCATTCGTGACTGAATGCTCTGACAACCACTGCTCTGCGGGTTGTCCTGGGACCCCCAGGAGCGCCCCCCCCCCTCTGGCCTCGTCTACGCCCCCCCTCGTCCACGACCCCGGCCCTCAGGTGGTCCCACTTTTAGATTTGATGAGGGCTCAGCTGGTACGGGGCCAGTCCTCAGCGCCGAGGGCGCGTGCGCTGTGTCCAGCTCAAAGGGCAGCCCTGGGGCCGCTGGGAGCGCCCACTCGCCCCTCCTCCGTCTGGATCTCCGCCCCCTCTCCTTCCTGAGGGGCCCCCGATTGATCTTAATTTGATCTCTGACCCCTTGCCTTATCCGGTCTTGTTGGGGGGAATTTGGGCCCCTGGAGCTTTCGAGCATCCAGGATCAGTTTTTGAAGCTGTGCGCCGCGATCGCGTGGGAGGCCGCCCCGCGCGAACCGTGCTGAAGATGCCCCCCCCCCGCCCTGTTCCCCTCTTCCCTCGCCGCGGGCGAGGGGGTCGGGGCCCCCCCCCCCCCCCCCCTGCCCCTGGAGCCCCCGGGGAGATTGGGGGCCCTGGAATGCCCATCTCACTCGCCGACGCCCCGGGGTCTTGCGCGGCGGCCAAGAAGGATGCCATCCGGTGCGAAATTCAGTGACCACGATCAATTTGGGGAGGTCTCATCTTGTCTGGAGGCTTCAGGCTGTCAGGAGACGTGGGTGATCGTGGAGATATCCATACATTGGCGTCCACGGCGTTGGATCTTGCGCCTGTGCAGTCAGGCATGGGTACTACCAACTAACTCTTTGTTGACGGGTTTCTCTACGCTTCCGACCCTGAGTTGGCGGGATGGGCCATGGCCCATGTTCTGGCCAACGAAGATGGATGTTTTGGTTTCGGCGGTGCTTTTTGGTCGCGGGCCATCTTGGCCCTTCCTGGGCTTTCCCCCCCCCAGTGGTGTCGTCAGTCCTGAGTTGGTTGGAATCCTCCGGTGTTTGAGCTGGTCGGTTGCCCGAGGGGCTGACAATCGGATCATTAATTACTCGGATTGTTTGGCTGCCGTCGATGATGTTTTGGGGGTTTCGTCCACTGCTTCTGCTGAGATGCTCAGCCGCACCACCCGCGCCCTCTACCTCTCTGCCCGCGCCCAGCGTGAAGTTCAAATCTGCTATGTCCCAGGTCATTGCGGTCATCCTTGGAACGAACTTTGCGATGGCCTGGCCAAGCGTGGGGCCCGTGGTTTGCTTCTCTCGCCCTCGGCGCCGATTGTGGATGTTCTCGCCCCCTCCCGCTGTTCGGAATGGGGCTGGCTCAGGCGCGCTCCCGGGGCCCTGCGTTCGGCCTATCCTCCGCCTGACGGCCGTGGATTATGGCGCCAGCCTCGGCCCGCTCTCACCACCAGCTCGACCCTCGCTTCCACTGCCCCCCAGCCCGATCCTGCCGAGGAGAAGG
>CAUYUJ010015571.1:320297-322364 GCA_963575745.1 Prorocentrum cordatum | reverse complement strand
CACAGACACACACACACAGACACACACACAGACACACACACAGGCACACACACACAGACACACACACACATACACACACACAGACACGCACCAGACACACACCAGACACACGCCAGCCACACACCAGACACACACAGGACACACACCAGACACACACCAGACACACACCAGACACACAGACACACGCAGACACACGCAGACACACACAGACACACACAGACACACACAGACACACACAGACACACACAGACACACACAGACACACACAGGCACACACAGACACACCCAGACACACACAGACACACACAGACACACACAGACACACACAGATACACACAGACACACACAGACACACACAGACACACACAGACCCACACAGACACACACAGACACACACAGACACACACAGACACACACAGACACACACAGACACACACAGACACACACAGACACACACAGACACACACACACACACACACGCCCACACGCCCACACGCCCACACGCCCACACGCCCACGCGCCCACGCGCCCACGCCCACGCCCACGCCCACGCCCACGCCCACGCCCACGCCCACGCCCACGCCCACGCCCACGCCCACGCCCACGCCCACGCCCACGCGCACGCCCACGCCCACGCCCACGCCCACGCGCACGCGCACGCGCACGCGTACGCAGACGCGCAGGCAGACGCGCAGGCAGACGCGCAGGCAGACGCGCAGGCAGACGCGCAGGCAGACGCGCAGGCAGACGCGCAGACGCGCAGACGCGCTGACGCGCAGACGCGCAGACGCGCAGACGCGCAGACGCGCAGAACCGCGCAGGAAGCGCAGACGCGCAGGGCGCGCAGACAGCGCAGACGCGCAGACGGCAGACGCGCAGGACGCTGCAGACGCAGACGCGCAGACGCGCAGACGCGCAGACGCGAAGACGCGCAGACGCGCAGACGCGCAGGACGCGCAGACGCGCAGGACGCGCAGGACGCGCAGACGCGCAGACGCGCAGACCGCGCGACGCGCAGAAAGAAGCGCAGAACGCGCAGGACGCGCAGACCGCGCAGAGCTGCAGACGCGCGGACGCGCGGAAGCGCGGGACGCGCGGACGCGCGGACGCGGGACGCGCAGACGCGCAGACGCGCAGACGCGCAGACGCGCAGACGCGCAGACGCGCAGACGCGCAGACGCGCAGACGCGCAGACGCGCAGACGCGCAGACGCGCAGACGCGCAGACGCGCAGACTCGCAGACGCGCAGACGCGCAGACGCGCAGACGCGCAGACGCGCAGACGCGCAGACGCGCAGACGCGCAGACGCGCAGACGCGCAGACGCGCAGACGCGCAGACGCGCAGACGCGCAGACGCGCAGACGCGCAGACGCGCACGCGCGGACGCGCAGACGCGCGGAGACGCGCAGACGCGCAGACGCGCAGACGCGCAGACGCGCAGACGCGCAGACGCGCAGACGCGCAGACGCGCAGACGCGCAGACGCGCAGACGCGCAGACGCGCAGACGCGCAGACGCGCAGACGCGCAGACGCGCAGACGCGCAGACTCGCAGACTCGCAGACGCGCAGACGCGCAGACGCGCAGACGCGCAGACGCGCAGACGCGCAGACGCGCAGACGCGCAGACGCGCAGACGCGCAGACGCGCAGACGCGCAGACGCGCAGACGCGCAGACGCGCAGACGCGCAGACGCGCAGACGCGCAGACGCGCAGACGCGCAGACGCGCAGACGCGCAGACGCGCAGACGCGCAGACGCAGAGACGCAGAGACGCAGAGACGCAGAGACGCAGAGACGCAGAGACGCAGAGACGCAGAGACGCAGAGACGCAGAGACGCAGAGACGCAGAGACGCAGAGACGAAGAGACGCAGAGACGCAGAGACGCAGAGACGCAGAGACGCAGAGACGCAGAGACGCAGAGACGCAGAGACGCAGAGACGCAGAGACGCAGAGACGCAGAGGCGCAGAGGCGCAGAGGCGCAGAGACGCAGAGACGCAGAGACGCAGAGACGCAGAGACGCAGAGACGCAGAGACGCAGAGACGCAGAGACGCAGAGACGCAGAGAC